>JAUMHL010000002.1:7773543-7829681 GCA_032362345.1 Sandelia bainsii | reverse complement strand
GACAAGAGTGTGTATAAATCTCAAAATCAGTTTAAAAGTTAGAAAGGTTGCCGATTAAAACTGTTGCAGCTCAATGTGTTGGTTTTAAAAAATATCGAGGAGGTATTAAAGGTATTAATTCCAACTTCAGGATTTATGTATATACCCTGTGTTAGTATAATGCATGAATTTATATACAGAAATTAAAATAAAAGAAAAATTCACTCTCCATGTGAATGTATCACAATAAATAGGGGGATTCTGGTGGGTCCATATCATTTTTGATGTCATACAAATTGTATATAATTTCAGCGAACTAGTAATGACAAGCTAAAGCTACTTAAAATCATACCTTCTTTTGATGGTCTTTGATTAGTTATGAAATCTCATTGGTTTTTCTACCTCCATAAGGTGGAGGACAGTCTTGTCAAAGTGCGTAATGCAGGAACAGAGCAAGACCTGGGAATCCAATACAAGGCCTTGAAACCAGAGGTGGACAAGCTGAACATCATGGCTGCCAAGAGACAACAGGTAATGTACAGTGAGCAAAAAGGGAGCCATGGTTAGACTGTGGGAGCAGGGTAGTCTGGTGGATTTAATTGGGTTGGGAGGTCATTGGGTACTTAATTTGGGTGTTCTTGTCTTTAGCAAAACATGCCATTCACATGATATAGCAATTGGTAAGTAAAACAATGGGAGGCAGTAAACAAGACAAGTGCCTTGTGCTTTGACTTGGCAATTAGATGTAGTAAGCATGAATAATCTTCCTACTACCAACTGAAGTGGACTGAGAGTGCACGACCAAAAGCTTGACTCTATATGTGAATAAACCCATTACCTTGTGATTAGAAATGGAACATTGTTTTTCTCCACCATAGTCCATAGTAGAGATTAACAATGTTCCATTTCCAAGTGACCATCAACCAATGTCAGTCATGTACTGATGTTGAAAGTTTTTCTTGTCCTAGTAAATGACAACCACGGTGAAAGGTGGTTGTACTCTAGGTCCTGGTTAAGTTTGGACCCATTACATATATACCTAATTAGTGTTATCATACAACTTTGTGGTGGAAATTCATCTGCCCACACCTTATCAGTGAACAGAAAGGCAAATGAGCACAGTGGTAATATTAATCAGTGTGTAGCAAAACATTATTTTAAAACCAAATGTTACTTTGTTTGTAGTTCTTCACTCCTACTGATGTGCTGCACTGTTTGCCTCTCACCTTCACAGTATCTTAAGACTGTTACTAGACATAAAGTCTATATGTTGGTAGTAACAGTGACGTAATTGTTTTCCAGCCAAAGAAGTTGGAAATTGGAAGTACCAGATTCATAATTCAAAATTACTTCAATAGTAACCCACCCAAAGACTAGACAATTGCTGTTTCCATATTATTCTCTCTTTAAATGGAAAACTTGCCAAAAAGATCACTGATGATTTTGTGAGCAAATTACTTTCACTTGTAATTGTACTTTTTATGCATAGCATAATGTGTTTAAAGTAAGTACAGCAAGTAATGTGGCTTAAAGACATACAATGTTTTTTTCTTCCTCAGAGCATGTCTCAAGCAGTAGTGGAAAAATGCCCTCGGAGTATTCCATTTGGAGGAGATTCTTTTATTTTGTGTATGCAAGCTGTTTTTTCATGACATGAATCTATGCCTGTGATCACTATCTTCTCTTCTCTCTCCTATGAAGATGTAATTGCAGTATAATGCTTAAGTCTGAATAGCAAAGCATTAAATTGCAAAGGCACATTATAATCGCCTGATTATGACTGTGTTGCGTTACCTCAGGGGACAGAAATAAATCTGGGTCATCCAGAACAAACTCTGTCACACTTAGTGCCTCTATAAGGGCATGACAGGCCCATTTTGAATTTAAAGTACACTACCAACCTGGCTCCTGTAAGTGTTCCATCTTCCAAAAACCCTGTATTATTTTCATCCTTTTCTACTTTGCTTTAAAATGCTAGGAGCTAAAGGATGTCCACCACAAGGACCAAATGGCTGCTGCTCGTGGGGTGTTACAGAGGAACATCCCCATGCTATACACAGCATCCCGCGCCTGCTTGCAGCACCCTGACGTGGCAGCCTACAAGGCTAACCGTGACCTGATCTACAAGCAGCTGCAGCATGCAGTCTCCGGCATCTCCAACGCTGCCCAGGCCGCTGCCACTGAAGACTCAGCCAGTCAGCCAGCAGGGGGTGGAGAGCTTGCCTATGCCCTTAACAATTTTGATGTAAGTCAAATAAGTAGTTTACAAGTCAGCCAGTTTGTCTTCATATATCCAGCAAGATAATAGTTATCTGCCAGTGCAGCCAATTAATTAAAAAAAATATATATATATTAAATACTTTTCGTACAACCTTAACGGAAAATTTTCAAGGTATGCTAAAATATATATTTATTAATGTAGACATGGGGCTTGTACAGAAAGGTTATAATTAGGTCAGGTTTTTAGGCCATAGAGTTAAGCCAGATGAATCATGAATGGCCAAAACCCTTGGAAGAGCTTGGGATTAAGGTGGAAATTGGGATGAGATATGTGGACAAATTGGGACATTGCTTTGGGGTACATTGAATATGTTCTTGAGTCACTACTTCATTCCTTGATTTGCTTCTATGTTTGTATAAAATGAAGTTATATCAGTTATAGCTTTCAGAAAGGGACATGGAGTAGTTTAGAGTTTGCTTAAATAAAGGTATACCCCTTGTCTGCTGGTTGTGGCAAAAAATCTTTGCAAGTCCCTTATAACTAAATCCGTTTAAAATTAATGTTACTCAGTGTTTATGCAAACCATATTTAGCATGTTCCTAAAATCCATTTTTTTATTCTGCGTGAATTAATTTGAACATTCTGTCTTCTCAGTACTGTGGATCTGTTTGTTGACATGAATGCCATTGAGCTGAACTGCATTCAATTTTAACTTAAAATATGTTTTAAGAGCTTATTCAGTAAAAATTAATAAACAGAAATAAAGTATAGAAATATGGCATAATATTGACATTAAACATCAAGATAACAGCTGGATAAAACATTGAGCTAATCACCTTAATGCTGCCTGGAGTGATAAATGCAAAGATAATTAACCTGATTTTATTATTTTTCTCCTGCCACTAATTTCCTTCACACTTGCAACAAACCTGATTTATTTACAGAAGATTTTTTCATATTCATACTGCTTAATATGTAACAGGTTCCATGAGCCCCATAGAAGTATACAGTGCTGTTAAGAAGTATTTGCCCCCTTCCTGATTTTGTACGTTTTTTCATATTTGCCACACTTAAATGAGTCAGATCATCAAACAAAATTAAATATTAGACAAAGATAACCTAAGTAAACACAAAATGCAGTTTTTAAGGGATGATTTTATTTATTAAGGAAGAAAAACTATCCAAACCTACATGGTGCTATGTGACAAAGTATTTGCCCCCCATGTTAAATGATGAAGTAACTGTGGTTAATTGCATTTTTAATTTCACGTAAATAAAACCTGCCAGACAAACTGAAGTAGGCCGAAAGATCCCAAAAAGGAATACATCATGCCACAATTGAAAGAAATTCAGGAACAGATGAGAAACAAAGTAATTGAGATCTATCAGTCTGGAAAAGGTTAAAAAGCCATTTCTAAAGCTTTAGGACACCAGCGAACCACTGTGAGAGCTATTATCCACAAATGGAGAAAACTCGGAATAGTGGTGAATCTTCTCAGGAGTGGCCGACCAACAAAAATCACCCCAAGAACGCAGTTGCTACACACAAGAACCCAGAAGAACAACTAAAGAACTGTGCGCCTCACTTGCCTCAGAAAAGGTCAGTGTTCATGGCACAACCATAAGAAATAGACTGGGCAAAAATGGCGTTCATGGCAGAGTTCCAAGGCGAAAGCCACTGATGATCAAAAAGAACATAGTCTCTTTCTCAAAAAACAGCTTGATGATCCCCAGGACTTTTGGGAACATATTCTGTGGACTGATGAAACATCACCCAAATGAAACTTTTTGGAAGGTGTGTGTCCTGTTACATCTGGCGTAAAAACTAACACAGCATTTGATAAAAAGAACATCATACCAACAGTCAAACATGGTGGTGGTACTGTGATCGTCTGGGGCTGTTTTGCTGCTTCAGGGCCTGGAAGACTTGCTGTGATTGATGGAACTACTCTCTACCAGAAAATCCTGCAGGAGAATGTCCGGATTGTGACCTCAAGCGGAACTACACTTGGATTATGCAGCAGGACAATGATCCAAAACACACCCGCAAGACCCCCTCTGAATGGCTTTTAAAAAAAGCAAGTTAAGGTTTTGGAGTGGCCTAGTCAAAGTCCACACTTGAATCTAATTGATATGCTGTGGCACGACCTTAAAAAGTGATTCATGCTCGGAAACCCTCCAATGTGGCTGAATTAAAACAAGTCTGTAAAGAAGAGTGGGCCAAAATTCCTCCACAGTGATGTGAAAGACTCATTGCCAGTTATTGCAAACGCTTGATTGCAGTAGTTGCTGCTGCTAAGGGTGACACAACCAGTTATTAGATTTCGGGGGGCAATTACTTTGCCACATAGGGCCATCTAGGTTTGGATAGTTTTTCTTCCTTAATAAATAAAATCATCACTTAAAAACTGCATTTTGTGTTTACTTGGGTTATCTTTGTCTAATGTTTAGATTTGTTTGATGATCTGAATCATTAAAGTGTGACAAATATGCAAAAACATACAAAACCAGGAACGGGGCAAATACTTTTTCACAGCACTGTTGGTTTCCGTTCTGTCCTCTCTTGTCTCTCAGGCACATCACAAATCTTGTGTTGATCAGTTATTTAGCCATTTAGCAAGGACTAATGTAGGACCTGATGTGTTGCTTCTGCAGTGACATTGTTTACCCAAGTGATTAATGCAATCTACATGCTCACTTTTAATGTACATCTAGCTACACAAACCATTTAATTGCTCAGCCTTTTACAGGCATCTTAAGGGTGGTATTTGCAAACCGAGGTTTTTCTCAGCATGGGCTGGGAGTTAGTGTATGATACAGAGAAGAGGTGGACAACCATTTTAGTAAATGTTCATAATAATTATTTGATAAAATCTCAATCAGCAAACAGGATATCAAGGGTCATAGATGTATTTTGCCCTTGTCCCTATATCCTCTGTGGACATTGACAACATGACTGCTATTATGAGCTATGTGACCATCCCCTCCGAGATATGTGCTTAGCATCAGTGGTAAAGGACTTATTTTCCTCCTGAATCCTATTATCTTAAAGAAAAAACGAGAGACCTGGTGACAGCCAAAACATCTTCAGTTCCATGGTGATTATTAGAGCTTTATAGGAGCGACTGCTAAATGATTGTGTAATGTAACCGCCTATTAGTGCATTTCCTGAGCAAATCGCAGAGGCGTGTGATTAGATGATTTATCAGTGAGAGCAATATACGATATTGACAACATACATTAGTTGCATGACGACATGGTTGTGTATGTGCAGAACAAGCATGAAGAAAGACTTGACCATAGTACATAATGCCAGGTTAAAACACTGACAAGGAAGTTTTGAGGTGAATGATAAAATATGGATCATAGACACTGCTGTGAAGGAAATGTTTCAGTCATATTATAATTTTTAATGACTTAATAGTTTTTTTCTTTTGGTATTTGACAGTGCCCGGACTTATTGTTTTCGACCACTGATTGTGTTTGCTTGGCTTTAAACACTCTATGCTGGTGTGACTTGTGGCCAAAAAGATAGTGATTTATTATGCTGTTATCATATTGTCATTTATATTGTTAATATAAAAATAATGTAAAATATTGTCATATCATCTGTATCGACCAACCCCCCCATGGTGAATGATGCATGTGAGAAATTTTGAGTTGGTGGGCGATTCTGGGAGATGTTAAGATGGTGGCATTAATGCTTTGCAGAGTTTAATTCAGTGATTGCTCTGGGGTAAAAAGCTGCTTTTGTGTCAGTGTGAGTTTTTATTGGCCTATAGCACCTCCTTGAAAGCACTATGGTGAATGGATGTCGGCAGGGTCAGGCTGGCTCTGCACTGGCAGCATAATCTGAAGATGTCATCCAGTAAGGGCAGGGAGTAGCTGATTATGTCATGGCCTGTGTTTATGACTCTCTAGAGTGGTGTCTTGTTGGATGTTGAAGAGTTAGCATACCACACTGTGATGCAATGTGTGTATTCTCGATGGAGCAGTGGTAGAATGGCATAAGCAGCTGCCTCAACAGTTTTTTTGGTTGTAGAGCAGTCGCTGTATCTTCTTCACCAATGCAGTGGTGTTGGTTGTCCATGTGAGATACAGTTTACCTGAAATGTAACATTGGAAATCCTTTTTATTTGGTCCATTGATTTACATGAGCATACACACTGTTAACTGACTGTCCAGAAGTCAGGTTTGAGTTCTTTGGTTTTCTTCATGTTTAGTGCCAAGTTGCCAATCGGATGATTTATTTTCCCTGTAGGCGCTAATGTCCCTGACGTATTGTTAAACCAATTTGTAGGGCACTAAATTGATTTTTGGGGCATCGGTGGCCTAATGGCAAAAGTAAGGAAAACTCTGTAGTTGATATTGTAGTTGGCTTCACTCATTAGAGTTTCCTGTTCTAAGTGTTGAAATGTTGATTGCAAGGTTTTGTATTCACTAATGGTGGCTGGCCACTTGTGCTGAGTGGATTACAGTCATGGAAATTTATGTTAAACTGTTACAAAATACAAAGACAGATGGTATGCCAAATGATAAATTTGCATAAAACAAGTGGCGACAATGCAGTCTCTCAGATCTGTTGCATCAGTCATTATTTTACAGGCTACAATGCAGAAAGTCACTCTCCAAAAAAAACTTGTATACTGACCTTTTCCAGACTAGCTCCAATCTGATACCCAATTTCAAGTGCAAGGCAAAATTAGCAAATGAGTCAACTCCCCCCAATTCTGTCTCTCTCCGTTTCCTCCTCCGTGTCTCTCGTGTGCCTGTTGCCATGGTGATATGACACGCAAGCAGAGGAGGTCAGATGAGACAGAGAGGAGGGGGATGGAGGTTGCTATGATAGAGGGCAGACTGTCTAATAAACCACTATTCTAGCAGCTGAATTGTTGAATATTCTGAAGCAATAAAGCGTCCACCGAAGCCCATAGTTTTATTTTTTTCTTGTAGAAGTTGGCTTTCTCTCTTCAGCTGGCACAAGCGTAATGGTGATACCTTAACCCTCTGCAGTGCCTCTACAGCATGTCAACTAGTTGCCTCTCTCAGCAGGCTTGCCTCTGTGAAATCAGACATTTAAGTGATCTCTCTCATCCGGCTGATATAAAATAGAGGGGAGTGGGTTACCATAGCACTTTCACATGAAAGGTGGCAAAGGCTGTAAAATCGAATAATTTTTCATATATGTAAAATTCCATTTAAAAAATACTAGGTCTTGTGGGTCTGCATTGCAGACTTTAATGGGTCATGGGTGATTCATTTATTAATTTTTTCCCCACAATTCCAGTTTAAGATGATTTGATTTCATTTTGTGACGTGTTTCTGTAACCAAGTATTTTCAAAAGAACCTTTTGAATATGTAAAAGTCAAAAAACTGTATCAGCAGAGCAGATGATAGTTTTAGATTATATTAAATTTCCCACTCGTGTCAACTTTGTAAAATGAAAAGAATTGTTTGGATAATCAGTTTTCTCTGTGTGTAAAATAAATAATTCAGAAAAGACAGTAATGTTTTTAAAAGAGGAGTGGTCTCAGACCTCAACAAAAGTGCTGTAGAGTTGCATTCAATGTAAAATACTGTAAGGCATTAGTCAGTACACTAGATGTGTTTTACCTATACAGTGTGTATATATACAGCATATGGTTTCAAGTCACTGCTAATACTATGGATTTATTAGTAATGGTGTTTTATTTGTAGCTCTCATTTAGGAACATGTAGCAGAATTTTGTTCATTTCATAAAACCTCCATGTATGTTTAGCAGAATGTATTGTAGAATTTGATGCTATTCATGTGGAAACACTGCATTAATAACATGTCAAATTGTTATTTACAAACTTGTAAACAAGTGTTTCATTAGGTTTGTGTTTGTGACTTTAGGCAAGCTAACATTATTGGTGATATACGGTAAAAAGCCAAGTCTGTTTTACAAACTTTTGGAGACTTAGTAAGTGGAGTGAGACGTGTAACATTTAGCTTTATGTAAGCTGTCACAAAAATGGCATATGCCAATTCAGCATGAATTATCTATTATTGTCTATAGATGTTTTTTTAATATTTTTAGTTGATTAACAAATTATTTAATGTGAAGGGTATATGTGTAAATGTAGATGTTCCACTGTTTAAAATTAACTGCTTTTTTAACGTTAATGTTTTTTAAATAAATACAAAGTAAAAGGCTTAAGAAGTGGCCATTATAAATGTATTTTTAGTTTTAATTTATGAAACCTTTTAAATATAAAGAGTTTATATTTTTATATTATTTATTATATTTATATTATATTAATGGTTCAGTTTATATTTACAAGTACACAAACAGCACATTATTACAGACCTGTTTGTTTGTCAAATCAGACCTTCCCTTGCAAGACCGAGTTTTTTCATTTGGGCTTGGAAATTAAGAGACAAGCATACTGTAATGACTTCTTGCGTTTTTGCTTCTGCCTGAATAACTTCCCTTTTGCACTCTCCTTACAGAAACAAATCATCGTGGACCCTCTGGCGTTTAGTGAAGAGCGCTTCCGTCCCTCCTTGGAGGAGCGCCTTGAAAGCATTATTAGTGGTGCTGCCCTCATGGCTGACTCTTCTTGCACACGTGATGACCGCAGGGAGCGCATTGTGGCCGAATGCAATTCTGTGCGCCAGGCTCTTCAGGACCTCCTGTCTGAGTATATGGGCAATGTAAGTGTCATTTCCTTTCTCTTGCCATTTATCCTAGTCTGTATCCACAACACAGCTCACAATGTAGATATGAAAACCTTTAACTTTCTTTATGTATTAAAGAAATATATTAAGAATCAAACACAAGTACATTTCCTTAGCCAGTAGAGTTACACTTATTTACAGTTGTACCTGACTTGTAGTTAATGTTGTGATCAAATCTCAAAGAAAAGTTACTCTTTCAAGTCATTGTTATGACCATAACAATATCCTGCCCATAATGTCAGAAATCTTGAAATGAAAGTTATGCTGTTAGGCTGTCACCTCAAATTAATGAGAGAAAAATGTCAATTTTACAGGATCTAAGTGAGGTTGCTCCCTCATCCACACAGATCATCCAGTGGTTGAACTGATCATGGATCAGAAATGCTGCAGCAGATTGTATTTGTATCGCATATGTAAATATTGCTGCAGCTATTTGTCTTGTTGCTTTAATGAGAAAGAGAAAAATGACTAATTTGAGTGGACTTTGGTCTGATTTAAACTACTATTATCACACAACAGAGGAGGTAGACCATGGAGTAGTACAATAAGACTGTGGATATGCCACAGACTACATCTAGGAGAGACAGCTGTGTTTACTGTTTTTAACAGCTGACTGGAATGTGATGCAGTTGTATTTCAGTCAGTCTTGAATGCCTCTTGGGTGCATTTGCTGACCTGAATGTATTATACTCATATCTCTTCAAAGTTATACAAGTAATACAAGTTCTGTATTACTTGATAACTTTGTTTTAACAACAGAAAATATTTGTTTTGTAGTCACTGTGTTGAGGCATAAACCTATAACCATTCCAGATAACAAGAGAAAGCAATATAATTTTTAATTAATACAATTACTGTAAAGTGCAGTGGATAATTTGACATTGAAAATTTGACTTAAGACTGGTTCATTTCAGTAGAGCACATCTTGTCTCTGAAAACTATTTTTTAAGGTAGTAGTAATGAATCTCCTCCCATTTTCCATTCTGTACTTTGGTTTCTCCCTCAGCCCATTTGTTAATATTTTCATTCAGCAAAATTTCATTGTGAGCCAGCCACCCAGAGAAATGTCATTGCTGTAGTAATTCCTTATTTATTGCCATCCATGAACCTGAACTTGATCAGTTTTTTGCTGTTCCTGCTGGGATTTAACACAGATCACCACATGAGGCAGCAGTCTAGCCAGATCACAGATGAACAGCTTAAATGGCATAAATAAGTTTCCAGTTAAGTGTTAGTTTATTTTATCAAATACGCATTTGCCTAACCTTAAAGAGGCAATCTTTTTCATCCAAAGTATTTAAAAAATATGAAATTTAGTGTGCAGAGCGAAAGGAAGGCCAGCTAGCATTACCCGACAACCAGCTAGCCGGACACAGACACATCGACAGGATAGATGATGCCAGGATATTGGAGAAAGCTACTGTAGATACGACAATGTAGAAGAATTAGTTTCCAAGTCAGGTCTATATTGTCAATATTTAGTTAGGTGGCAGTGGATAAGGCTGAACCAGAAAAAGTAGTTTTTACCAGGAGAAAGTACTCCTGGTGTGAGAAGTACTCAGATCTTATATTGAATGGATTTTGTAAAAGGAACTCTGATACAGCTATTCAGAACATGAATTATTTTATCATGCATTTCAAAATGCTTTTTAAAATTCATTTCATAGTTATTTATGCTTGTTTTATTAGACCTACTCCAGCTCGTATATTGCCATAATCACTGTACAAGTGATTTGTCTAGGTCTGTAGGCATATTGATAACTACCTTTGAATGTGCTCTGAAACAGATGTGATTGTACTTCAAACATGGATTAGACTGCTTGCAATCAATATAATGGCTAAAAAGATTAATATGAGACCATGGGACCATTTCCTTTTAGTTTCAGAGCTGAGATGTTTTTAATTAACAACTTAACTATTTAATATTTCCTAATGTTTTTTGTGTGCTTCTTTGATCTCTAATTTGGAACTTTCCGAGTTATATGATCAGCACATTGATTGAAAAAGCAGAAATACACAAACATAATAGGATATTGAGTTGTGTCAATGTTAAAGTAAAAGTGCATGCACTTGCCTAAAAAGTACTCAATTACAAGTAGAAGCATTGCTTTAAATTCTTTATGCAAATTGAAGTACGAAGTACATGCTCTGAAATTTACTTAATGTACAAAAGTACCCCACTAAGAAAACATTTAAAACAGAATTGAATTTTTGATAACAAAAGTACACAAGTTTATTCCAGATTTGTTCTACAAGTTTTAGAGCAATTAATAAAAAAAAATGGGTCAAATATCTGTTAGCTAGAGCTTAATGAGAAACAAAAATGTTAGTTTTTTTAAGAATAGCTTTTAAAGGTGAAGCTAATTTTAATCACTTTATTTTATTAAGGTGATAAATCACTACTACTACTACTACTACTACTACTAATAATAATAAAATATATTCAACTAATAAATTATGTTTTATTTTTATAAGAATTTACATATGCTAAAAGTAACTAATGCTGTATAGGAAAAATATTGGCATAAAAAGTGCAATATCTCCTTTACAACTGCTTGTGAAAAGGACCATAAATAGTATAAATATATATGGACTTACTTTATATAAGTACCTCAAAATAGTGGCAGAAGGTAGGTAAATGTACTTACTTAACTCCTCTTGCAATACCCTTGGGTTTTTCAGTGTTATTGGATTACAAATAGTTTATCGTAATCATTTAACAAGTGAGGAGCCAGTGAAGGGGAAAGACAGGTTGTCCTAGGACTGTCACATAGGTTGACATCAATTATTCCATATTGTCATGACAGTCTGGTGTGATACATGCTGGGTGTAACTATATCTGTCATTTTTTTATGTATCTCTTGGTCCCAGCATTTATCATGGTATTATTTCACTTAAGAAAGTTATTATAGGTTACTTTGAAATGGTAATCTACTGACATTTAAATTTCTTCACCTTGAAGTGCGTATCATTTGGACCTGCATGGACACTCCTGGCCACTGCAGATGTCTGCCTCTTCCTTCTCTTGCCTTTTTCCAGTGATTTCAATAAAGTCCCCCACTCTCTTTCAGGATAGTTTTTTACACTTCACACTCCTTTTTATGAATTTTCTTATTTTACATCTTTACAATCTCTTCTTGTTTATATCCCTTTCTCTCTCAATGGCTCACTTTCCCCTGACTCTGTCTTTTTGCCTTGAGCGCATGCAGTGAGTGGCAAGATTTTGCTTCCTTCCTATACCTGTGTGCCTGCAGAGTTGTCTCTCACTTTAAATGCAGTTTAGCTTGAGAGGCTTTTGGGACGATCGGCCTACCTGATACTGTTATACCCGATGATAAAATGAGCCTGCAGAAAGTGAAAATTATGATTGGTTTAAAATTTAGATCAACTGCTCATTAAGTTACCACTAATCAATATACTGTGGATATTTAACATGAACTCTTACTTGTGCTTGGATAAATTTATAAAACAATGTACTTCCAAGGGAGCCGGGCTGACAGTGTAGCAGTGTGATATGTTATTTAATCATACAGTTTTTTATTCTTTTGCATGCTTTTGAAAAAATTGAATGTCTGAACAGCATGAAAAGAGTTCAGTTTATCTAGTTGTAATGTCATCTAAATGCATAATTGAAACTAACTGCACTTCACACAATATAACAAGGACAGCTTTCTGTATATTTACACACTCGATAAAACACTACTCTGTCAATAACAGCCTATCAGATCTGGCCCTTGATCTTTTGCTGGTGAATTTTAGGCTTTTTGATTTTATTTGGCTTTGCTGGTAGATAGATGAGATGACCTCCCCTTCATTCCACAATAGTTAAACACAGCGAAGAGTTGCTTACTCTCAAATACAACACCTAAACTACAACTAAAATCTAACTTTTTTGTTTTTCTGTGATGTGGATGAATGAACTTTTGCCAACAATATTCTATTTATTAAATAAGTTTCCCTGTGGCCTTTGGTTAAGGATGATTTCATTAGCAAATATGGCATCTTTTGTCTCAGCTTAATAGATATGCATTTCTTCAGATTACTATTTCCCTGTTTCCATGTCTGATCTTCCCCATTTTTGTTGTACAGTTTGAGGAACAATCTGTTGTCACGACATAAAGCCTGAGTACGAATTAAGTATGCAGTTTGCCTTTTATCCTGAACAGCTCTCTTTTGGCTCTTGAGACTACTTGTTTCCTCCAAATATCCCTTTTGAACACACATGGCAGATGTGGTACTGCAAAACAGTCTAATTCAAAGGAAATCTTTGAGAAATCCGTTTGATTGCTATGACTCTTTTTTTGTTTTATTACAACAGAGTTTGCTTACACATCTTATCTACTGTAAGTTGCAAATTTATACATTAAGAAAATAAACACCAAAGACTCCCCTTACACTGGGCTTTGACATGTTCTTTGTTGGGAGTCCAGAGTTAGTTCTGCTTGTTCTAACACATACATTTGGCCATGCCATATTGTCCATGATATGCAGGCATAATTTATTCCCATGATAAAAAATAGTCATTTTGCGACATTGACCATATGGTTCTATGGTGACATGGTGTCGTTAAGACCCTGACATTTGAGTATGTACGTTAACCTGATCTTGCTTGTACCTAGAAATAGAACGACCATTGTTAAAGGGAGAGCTGTTGATGTTGGAAGAGTCTGAGGAAGAGATAAATCCAAAAAATAGCTGCTTTTGTTTTTTGGAAATGCTTCAGCAGTTACCATAATTCCTCAGTCCCCCTTCATGCGTAACTAACTCCAGTGTATTGTCTCTGTCAGGTGCTCATGGATTAGTGTAGTGAACCTGTGCCATGACAGATCAGACCTACATAATACTACTTAATTTTCCTTTTAGTCTGTATATCAAGTCACAAACCTTTCTCTGCTATAACATGATCACTATCCTTCACTTGTACCATTTTTCAAATATTTTGATTAGTATCCTTGAAATACTCACTCAGCACCATTTTGTGTAGATGCATAATTAGACTCAACCAGTTGATTAATAAATTTGTTTCCCAGGGTTTTTTCATTTTTATAGATAAGCTGTTTTAGCCTTACTGACAGTTTTTTTTAAATGCCTCCACACCAGTGACTGCCACAGGTGGAGGCATTATGCTTTCGGGTTGTTCGTCTGTCGATTCCTCCCAGGGCCAGCAAGTGGCTCAGTGGGTAGAGCAGTCATCTATAAACCCCAGGGTGAGTGGTTCGATTCCCACTTCCTCCAGGCTACAGGTCGAGGTGTCCTTGGACAAGACACCGAAACCCCACAATAACGCTGTCATCTATTGCAGCTGTCCAAACAATAATTTCCCAAAGGGGATCAATAAAGTATGTCATTATTAAATTTGTGAATGCTTTGAAGGATTTTTTTCAAGTTTGGCATAAATGTCCACCTCGACTCAAGGAGGAATTGATTGGCCTTAGATATTTCCAAAAGGGTGATTGAGATTCATTAAGAAAAGCGGGATTTAGCAGCAAAAACAACCATTTTACAACAGAACCAGATCAGTATCTGTATCAAAAATTATTTAACCTTTTCTGCCAGCAATTATTGAATACATTTAGCTATTACTAGTTAGCTATCTTAAGATAATAAGATAAGATAATCTGTAAATTTGCTGGATGATAAGGAGCTAAAATGTAGAACTGTAAAACATAATATCCCTAACTTTTTGTGAGTAGTGTATATTAAAATTTTGTGGTCAAAATTTGAAGTCACTGTGACCTCATGTATATCCCATTCTTCCACTCAGAAAACGCCTGGAGGGAAATTCTACATTTCTATACATTTACATACAAATGTAAACTGCAATTACAGTGGTTGGTACTTTTAACTGCAATGCAGTAATTCCAGTTTAAACTTCTTCTTAGAATGGTACACATTTGTTTTCCTTTTTTTCACTAATAGTTAATTTAACTAAGCAGCGACCGTGACACAGTAACTAGGGCAGTCGACAGGCGGCAGTAGTCTACAAACCCCAGGGTTGGTGGTTCGCTTCCCGGTTTCCCTATAATTCTTGGCCACATGTGAAAGTGTCCCTGGATAAAGCACTGAACCCTGATACCTTGGCGCCTCAAAGGGGCAGCCTGTCCACAATCAATTTTCCCAAGGGGATTAATAAAGTATCCATTTAACACAAATTTAAAATGCGTAATATTTTTTAGTTTAGTTTAGTAACATGTTACAATACAAGTCCATTCATCCATCCATACACCTTGTGTCTTGTTCAGAGTCTAGAGCCTATTGCAGCATATATTCAGCAAGAATGTATGCTGAAATGCTGAGATTGTGTTCTTGTTTTGCTATGAAGCACAAACATAAAAACTCATATGTTCTCAGCTGTGTGCAGTTGGTGTTTCAAGTCCATTTGTCTGAATTGAGGTAAATGTGAAAATGCAGAAAAAGGTTCCAGACTGGATTTGAATACAGGTCCCTCTAGCTGTCAGAAGACAATGCTTAAAATGTATGTTTCTAAACTTGTGTTTGGGCAGTTGAGTATTCAGGGTAGTCTGATTGATTTAATGATGTCTCTCAGTTTCGGTTTGCCTTGAATTTGAGTATTTTCTTATTTGGCTGCTTTTTTAGCTAGCCAATTTATCACAGAGGGAAACAAAAACAGGAACAAAGCTAAATAATTTGGGTGTGGTTCTGACAGGTGACATGGGTGAGTGATGCTATCAGTCATCTGTGCCATCAGTATGGACACAAAGTCTTGATAGGTAACAGCAGTGCAGTACTGCAATTAGTTCATTAGGCTGTGCTTTTAAATGTTTGTTCTCAAACGTTTACTAGCAAATTGCTTGCTGCTATTGTAGAATTAATCTTCAAAGTTGTGTTAATATTGTGTATGTAATTGTCACTTATGTTAGTCCTGGGATTAACAGTACATGGCAACAGTACCTTTCTGTTACTTGTTAGGATAAAAACAGTTGTATTTGCTGTGTTTGATGCCTTTGATCACTGTGTAGTTAATTTAGAGTATCTGTGTAGTAGTGTTCAATATTGTAGCGGACATGGTTTGTTCCTGGTTCTAGTGCTGTTATCCATTGATATGAGGAAAGATTAAAGAACGCACTGAAGATGTCAATGGTCAGGATGTTTTTATTTTGTGTGGGAAGCAAATTTGCCATTTTCAGCAGGAAAGTTAAGTGTTTTGTAGTTAGTTTTGTCCATATACTGAAAGGACTTTTGTTTCACTCATCTTGGTATTGTTTGCACCCCTGTAACGTAGATGAGGAATGGCTTTAAATGTGTTAAGCAATAAATACATTAGTAAGGTATTTGCTGAGAGTCCAGATCAATATGTACTTCCTAGTAAGCATTTTCTAGATTTATTGGAGTCCTCATAATGAAAACCTGAAGCATACCCAGACTTTGAGTCCTTGAACCCTGTAGACTTCTGAGGCCATGTAGTCCGACTCATCAGTTTAGTGCCCACTTCGGTACAGTCTGCAGGTTAATTAATAAAACCTGCTTTATGCAGGACTCATCAGAAAAGAGCTGGTAAAATTGAAGTGGTTATTACAGTTGGATAGTCATATCAGCCAATATTTGCATCTTTGGAAGTCTAAACTGCTTGACAGTGCGGACTTTCATTAGGTAAAGTTTATATCTCAATAAATGTGTCCACCTGTAACTGGGCATCTGAAGATTTTTAGTGGAAATTATTATTCTGGCATTAGACTTATGTGGAATTTCTGGCAAATTGGAAAAACATTAATTTGAGATTTCCTGCAAATTTTTTGCTCTACATATATAGGCAGTAAACTAAATACTACATACAAACAGATTTTGATCTCCACTAGATGTCGACGACATGTTTCATTCTAAAAATAAGTCTTCTGGGAAAATATATGCTTTCACTTACCAAATAGCATGGGGATCTTCTCTTTCCTTAACATAATTGTGTGTCATATTTCTTTCACATTGTGTAATTTCCTTTATTGTCATAGGGAGAAATTACTTTTACATTGTATCACTAAACTCGGATTGTGTGTAGTTAGAACTAGTCAGCATCAGTGTAAAATTGTCAGTTTGTCTGTTTGTCTAGATTGCAATTTACCAGGAACACAAGTAGTTCAATAGAATATTAACTGTCAGGAAACACCCCAATAACTAACGGGCACCAAATTCATAATCCTAAATTTCGTCTGAGAGTTATGATATATTCAAATTATTATTGATTGACTTGACTGCATGATAAACATACTTCCCAAATATGAAGATTTAACCCTCTTCTACCTTATAAATATCAGTATTACTTCAGTACCTTTAAGTTTTAGATTATCTAAACAAAACCTGCAATTTGAAGGTGTTACCTTGCCTTCTTAGAAACTGTAATGAGCATTTTCACTACTAAAACAGTTGGTTACAGTCATCAACAGTTGCAGTCTTCTACTGAAACTTCTTAGAGCCTTTACTTCAAAATGTGTAACAGTAGTCATTGATTTCTCTGCATTTATCTTTCAGTCTCTTTAAATGGCCAAATTTGAAAATGTAAAAACACTGCATCACTTTGCCTAAATACTAGGAATAGCAGAAATTATGACAAAATAAGATTTAATGTTGTCACAACATATTGTTACCTATCATCTTTACCATGGGTTGAATTGTTTTTTTGTTTTTGTTTGTTTTTGTGTTTAAAATAAAAGATGTATACATTGAACCAAAATATAATGGACAATGTTGTGAGCATCCATCAGTTGGCAAACACTCTGTAAATTATAACCATTTTATTTAAAAAATATATGTTTTGAGGGGAAAATGTTTTTTGTTTTTTTCCAGTTTGGCACATCTTATCCACTATACAGATATGAAATTGTACATATTACAATACAAAAGGAAAAAGGGGAAGATAAAAGCATTCATTTTGCACAAAGAGGTTGGGTAAGGATGGGACTGGTTCACGTCTTCTTTTTGTTTTTTTGTTTTGTTTGTTTGTTTGCTTTTTTTAAAGGTTGAGTGGGGACCAGGGCTAGGGGATGACAAGAGGAAACAAAAACATTTTACAAAGAGCCAGAGTGCAAAGGGATGCATATTTCTACAAATTCTGTGAATTTTTAGCCATTTAATACAACCATGATCTTGAACAGTAAGATGTCAAATGATTAACAGAACTTTATAGGAATTGCACATAGATCCCATTCCTGGCGTTATCAGAAATTAGGCCTCTCCATTATGTTTGCTGAATGACATTAAGAAATAATCAACTCAGTTTTGACTTTTGAACATGCAAGACAGATTAAAATGGCAATAGTAAAAGCACTGCAAAGCTGGTAGAAAATAAAATTAGAAAATGGAGTTGCTTAGCTTTGGAAATAAGTGTGATGTGTGTGCAGTGTTTTTCTTTGAATTCAGTGTAACGTGTAACGATTTTTGGTTTACACA
Source organism: Sandelia bainsii (assembly GCA_032362345.1). Lineage (NCBI taxonomy): Eukaryota > Metazoa > Chordata > Actinopteri > Anabantiformes > Anabantidae > Sandelia > Sandelia bainsii. Next base: position 7,811,378 of record JAUMHL010000002.1, on the reverse strand, counting down.
AACACTTTCTTAGAAGTTGTTGTAGGCATCCTATAAGGATGTGCAAAGAAATGTTGACATAAGCATTCATTTAGAAGTTTGAAGTCAATTTTTACAGGCTCAATAGAGAGACCAAGCCATTAATGGTACCCCCTGGCTATCTCTAAGGGTCATCAGCCAACAAACTACATCCTAATTGCTCAAAACCACATATGTCAAGGTGATGTGCTATCAGAAACATCTTGCCATTTTAATTGGTAGCCTTGCTAAACATAGCTGAAAGTTTAACTGCCAAGAAAAATGCCCTTCTGATTTCCAGCGTGATGTTTCACTGTTCAAACAATGTTTAAACACTGGACAGCTCTTCTGTTCACTAGTAGTGAAACAGATGCTTCTCCATGGTTACTGTGCATTTCAAGGTGAAGATGCTGTCAGTGAGTATTCACAATAATATTCTGTACCTTTTACAGGACCAGCAATGCTCATTGGTTTTGATAAAACAATACATTACCCCATAGTTGCCCCTTTCCATCGTACCATCAATCCATCTCAATCTCTCTCTTTCACCCTACCCCCATCACAAAACTGAACACAAAGAAGTGCGGAGCTGCGGCAGCAGCTTTAGTTTGATGCTAATGCACATCCTCTCCCTGCTGCATACAAATGTGTCCTGACCCAGGCTGGCTGTTTGCTTATTACTTGATCTCAGTTTGGTTTCAGGGTATTGACGCAGTTAAACTTTACATTTGTGACTGCTAGCTGAGGGCCTATTATAATGTTTCTTATCCACTGTAACCCCATTTGTAACCAAAACTTCATGTTAAAATGCAAGGTTGAATGATATTTTGTGTAGGCAGAGGATGATTCTACTAAAATTATTTTTAAGTGACTGAACAAGCTAAATGATGCAGGATCACTGGTGTGGGTGACAGAATATTTGATTCTTTTTGCCTGGACATAATTGGTTCAATCTTGAGCCTGTCAGTCTTGATTAGTGTGTAAGCGATAAAGAGCCTGGGCTACTGGGAAAGGTTTTATTTTGAGAGTAAAATGCTGGCGTTTTGCTGTTTATTACCCTTTCACTGTCTACCTCCACATCTCATACTAGCTTGTCTGTATATTGAGCCTGGTGTATATAATAACAAATGAGATTACTGTACTTACTTGGTTATGGTTATGGTCACAGTGTGTATGGAATCCATGTACTGGTCATTGTACATTTAAAGGTCTGATAATTTTGTTCTTGGTGATCAAGGCAGGGAACACATTTGTGTGTTTTGTTAAGCTGTGTAGTATATTGGAGATTAAGCACAGATTAAAAATGTGTAGTGTTTCCCACAGGTTGAGGATTTATTTGTGACAGTTAGCTCTCGTGACCTGACTTCCAACAACTTAAAAGTCAGCTTCAAAACAGCATTGCGTTTACAAGCTATCTTGGGAATAAAGAAGTTAATGTTCAGGTATTGTAATTGAACATAAATTCACCACTCTGATAATCTTTTCAATTGATACACTTTTTTGTTTTATTTTCACAGAGAAGAAATCCAAATTCACAAAGAGAAACAAAATAAACAAAATTTCATTTTGGCTAGGGAAAGCTGCTTTGGGGGTTGGCTGCGCAAATAAATTCTCTAAATAGGAAACACTTGAGAGCATTTTCATCTGATGTAAGGCTGTCAACTTGCTTAATTTAGTCATCCCTAATATGGTATAAGTAATATTAGTATACTGAATAGAATTTCAGGGTTCTCTGTTTAAGAGAAGGTTTATTTTTGTTTGTAACATAATAACAATAATGACACTTATTTTTCAATTATAATTCAGAATTTGATTTTGGTCTTTGTGGTATCATGATTCTTCCAAAGCAACAGAAGTATAAAACAAACATTCTGATAAATGATCAAATTCATTTGCCCCAGTGATTGAGTGACTAGCTTATAGTGCCTGTAGCGCAGTTAGAAAATGATTTCAAATATTTACTTTTTTAAAAGACATAAGACGTAAATCACATTTCTCCACTTAATGTATTCTGTTAGCAGAGGGCCTTTTGGCTATGTGTTTTCTCTGTGCTGCAGAATATAGATAATGTGGAGACAAATCTCACAGTTTACAATTTTCTTGTTTAAAATGATTGCCCCTGCCTGATACGAACAACCTTGCATTCATAGAAAAATAAATTTGTGACTATCTCTGCATCATCCCTTAACTATCATGTCCAACCCTATTTCATTGTAGCATTCATTTCTCACATATTCTTGAACCTTACTTGTAGAAATTATGTTTTTTTACATAAACTGCAAAAAAAAAAATCACAAAAGCAAACCCTGTATCATCTGAAATGGTCAAATGGCAAACCATACACCCTAGCAATAAATAAGAGTTCATACTTCACACTCTTTGTAAGGCAGTTGCTGACATTTGCACTGCCCATAGCCGTTGATGATCACAAGTGCCCCTTCTTCATGGCTAGGCTCATACTCATTATAGGGTACCTGTGTAGCTAGGTCTGCCATAGGCTGCCGCTGCTGGGTCCTCATCTGTCTGCGGTTCTGAATAGCCGAACAGTGGCGTATCCGGCGTAGGGTGGGAGGGCAGCACTTCCGTGAGATATACACAACGAAAATGATGAAAAAGAATGAAAATAGAAGGGCCATAGTTCCAATGATAACCCTGTGAGTCATAACAGTGTTGTCCATTGCCGAGAAATCATCTGTCACAGCTGCCTCTTCCAATGTAGCGGTAGTTACTTGAGCAGTGTGTTGTATTTGTGTTGTGGTTGTTGTGGTAGTGACTGTGGTAAAGCTCCCAAAATCCTCTGCATAGTCCTGCGTGGGGGTCGGCTGCATAATTCCAAACAAGGAGCTTGTCACCTCTGTGGCTGTAGTAGCGTCTGTGGTTGTACTAATAGTCTGAACTACTGGCGCTGAAAAATTCTGGCAAAGCTGGAATCCATAAACAGCATCAAGTATCTCCTCCCCCTGGGCATATTCAGGACTATGGCAGAGAATGGAATGTTCCCACCTTCCCTTAAAGGTGCTTAACCAGGTGGCCAGAGAGCAAATCCTTTTGGTACATTCCCAAAGGTTGCTAGACAGACCAATTGTGCCCAGAGACTGCCACATATCCATGACTTGAGGGTCCAAACTTGTTAGTTTGTTGTTATCCAACAGCAAAATCTTTAAATTTGGCAGTGTTTCAAACACATCAGGTGTCAAGACACGAATTTCATTTCCTGTGAGGTCCAGCTTCTCTAAAGTGGTCCAGGTCCATTCCATGCCACATGTTAGGTTGCTGATCTTATTCCACTGCAGATATAGAAACTGGAGGGCAACAAGTCGAGGAAAATGGGCCAAATTGATCTTGGCCAGCTGATTGTGCTCCAAGTGGAGCTCCTTAAGCTTAATGAGCCCAGCAAATCCGTTCCGGGCCAGACTTCGTAGACGGTTGCTGCTCAGGCCCAGATATTCCAGGCTGCGGCAGTCCCAGAATGCCCGAACAGGTGTGGTGCGAAGTAAATTGGAGCGAAGGTGGAGTATCTGGAGTTTCCTCAGTCCATGAAACAGTTCTGGTTCCAATGCAGTCATCTGATTGAAGGACAGGTCCAGTATCTGGAGATTGATGAGGTGGATGAAGGTTGTGTTGGGCAACTTGGTGATACGATTTGAGCTCAGATTGAGGTCCTTTAACTTGTAGAGCCCTTGAAAGGCATCCTCTTGTACTGTGGTAATCTGATTGTGGTCTAAATGTAGCCAGGTGAGCTGGCTGAAGCCATAGAATTGATCAGGGCTGAGTTCAGTGATGCTATTGTGACGTAGTGACAACCCCAGGGCCCCCTTGTCCACACCATCTGGTGGTGCCTGAAGCCCCTGGGTGTCGCAGTAGAACTGCAGGTCCTCACAGCGGCATTTTTGAGGGCAGGTTGTGCACGATGCAGGAGGCAGCAGGCACACTATGAGCATGCTGATCACACACAGACACAGAGCCACTGGTGCAGGTCCCACCAATGGCCACCTTGAATGGAAACCTGGGTGGGTTCAAAGATAAAGAGAATAAATTGTGGGGCGGGAAAGCTAATCTCTGCAGAGCACTTATTACTAATTCATGGTGCCGATTGTGCTTTTTGTGTGTGCTCTTGTTCTTTCACATATATACACTGGTTTAGATATTTCACATTGACAACTTTCACAATGTATGTAAACATACACACATACTTAGACATCTAATGATCAGGTATATACATACCTTTCTATTTATATGTAGTATTTGTTCACATTTTGTGCTCTGTAATTTGGCTTAAATACAATTTTTTCTGTTCACAATCTCATCAATTTTGCGTTTTTTTTTTTTTTTTTTTTTAATTCTCTCTTTCGAGCAGCTTAATTATGCCATCATGTTTGGAATATTTTATTTTGTAAGATTTTGTTTAAAGTTTTGTTTCTTCTAAAATTGTGTATATATTCCATTACCGTGTGCTAGGTTAGAAGCAAAAATGAAGGACAATTGCAGTAACTAGACTATGCTGGAGAGCTTTTAGTCCTCAGCCTCCCTCACTGTTACTTGTATTCCCTATTCATGTTTAGACCTGCCATATAGAGGCTCACTTACCCATTCTTTTGTGCACATCGGAGGCTGCATTCAACTGTCCTTTTCTGCAGACCTTTGGAGCAACCAGATAGAAGAAAAATCCAAAGGGAAAAAGCCCTTTTGAGTAAGCACAAAAGGAATCAGCCTCTTTGGAAATAAAGCAATTCTGAGCCCACCCAAATGAAACAAAATATGAAATTCCATGTCCCAAAATGATGGTTATTCCTGTTATCTAAGTCCTTTAAAATCCAAGCTCAAAGAAAGGTTTGATGTTCTCCTTCATCCCACGAATCCTTGAAATAAATATTTATATATTTTTTTTAAGTTGATCACTTGCATCCAGAATCACTCCGGATGATCAGTCCCCCCTTCCTCTCCTTTTTTTCTTTTTCTTTTTTTTACCCTTTTGTTTTCCTTCCACCGCAATGATGTCAGCTCAGATGGTTAATTGAAGATCAAGCGTTCCTCTTTCATGGTTGTGATCTTCCAACCCTAACTTGTTGATGGCAGCCAGAGATCCTTCTTCCGTTGCCGGCTCAGTCTCAGCATAGCCTCTGCAGAGCTGTGAGCGAAGCCCTCATCTGCTAGCTGAGACGCAGGGAGAGAGGGAAAAAAAGCGGAGCAGGGAGTCGGGGATGTTATTCTGTGCTTTTTGTTGCAGCCACTCACTGCTACAGAGTGGTGGCAGCCTGGCGTCGATCATCACTACTGTTTCTCTCTCTTTTTCTCTCCCATACACACAAACACCCTCTCACTCTCTTCCTCAGTCTCTTCCCTCTGTGCCTCATACGCAGCGCTTGTGCACCTCAGTCTTCCTCCCCTTCCCTCATGCATAGCCCTTCCCTCCCACTGGCTCGTCACCATCAGAATATTGATACCTTGAATGTGTTGTGGCAGCGTGTTGTTGAAATTAACCATATATATAAATTTCAGCCTTACCATGCTACTGTTGTGCATCACAACATATGAATGTTTACCTAAGACATAAACAAAGGGTGAGCTGGTTTTCTCTGGACAGGAGCAAGTATGCTATAGTACTGCAAACATAAGGTGTCTTGCTTATATTCGTGCTTCGTATATGCTGAGTGCAATGTTTTTATTTTTGAGCGCTGGTATAGATGTATGGCCAACTGCTCTGAAGTTAAATTAGACTGACTTTTGGCATCTAATGATCAAAGCTGAATGTTTTCTTGATGATGTGCTATGAAACACAAGGTGAGATCAAAGTTACTACAATGTTGTTAGCTGAGGTTTGTTTTATTAAGCAGATAGATTTGGTCAGTTTATTTTGTGGTTGGTTTATATCATATAAATTTAAATATTCAAAATTAACTTACAAAGTCACTGAACTGGAAAGAGACGAAAATGCTATTATAGGTTTTTCCCCTTATTAATTTGATTGGATTATTCTCAGGTTTTAAGACAAAACATACATCTGGCTTTGACTTTCCAGGTCAGTTGATGAGCATGCTGCAGTCATTCTCCACATTTGTTGTTGTAGACTACATCTCCTGTTGGCACTCTTCTGCAGAATGCAAGAGTGTAAATCTCAGGGGGCACAATGAATATTTCTCTTAGTTGGTGTGTGAAAGAAAAAACTTTGAATTACAGTAAGTAAAGTTGTTGAAATTTTAAAAACAAATGCAATATCGTAGAACTCCGATTGTTTGACAAAAAGTGTATACTTTATGAACATAGTTTTTCCATAATCCAGCAGACCAGTGATTTTGTAGAACAGCAATGCTCCTAAATCTGTCCTAAAGGAGATGGATAGAGACTCACTTCAGTATCATAAAAGATGCTGCAGAGAGACTGCCTCCATAATAAGTACCTGAAGAAGTGCTTTAGGATCCTCTGGCGTGGAAATGAAATATAGGATAGGCATGAATAAAATAGGATTGAGCAAGTAGGGACAGAGCAAACTAAAGCCCTACCGTAGCACTGCTTCCAACTGACACAAAATCACAGGGGATTAGTGCTGTTGGAACTCTCCAGCCCCTAACTATGTACACAATGCCCCAATGGGCAAAGGGCAGTGGGGGATGGGGTAGGTCAGTGTCACCACCATCCATGGGGTTGTGTCACAGTTGATTTAAGCATTACAAGGGGATAACAAGCCCAGAGTCCAACTGTTTTTCTGTATTTTCTCTGTTTCCTTTTCATCTAATTTTGCTGTAATCTTATTATTCTTAGATCTGACAGATCTATCTGTCTCTCGCTGTCTTTCTCACTTTCGCTTCATCTTTTCTGAAAGTTTAAGGCTTTCAACTTTTGCTTGAGCAGTTTGTAGATTGTGACTGCACATCTCTCCGTTCTCAGTGGGGAGCAGTGGTTAGGGCTTTAACTGGTGCATTGCTACTGTGACTACAGCCTATGGTGTAGCAATGTTACTGTGCATAATTTACACAGTTAGCCATATGCAAGGCGTGAGAACATTATTCTCAGTTTTACTTAACATCTCTAGTGCTCTGTTTTGTCTTCTTGTCAGAATGGTTAACCTTTGGCTAAAAAACTGAAATCTGTGAAAATGCCCATCTGAGGAACTAGAGTTAATGAGGAGAGTAGAGCTTTTTTGAAAATACATGATTGTCAGTATGGCAGCCTTTTCCAAACACAATCAAAATGCTTTTGCTTAGTCACAAGTCAATCGTTGCTTTTCAAGAATGGTGTTTCCACAGTTTATGCCTACTTTATTTGTACTTTAAGTAGGGTTGAACCCTAATATCCGGATGTCCATATATTTGTTCATTAGATAGGTAGTTTTCAATGATGATATTTGGATATTCTCTTTTTTTTCTTCTTTTTTTTTAACTAAATGTAAGATTTCAGTAATAATTTCACTGTAATTGCGCTATTAAAATATGGAAATACATAAGCTATATCTCAGCTTGCGAGCTTGACATACCTTTCACTCATCGCAGTGAAGGTTGGAATACTTCAGTACTTAAAACTACAACAAGACAAAAGCTGAGGGACCAATGTTCTATTTAAAACTAGTCTACCGTGGTGGCACAACTAGTGTAAATGAAAACAGAGCAAAAGACAGTTTGAAAGACACAACAAAAGTTTTCTTGGGCCACTTGCATGGTGGAAGCAAAACAACGACCGCTACCCTAAACAGTGCATTTGCATACTGGTGTTATCCGGCCACTTAAACCCCATAGGAGTAGCCAAACTAATCTTCCTTGCACACAACATGAAGAGTTTAGAGGGTCAGCTTAAGGCTTACTGAGCTTGCAATGTGATTATGATTTATTTTGGTTTATTTTATATGGAATTGATTTTGTATTTTAAAATGTGTGTGGTGTTAGGAGTGCCAGGATGAGAAGTGGACTAGCAATAACATAATAAAACACTTGCACATTTCTACAGTTTGCAGCCATTTGGAAGAAGGCGGGCAGGTCTTCATGCTTTTCTTCCAATGTTCTCGTATCACCCAAAAATGTTACTCACTGGAAAAGAAATTTGTGACTACAATCAATAACATCTTGGATTTTATACACACCTGCTTTACATGTTATAACAGTAACATGTCTTGAAAACTATAATACTATATTAATATATAACAAATATTTTGGAAACTTTTGTCATTGCACTATACTACTACTACTTACTAATTCTTTTTCAATCAGGCGGGAAGAAAGGATAGAAGTGATGCTCTGAACACTGCCATTGACAGGATGACAAAGAAGACCAGAGACCTTCGCAGACAGGTTTGCTTTTGTCTTGATTTTTTATTAAATAATCTCATCAGCTTGTATATTCTTATATACTTGTACAATTTCAATATTTCTGCTCACTGAGGTCTTATTGTTAAAAATATATATACGATCGATAACATGTAATTTTCTTTCTTACTTCACAGCTGCGTAAAGCTGTAATGGACCATGTTTCTGACTCTTTCCTGGAGACCAATGTTCCCCTCCTGGTCCTGATTGAAGCTGCCAAGAATGGCAATGAGAAAGAAGTCAAGGAATATGCGCAAGTGTTTCGTGAGCACGCCAACAAACTGATTGAGGTAATGTAGTATTTTCAAACTGAAAATTTCACCAGAACATGTCATGTTTTTCCTTTCCATCTTATTGGTTATGAGCATTTTAGCCTAGCTATTGTAAACATCAGTCTTCATTCAGCTTTTCTGTTATGTGGCACTGTTGTTAGATATTCCTTCATGATACAAAATTAGGATTACAGTGCCTTTCGAAAACAGCAATGGGGGATCTTTTTTCCCTAATGAAAACAAAGCTGTAAACAGCAATTGTTTTCTGCAGTGACAGTTTTGTCTTTCACTCAATATGTCTTACACACACACAAACATATATACACACACCCACAAAAAACCCCACTTTCTAACAGCATTTCTTTAAAAATTAAAGGCGATGTTGATTCTTATGTGATGCTTTAGTGAGCAGACAAACAGAACATTGCTATTTGCAGTTATAGCAACAAATGAAATTTTTATGCAGAACCAAAGGAGTGAAACAAGCACAACTAAAGGATAAGTGCTACTTCTGGGAAAAGTTCATCCTTGCCGCAGATTGTTGTATGACTTCTTACTGACAGACTCCTTAAGTGTGTTACAATGATACTTAAAAAGATATTTCTAAAAGGAACAGAGTACATCCTGTCATTTCTGTGGCTGGTCTTATGTCCAAACAGTGGAGCATGTTTTGGGAATGGCTGCAGTTTTTACATTTTAAGTGTTATATGCATGGCAGCAAAAATACAGATGTGAAAATGGATGGCCATGAATGGACAACAAGTTATCACAAACATAACCTGTCCTCATTGGTGGTCCTTCCTTCAGTTTTTTGATTGCCTGTGTCAGAGCATCATAATGCTGATGGACGTGGCTCATCGCCATGGCCTAATGACCATGGGTGTAGCTGGATTGGTTAGTCCATCAAGGGTGTGGCAGTAGAAGCATTCAGTGGGAAAACTGCTGAACCATCAGATGGGAAAGGTGACTTCAGTAGGGAGTGGACGCTTAAGTATTTCCTATATCTGAACAATGCCACTGAATAGCATATGAGCAATGTGTTATGTCATTAGACCAAACTTGAATTCTGACATTTAATTTTTGATTTTATGATTCTTTGTTGTCGCAGTAAATTGAGATAGAGCTGCACTTGCATGAGTAGAGTGTAGTGAAGATGTTATCAGCAAAAACAAATTACCATCAGTTGCCAGTAATAATTACTTGTATACAATGTTTTATTATTTCCAATGAAATATCCAGAAGTTGGTTGCCATAATGCATTCATTGTGACAGAGAACTGAAACCTTTTTTTAGAAGTAGCATTTTATATATTTATATATCTAGCACTAGTCACTGCGATTGCAATTTCAAACATTGAATAACTTAAGAAAAACTTTGTTGTAGAGCAGGCAGAGGACTGTTGGCTTTCATGTCTGACTAAAATTTCCCTACAATTGCATCATGATAATTGGGTATTGAGCATTACTGTAAGATATTAATGAATTGAGTTGCAATGTCCAGAGTGAGAAGTAACATGCTTGGCTAGTTGAACATGAATATGTTGTAAATACAATATGTCCCCTATCCAGAGGTTATAATGGCAAAGTGCTACCAATCTGTATGACATCATGACTTTTGCAAGTGTAGGCTGCCCTAAGGCAAATGGTCCATGAGTACACATACACTCACACACACTTCTTTGGAAGCAACATTATGACTGACCCACATTCATTTCTATACTTATTTCTTAGAACATCATTCTTTTGATACCTGGTATTTATATAATTCAATAAATCTATAATTGAGTTGTACTTGAGTTTCACTAAAATATATCACATAGCATTGGTGAGGGGTGGGAGTGGATTGATTTCAAGTCCTGTGCTAGTGTTAGCTTAGTGCATGTTTTAGCTTTAAGTTATTTTCTTGTCAGTTTTTAAGCGTGGCTTACCTTTAATCAGTTTTCCAACCTTTTTCATAACTGAGCTGCTGAAGAAATACAGATACCTATTATGTCTCTATTTAATAATTTAAATTAATACAATGATAATGTTTAATATGCATCTTCCAAACACATTATCCTCCTTTTCTCTCCACTGTCTTCTCTCCTCTCCTGGCAGCCAAAGCAGAAATATTTACAATCTGGTATCTATCCTTGTCTGGCTATACTGCCTTGATCTATTATCTGTATTTTCTAAGCATGTTAAAGTTTATTAAGAAGAATATAGGCTATATAGCATTATAAAGATAAAGTGTGAATCATCAAACCTGTGGTTCGTGCATAACGTTGTAATAACAAGACATCCCCCTCAGTTGCACATAGTGTGATAAGACCCAAAGTTTATAGAGTTCTGAAGAGATTACTGGTCCTTTCATTTCAAGTGAGTTGACATGTTCATAGACATTGAATGAAATGTAGGCTTGTGCAACTTTGTAACGACACACAATGACACTTTAGATGGTATAGAACATAATAGAACATTTATTTTTAGCAAAATTGCCCAGAAATTTTGAGGTGGGTGTGAGCTTTATATCGACCAGGAGAGTGAGGAGCAAAGGCTCTTTAGTAGTCTCGTTCTCATTTCTGCCTTCCTTACAGCCAGTGATGCATTCCACCACTAGCTTTAATGCACCACTGTGCTTTAATGGAAAACTCTTAATTGTACAACCACAGTCTTACTTTCATAGATTTGCCTCACATTTTGGTGTTTTTGTAATCACTTTTTATCTACTTGTTTAAAGTTTAAATCCCAGAACCCCATACAGTTCATTAGGGCAAACATAACTGATCAGAAGGTGACACAGTTTGGAATTAATGTCTCCCCTTCTTATTTTGAAGAAATAATAATTACAAATATTAAAATTAATACATAATCTGGCCATATATAGTTCTAAGAGCACATACTTTAAATGAAATGTATTGTTCTTCAGTTCTTTTTGATTCATGTGAAAGTCTGCTTTAGTTGCTGTGTGCCCCAGATCTTAGCAATTAAAATGGTGAGTAAAATATAAAAGATTGAAAATACAAAAACACATCCCAGATGGTTAAAAATGGTTTTGCTTTGTTCCTGCTTTAGTGCAATCAGGAGTGTTGCCTTTGTAATTGATTATGTTTCAGCACATTTTTTTGTCTACTGGATAATCCTGCTTTGGCACAGTTCCTCACATCCCAGGCATTCCATTTCAGCATTGTTGCCAGCACATCCCAACCAACAAATGAGAATCTTCAAAGTCTCTGACCTAAATTTTTGTGAATGAGAAGAAGCATATCGTTACTCGGAAAGAGTAATTTAGAAATAATTGTGGCTTCATTTGTTGGTCAAAAAATATACTCACAAGCCAAAGCAAGAGTTGCTGAGCTCAGCTCTACCTCTTTCCAGGGCAGCAGTGGCAACCTTGTGATTTAGCCGCTCAGATTAACTAAAGGACTGGGACAACTTTTGCACTCTTAAGAAATTTACTATAGGGAAACAATGATAAAACTTATAATCTATTACACCCTATTCATTGAGTAGATTAGCTTTTGTATTCTCTCCCATTTCTACTTGTTCTCCCACTGTGGCACCGTATTGTATCATTTTAGCAGCTTTATAAATTAATCCTCAATAACGGGTTTGTATTCCACAGGGATTAGTTGTATTGCAGAGCTGCTCCATTTCTGATCAGAGATGAATCCCTAAACCAGGCTACCACAGGCTACATAGTTATTTATCTATGTATGGCTTTTTAATTGTTTTTTTCTCCTATATGTGGCTACAAATTATATTTGTGTGTTTTTCTGTTTAGGTTGCCAACCTGGCATGCTCTATTTCAAACAATGAAGAGGGAGTGAAGCTGGTCCGCATGGCAGCATCTCAGCTGGAAACTCTTTGCCCCCAGGTACCTGGCTGTTTTGTCCCCAACTCACGAGTTCACCCACTCACCAGATTATTGACTGTGCACCTCTTTGAGAGTCTGCCGCACTGTCTTATAATACTAGCACTAGGGTTGCTAATATAAATATTACAGTTCATTCACATAGTGGTTTCAGTAATTGCAGACTATAATAAAAATTGCAACTCGTATTTTTTATTATTTATAGAGATTTTTTTTTTCTTTTTCAACCACAAAGCCTTCAATTATTCAATCCTATTTACATTTAATTAGGATTTTATAACTAGATTAGGAATTTCCTCTTTTTTTACTGTTGTACATGCCTTAATTGGGTTATCATAATGTCAAAGCTAGAGTTGACATAAGACAAATAACAGTCTTTTGAATTACGATGGTGTGGCTACACTGTAGTCTAATGTCTTTGATTGTTGTTATTCTGCGTTTGTGCCAGAAAGGTGCTGGAGTACCTGGGCACAGAACTGTGTGTGGGTGTTGTCTTTTTTCACACAGTGCATTAATTTTAACAAATAATGAAATTGGATGAAATATAAAATGTTAAATGTATAATAATAATGATGAGGGGAAATGCAAAAGCTCTTTTTAATTATCAGAATTTGATCTATTTTTTCCAGCATTATTAGGAAAGTTGAGAAGAGCTGTAGGATTATTTTGTTTAATCCCCATTCATGTGTTTGGGGAGCCGAGTGGACTGGAGGAGTTTGGTAAATTTTAAGGCTGTAATCGCTGGAAGAATGAGGGGAAAAAAACGAACAAAAAAAACATTTGGGTTGGCATAGGAAATTATCTAAATTCTTTTGTGAACAAGATATTTTAGTGTTTGACACTTAATAAATATTCAGATTTCTATGTCATTATGGGTCATTGAGTGTAGCCTTTTGGAAAATATTAAGAAAAGTAACAAGAAACAATTTGCCAAAAGGGATAGGATTTGAATACTTTCTTAAGCATCTGTATGTAAATATATTGAAGAAACTGTTTACAACACGTTTTGTTAAACTGTTAATCAAATACCATTGATTAAAACACCCCATCTCACCCCATCTTTAGGTTTCTTTTTGACCCAAAAACACATGAAAGTGTTCTCTGTGTCCACCATTGAGGCCATCTTTTCATGCCCTGTACCATGCTTACTAACAGTCTCTATACCTCTGAGCCATGCCAGCCAGCTATTTCTCCCTAAAACAAGCAGCTATTAGTTTTACTCCATTCAATCCTTCAAATTCACGATGTCTGTAATCACTCCCAGAAATGAATTGGCTTCCTGCTGCAGTCCCAACATTGAAGTGGGGGGCTTCATGCAATCAACCTATGCTAATGTTGTGGCTCAGGGCTATGCTGTAATGGAGCTTTAATGGCTGTAATTGGATGATTACAGGTGATTAATGCAGCGTTGGCCCTTGCTGCCAAGCCCAACAGTAAGGTGGCCCAGGACAATATGGATTTGTTCAAGGAGCAGTGGGAGAAACAGGTCCGCGTCCTTACTGATGCTGTTGATGATATAACATCCATTGATGACTTCCTTTCTGTTTCTGGTAGGTATTTATTTGCATGTCATTGCTTTGTAGAACAAAAATAAATATTTGTCAAATAAATATTTGTTATTGTTAGAAAAGTCATGATTTGCAAAGGTTGCACTGATTATTGGTAGACAGTAATTTTTGGTTTTAAGATTTACATAACTTTTAAGACTAAGAGGTGAAACGTCTGTAAAGGATCAGCAGTTTTAGTCTTTCCAATGAGAGCCATAGATACCATGGTTGACTGGGCTCTACAGAGGAAAGCAGTGAAGCATCAGCACAAATATTTCTGAAATTGACATCCTGTCACATGTATTAAAGCACACAAGTGTTTTTTTTTTCAGGCATTCCCTTAAAGAGTTCTCATTAAGCATTACACAGAGTGACTTCTCTCACCTCCATACAAGGACAAACTGTAATTTACACAGTGGACATTTCAGTGTGAGAATTTGTCTTCAGGCCTCCATGTCTAATACTTCAGGTCTACTTCAGGAAGGCTGAGAATTTCCTTCTTACATATGCAGACAGTATTTTCTAATTATTACTCATACTGTATACACATTCCGTCTTTGATTAAAGCATGTCTTGGGAAAAAAAATCCAGTTTTAAGCTAAATATCCACATAAATCTCATTGCATCCAGGCAGGCTGAATCTTTGGAGCCATGTGTTTGACTAGTAAAAAATATACACTACTAACTGCATCATTGTTTTATTTCCCCAGAGAACCACATCCTGGAGGATGTGAATAAGTGTGTCATCGCTCTTCAGGAGAAAGATGTTGATGGTCTGGATCGCACTGCTGGGGCTATCCGAGGCCGTGCTGCCAGAGTTGTCCACGTAGTCACTTCTGAAATGGACAATTATGAACCTGGAGTCTACACAGAGAAGGTCTTGGAGGCCACCAAGCTCCTCACTGACACAGGTACCACAGAAACATAAATATGTAATGATTCAAGAAACTTTATTAATTCCAGAGTGAAATTGTTTAATGAACCAAAAAAACATTCCTTTTTTTTTTTGTAGCACCGAGTCTGTTTTCAGTCATTATTATGTTTTTATGAATGCTACATTGTTCCTTCAAACCACTTCTGACTCAACCAGACACTCCTTAGTAGCCCGAAATATCTCAACCCAAATTATATCCTTATTCATTATGTCCAAATGACTGATAATATAGCACAGCTATGTGTGTGAGCTGTGCTTCTGCTATAAGTGAGCTAACAAGATGGGAGAGTAGCTGAAGCAGGGATTCTGTTGAGACTGAGAGAGATGACAAGCTCTTAAGACAGACTGGACTGTTGTGAGAATATTTGTAAGATTTTCTTATGTTCTGTCCACAATTAATGGATTGAATGGATAATTGTAGAAGATGCTTTGACGCACACTTATTTGTAACAAATATAGGCAAGTATTATTGAATCAGTTCAGGCAATAACTTACTCCTCAAAGGTACACCTTTGAGTGTACCTATGCTCTTGCTACCTCACTGCTTACATATTTGCATTTTGACAATAATTTTTCTTGCCTTAAGGCCCCACTGAACACTAAATACGGAAGTTGAAATGCTATTAATGGAGATGTGGTGAAAAGCCACCTCTGAGCTCTTTTATCATCAGTAGGACACAATACACGCCTGCTGAGACAGTGTTGTGAAACCTATTGCAAAACTTTGTTGTGCCAATTCTAGGACCAATTCCCTTCAGCATTTTGTTCCTTAAATTGCCTGCAGCCTTATAAGGCAGTTGGTAAGTAGAACAACAGTGAATTCCATCTAACAAACCTTTTAATTATCCAGAGGTGACTGTTTTTACTGACAACTTTTATTTAGTTTTTTTTTATTGGGTCTTACTTAATTATATCTCTAAGCGGTTTCATTTTCATCGAAATAGTACTGTCAGTACTATATTGTGGTTTATGTCAAGTAGTTTTCCACAGTTGCCATAGATGTAAATTTGGATGTTTGTGCAGTTTAATCATACTTTTGTATGATTGGGTTTGATTGGTTTATGATACACGTTGTTCCCGTCTGTTATTTTTTTCCCCACGTAACACCTAATATGCCACACTCAAGATTTGTGAGTACTAATTCATCTTTCTGTTTTCTTCCTCCCACCCTCCATCTCACCTTTCTTTAGTCATGCCACGGTTTACAGAGCAAGTGGAGTCTGCAGTGGAGGCCTTGAGTGCAAACCCTTCACAACCTATGGATGAGAATGAGTTTATTGATGCATCACGCTTGGTCTATGATGGTATTCGCGATATTCGCAAGGCTGTCCTTATGATCAGAGTAAGTCACTGTTTTTCCATTTCTGAAAATAAGAATTGGTTTTAAGCTCATGGCAGGGTGAAAGTCAGTATCTTGTGTTTAAGACAATTCTCTTACCTATATTGCCTGTACTATGTTTTTAGCCCAGTCCTTTATATCTATTTCTATCTATTTCTATGTGTGTGCACCACATACTACTTTTTATGGTATGGCAGAAACTGTATACATGCACTTTTAGAAGCCAGTGATTAACTTGTCTCAGACAAGTTCTGACCTAATCAACTAAACTTGCAGTGCAGTGCAACAACAGCCCTAGTTGTCTGTGGGTTAATGGACTTTGCTTGAGTAGAACTATAACTGAGACAGATGCTAGTTGTACCATTAACATTGAGGCATTATCCAATTGACTCACAACAAAAAACACACAAGCTGTTAAGAGAAGGAGATAGTTCTAATAGCTTTATAGTGTAGCTAGTTAATACTACTAAATTAAAAATTTCATATATTAAGTTGGAAGATGATTGGTTTTCAACTCTTCTGTTGTAACAGAAACTGTTTTTTTGTTTACGACTACGTTGAGGTACAGTGGGCCTGTATTTTGCTATCTTCCATTAACTTCAACACTTCAGTCTGTCGAATTGCAGTCATTAGTGTTGAGAACACATATTGTGTTGACAGTGGTGCTCCAAAATGGCGCCTGGGCTCTCATTAATAATGCTGTTCAGAAAAAGACAAAAACAAATGAGTGGGGCCATTATGCTATATTTGAATTACAAAAAGCAATTAATTTAAGATGGAGGTTTTAATTAGCATTTTTAGCTGGAATGCAAGCCAGAGAACTGTATTCAATTTCCATCTGCCCCAGCTCCACTCTTTTTATCCGGATTGATTAAACTGTTAACATTGGGCCTTTGGGGCTGGCTGAACACTACCTGATGGATGTGTGTGTAGACGGACATGTGTGTTAAAAATAAGAATTTATGAGAAATCTTGATTACTTACAATTAATCTGTCTGATTCATTCTGCTATTAGCTAATTTCTTGAGGTATTCATAAGTGTTGTGGTGTTATTTAGCAGGAAATGGCTCAGCTGCTTAGTTGGGTAGTTATGAAATTTGCAGCTGCGTCTTCACAGTACTCTCCTCAAGCTAACTCTTAATTGTCATTGTTTGTAATGAGGTTAGACAAGTGTATAAAAACATTTATTACTTTCTAAAGGAATCCTTTATTTGGATGAGCTGTCTTTCAGTGGAGCATTTGGAAAGCCTGAGAAACTAGGCTTGCTCAGCTCTGAGTCTAAAGGAATGTGATATTGCAAATCAGCTTTAGAGGACTATGAGACAACTTATCTAGAGGGCATGTACACACACACACACACACGCTCTCTAGGCATCTTTCTATAAATTCTCACATGCTACACAGTGGCCTACTCTCAAATCTGAACAGACAAGTGCATGGTTGGGGCTTCTTCAGATGAACAAGTATTTGACCTCTGTAAATGGTGCTCAGGCAGCATATGGTGGACACCACTTAGATATTTAATAAGCGGACTGAAGTCTCAGGCCTTCCTAGAGTGACATTACAGAATATACCACCCAGAATCGAACTGTGTCAAAGAGGCTATAAGAAAACGGTAACAAAACAACAATTTTACTGTTGGACCACAGCAGACAAAAGTACTAGATAAAGCCAAATTTCTAGTGTTGCTGCAATATTGTAATTTTAGCTCTTTCCCTGTCTTGTCTTAATTATCGCATGTCCGATAGCATGTGGTCATAACTACCTCATAGTGATACAGGTGCAACTAAACATTTCAGCTTTCAGATACTCAGTTAAGTTTAAATACTATTAAATGCATTTGTTACAGCATGGAAAAAAACAAACATTTTTATTACACTGTAGGCTATAGTTTCCCATTGGGTGCCCACTGTGAGCTATCATTTTGGAGCCTCCCACATTCACAGGTTATCTGTTGCACAGGCCACAGCAGGTGAAATCTCTGCCCCACTGAACAGCATTGTCTGGTTGAAAGAGATGCCTGTGAGTCACTACAGCTTTGTATCTCAAACCATACCCCTACTCCCTTGAGAACAAGAGAGTCTCTACACTCCATACAACAGTGTAAGGGTGTTCAGAGACCTTCAGCTATTTTTAGATGTGAGGGCTCCAAATCCATTACAGGAGGGAGGTATTGAGACAGCTGGATAAGCACAAGAAGCGGCACAGGCATGATAATGCACCTTTATCTGTCCACATCATCTTCCCTGTGTCCATATCACCACCAAATACATTTTCCTGACAGGCAGTATTGTATTTTTCCTTAAGCATGACCTGTTGAGATAGAAATTCTTTCAAATGTTAATATTGATGATGAATAGTGAATAGCTAGTGGCTTGTTTGCATTCAAAGCTAGGGAGGAGGTGAAGGATTGGAAGTGAAGTAGAAACATTTCACGACAACACAAGTCATGCCTCACCTGCCTTTCTACAAATAGCAGCAACAGATGGGACTCTGAAGGGTTTTGCTCCCAATATCTTTCATAAATGCTCATACTTTGTTTTTCCCCACTTGAAATGCACAGGCAGCACATTACGCTTGATTTACAAATTCATTTAGAGTTTACAGTTTCTTGTACTAAGCTATGGGGAAGAAGGCATTCATCTGACACTATCCTGGCTGACAGCACCAAAACATTTCTCATAGATAGTAAGCAAGAGGTTATTTAATAGTACTCAAAAGTCTGTAGCATGGCAATGTTTATGATCTTCAATCACAACTAAAGATTTTTCTTGTGCCATTCTTTTTTTTCACCCTTTCTCTTGTTGCTTCTCCTCCCTCTGTACATCTGACTCTTTTCTGCCTCTTCTCTTTTGTTCGTATATCCTTCTCTCTTGTTCTATTACAGACTCCAGAGGAGTTGGACGACTCTGACTTTGAGACTGAGGACTTTGATGTTCGCAGCAGGACCAGTGTGCAGACAGAGGATGACCAGCTTATTGCTGGCCAGAGTGCACGAGTAAGTTCAACATTGCTTTTGCTAGTATTTGAACACAATCTGGAGTGAGACCTCCTGCTACTAGAAGCTGTTCTGTTGTCAAGTGGAGTCAGCAGTACTTCATGGCAGCACTCCTCCTTCTTATTGTTGAAGGTTTATGAACAGTTGATGTAGCACCACCTTAGGAAATGTGACCCAAGTATTGGTAAATGTTTTTTCCTCATTTAACTCATACATCTGACTCTCATTTGTTGTGTTGAAAAAAAGCTGCTATGCACAGTTCAAACAGATGAGTGAGTTCAACACTAGAAAAAACAACTTTAGGCAGAAGAATGCACAAGTCCTATAACAGACTGGGGATCTTTCCATGACGCCTTTCTTTCTTCTGTCTAATCTGTGCTATGACAGGTCAAATGCAATGAGTCACTCTTTTGCATTATATAGTGTTTTAGAATTATTATTCTTATTGTTATCCATGCTATCTACTTGTAAGATGTCTTGTCCTAACCTGACCTGTCTTGTCAGTTGTTGATAAGTTAATGTTGAGGTTAGACACTTGCAGAAAATTACTCTCAGCAGATAATAATAGCTGAAGTGTGAATACAAGCTCGGATTGCTGCTTTACTATTCCTTCTGTCTTTAGTGCTTATACTATACAATAGTCAACTTGACAGGCCAGTATTGTCAGTTGTGTTTATAGTTTAGTTGCTTCTGCTCCCTTGACAAACAGCCTTTGTCCATTTTAGATTCACACTTACCAAAACATTAGAGACTAACAGCATAAATGACTTAAAGAATAAGAAGTGATAATCTGGGAAATCTCTAATGGTGGAGTTTATTTTTTGTTTGTTTACCAAAGATAATCTGACCATTTTCTTTGTTAGGGACTTTCATCTTTGCACTCCTTCAACAGCTTTATGGAAGCTTATGTGACTCTAGGGAGCAAGTCCTATTTAGCAGTAATGGAATGAATGCTCTTGCATTGATATTCGATTTCCTACTCTTAACTGTCTGCCCATTGGCCTCACAAGCGTATTTACTGAATGTAAGATTGTCTGTTTGAAAGCTGTCCTTTAACCATCCAACTCAAGAGGATGGATAGAAAACGTGCATGGATAGAACACATTTGCACATGATACTGTACTGCTAAATAATATGCCGTTATATTGATCATCTTCAATGGCCAGAGGCAAGTAACCGTATATATTTTTCCAGGAGATGTCACATTACTTAGTGGCTATGAACCATATTTTGAACCTCGTTAATTGTTTAATTTGGCTTTTTCTACACAGATCAACAGAAAGACTCTTTGATGTTAAAGGGAAAGCAGAGTTAAAACATATCTGTAATAACAGCAGGACAGAGATGATTTAACACTGTTGACATTTTTAAAAAGACAGCATCACAGCTAAAACATTGAAATAATTACTTTATAAGAAAACTGTTAAGTTTTATAAATGTGGAAAAAACCAACATACGCAAGTAGCCGCTTTGTCACACTCGTAGTATAAAATGTAGTAGTAGTATTTTTTGAGAGCAGTTGTTTTTCAGATGTTAAAAAAGAAATAATTGATTCTTGAAGTCACAAGAGTTCCAACTTGTAATAGGTGCTGTAGTGGTGAGCAGCCAGAAATTCAGTGGGCATGTTTTGTGTATACTAATAACAACATCAACAATTATTATTATTATTATAAAATGCACTCGAGTGAGACTCCACCACCCACTATGACCTCTATAATAAAGATATAGTAGAGTAGTAATTATAAACTTGTAAAAGTAGAATTTATGACAGAGCTGCTGTATTGTGGTATGCAAGTGTAAGTAAGTGGCAAGTATGTGTGTGCGCTCACATGTCTTGATTTTCCTGTGTTGACAGATTTTGTTCAGATAATCTTGTGAGGACATTTTAGCCTTTTTCACAAGTTATTGAGGTTAAGACTAGGTTTTAGGGTTAAGATTAGGATAAGGATTAGGGTCAGGCATTAATTGTGAGGGTTAGGGATGTAAAATAAAAAACAAAATTCCCTTGAAACACACAAATGATCTGAGTAACGGTATGTTAGGGTTGTGTGCACTAATTCTCTATGCTTTCTATAATTTCTCCTTCAGGCTATTATGGCCCAGTTGCCCCAGGAACAGAAGGCAAAGATTGCAGAACAGGTGGCTAGTTTCCAGGAAGAGAAGAGCAAGCTGGATGCTGAGGTATCCAAGTGGGATGACAGCGGCAATGACATCATTGTGTTGGCTAAGCAGATGTGCATGATCATGATGGAGATGACAGACTTTACCAGGTGAGTTTGGATTAACAGCTTGGCTGTCACACAGAGCCATCTTTTCTAGCAAATTGTGTAATAGCAGATTTTTTTTCTGGCATGAGAATGCATCTGAATGAGTGGTTTGTAGTATGGCTGCACATTTTAAATAATCTTTTTTCACATTATTCTTTTTCTTTTCATGTTTAAAATAAGTCATATTTTCAAGATTCTTTATTATTCTTTATTTGTTGTCTTTATATTAGGGATGCAAATTTTAAGCAGTTTCCTTCATTTATAGCCTGAAACATTGACAATTAATAATTAGTTAATTGTCTTTATAACCTTAATATGTAACATTTTTACATTAAAATAACAGCTTAACACTAAGTTTTAACAAGGCAAATGGCATATTTGCAGTTGCTACTGTGTGCATGGTTTGTTTGTTATTTCACTTTGAAATCCTGTTCCGGAGACCTTTGGTGAGGTTGTTATGATTTACACCACAGCTACAGTGGATCAGACCTATAGATTGTATAGCTTAAAGAAGCAACTTGCTTAGTATTCATAGACACAGGCGTAGGTGCCATGAACACCCAAGAATGTAATATCAGATGAGCATGAGGTAAAATGGTCCACAACTGCATACGTGTGTAGCTCACATGATATGATTGCATTTGAATGTGTGGAAAATGTGAGGGGACATTTTAACTCACTGACTGTATTTGAGGCTGACTGTATTTCTACGACTGTCTTTTTATATTTTGAAGTGAATTACTCAGATGGCATTTTGTGCCTAACTCAAACTCACATCTGTAATGGTGATAAAATAATGCCTCTCTGTCCATATCTTCTAAAGGGTTCAAAGATTCTGTCTCTTTGGTGGAAGAAGTACAATACTATAAAAGCTGAAGCAGAGTTCAACATAACACACCCAAGATGATTGAGGTTTTACAGATTCATGCAGTTTATTTGCTCCTTAATAATCCAGAGGACTAACAAAAATAATTGCTGACTTTGACATTGCATCCACTGTAAACATAAATGTAAATGAAATGCAAATGACACTGCTTCCACCTCAGAGTGCCAGCCACGTTTTTATTTTATTTTATTAGATGGCTTCAGAGTTTATGGATTGCAGTGACATATTAATATCCATATTAAGGTTGCATCTCTCACAGTTTTACAATATAAAGCAGACCTAAGGAATTGAAAAGTGGGAAAAGCTAAACTTAAATTCCAATAAGGAAAACAGCCCATAGATTCAAATGTAGTTTAAATTGTTTTTGTGGACACACCCAAGAAAGCAAGACAAAGTAAAGCAGTGGGTGTAACTTGTGCCGGTGTTTTTAAGGGTGCAGTTAGGCTGAGAGTTTGTTCATATAAGGTATAATAGTACAGCATAGTTTTGTGATGTTATTTGGCACTCTCACACTTAAGAATGTAGTCTGTATATTGCAGTAAGTGTGTCTGAAGGAATACACAGATGTTTGTCAGCCTGAATGGGCGATTGTCTGCCACACATATATCTTTGCATTATGTCTCTCGCATGCAGCAGTAGCACAGGGAAGGTCAGTCGCTGACTAATTCGGCCTGTGCCCAGATTATTGCCCCTTCAACCTTGAGCTGCCACAAAGCCCTGCCAGAATGATGCTGTATGAGGTAATTGATCTGTACCTTTTACCTGACAAATCTGCAGAGACTGAGAGAGATTCCAGTTGACTCCTGCATTGCTTATGGCAGCATGGTGGTTCTCATGAATAAGGCATATTTGCCTTGGAAACATATTTGGGAGCCACCTGTCTTAGAGCATTCTGTGCTGTGGAATACTCGGTCCGATGCGGCTCACACCCATCTGGAGGCCTGCATCTGTCACCAAACCTGGAATACTAAATCCACTGAAAATCTTACAGAAGTGTCTCTGTGGCCTCTTTGTGCTTTTCTCAGTTGTCACTCCACTGCCGAGGCAGTGCCATACATGAGTGAAATTTAGCAGCTGGCCCCATATTTCTTGAGGCTAAAGCAAGAAATATTTTAAGGACAGAAATCAGTGGTCAGGGATAAATCTGTGATTGCTATTTATAAGCATTATGTTATCTTTTTTTAATTGAGGAATACAACAGCATTATATTATACTACTAACACTTTATTAAAATCATATTTAAATCACTTCATGCAGACTTTTTCCCCGGAAGCCATCACAATGCCTCAAGCTCTGTCTCTAGGGGTTGACTTGTCCCCAGGGAGCTTCCAGTATGTGCTCTGACGTGTGGCCTCTTCCACTAGGATGCTGACTTGCTTTACAGCAGAGCAAAAGAGGGAGAGCAAGGGAGGGGAAGGGTTGTAAATGTTGAGGGGAGGGAAGAGGAAGCGAGAGAACAGAACACAAAATTCCATCTGTTCTGGGTTGGATGGCTCATTTTTTAGCCTGGAGAGAGCAGCTTTGAATCCAATTTGTGGCTCTTGCCAACTGTGTCCCAGAGTCCCTTGTGGGAGCAGAAAAAAACGGCAAATGGCTGACAAGCTTTACAGTGGGTCAGGTCAGGGCTGTGCTGACCTATGTTAGAACTGACTTTGTTTGGCTGAAGAAGGGTCAAAGATGGATGTATTATGACGAGTGCCTTAAAGTTAGATTTTTATAATCTCTCTATTTCATATTTTTCAGTTTTCTTTAGCTTAGGTTCTTAATCCCATACCTTTATGAAAATGACCATGCACATGCAGAGCTGTTGTGGTTGTAATGTTTTTTGTGGCACCTGATGTTTTTTTGTCAACAGACACTAAACCCGTAGTTTGCAGGTTTTTTCTCAGCTCTCTGATGTACATTCAAAGCCACTTGAGTAAAAGGGACCAAATATATGAAGTGAAATTCTTTTGTGATAGAAACCAAATGGGTATAATATGATGGCCTATTGAAGCAGCATTTGTCCTGAATCCCTCAATGTGATAGTGCTGCTAGTGTCTTAAAACCACATTACCAAAAAAATGTTCTAAAAATTATGTGCTAAAACTACATAAAGATATGTTACCACCCTTTCTTATTAAAAAAAAAAAAGAGATGTATTCATGCTACAAAAGAGTGTGATAATACATGATCCCATCCTGATCCCTGCACTGAGACTGATGGCTGGGTGTCTGTATTTAATCGGTCAGCGTTCTCACTTCTAACTGAACAATGTGGTGCCTTAGAGGTTAGTGTTTCTTGTGTTTAGATTGATCTGTGCATCAGCGTACACAGCCACATGACAGAGATGCTGCCCCTGCATATTTAGTGAGGCTGCAGTAGATCAGAAATGGTGATTGATCTGTCCATTCTTTTCTCCCCAGGGGTAAGGGACCACTGAAGAATACTTCTGATGTAATCAGTGCTGCTAAGAAAATTGCAGAGGCAGGATCAAGAATGGACAAGCTGGGCCGCACCATTGCTGACAATGTAAGTTTTCACAGAAACTTCTTTCTGCTAGCCGACTCCAATGTGTAATTAAAATTATAGTGATGCCACAAGAAAATGTGGCAGACAAGAAGGGTGGACTGCCAACCTTAGCAAGAAGTAACCAATATTAGCCGGAAGGTGTGGTTGTTAAAGACATAAATGGTAAAGCAATAAGGTTGAGTGGAAGACATTGGTCAAAGCGCTAAAACCTACAATCATTACACAAAGATTTACTTTGAGAAAAAGTTGACAACTTCCAGCTGGGGTTAACAGTCCACCATCTTGTCACATTTGTCTGTCTGCAGGTCCCTGTTTGCCATATCGACTCTGTCAAAGCCTGATAAACTGGCAACAGATGTAGCAACACAAAGGGCAAATGGAAGAAAATTACTTGTAATGACTACTACAAAATGACATATTTTAGAAAGGAAACACTACATGAAAGATTCTATTAAATAAGAAGCTTCAAGAAGTAATATTCCCAATAAATCTGCTCCAAATTAATTTATTTAATTTGACCTGTATGTGATTGTGGTAATCAATTATTGATCTCAGAAGTTTGGATTCACTATTTATGAAGACAATAATTTATTAACAGTACTGTCTACAAGTTGAAGTTAGAGTTGAGTAAAACTTTCCATTACCCATATACACAACTCATAAGCTTTTGTGTTTCTGAAGGAACTGACATTACTGCGTGCTGTAGTGCACACACTGAGTTTAAAAAAAGCTTTCACAATGGCTGCATCTTTAGAGCTCTTCTTTTTGTTTTTTTCAATATTGTGCATTCAGGAGCAAACACTCTGTCCCTGTGTTGTCCATCCATCTCTCACTTCCCAATACCAAATTCCATCATCTCATCACATCTATCCCTTAACTCAGAGAATATGGTCCTTGACACAGGGAAACATACATTAAATTATCCATGGCCTCATATTTCACTTAAGTACTTGCACTGTACCAGTCCTCAGGGAGACACTGTAGATGATTTATCCACCAACTTATTCATGTGGAGTCTTTTAGGCGCAGAGACTCTGCATTTGCTATACATGTATATCATGTGTTCCTTCAGACACTTGTGTGTGTGTGTGTGTATATATATATATAATAATATATATAATAATAATAATTGATACTTTATTGATCCCCTTGGGGAAATTGTTGATGGACAGCTGCTAGACCTGTGTCAGCGCTACTACGGGGTTTTGGTGTCTTGTCCAAGGACACCTCGGACATGTAGCTTGCTGGGTATATATATATATATATACATAGAAGAGTTTAGTTGGGATGGTTGTCAGATTGAAGTCTACTTTTTCTCACTTCTATCTCTAAAAGTACAGTTGCTCAGGAAGGCAGACCCTGACTTTAGGCGTTTGCTGTTAGGTTTCAGTTTTGCTGTGTGATTTGAGCAAAATAGCTAATTTAGATTTTTCTGACAGATATTGTAATTACAATTTGATTTGC
Organism: Sandelia bainsii; assembly: GCA_032362345.1. Taxonomy (NCBI): domain Eukaryota; kingdom Metazoa; phylum Chordata; class Actinopteri; order Anabantiformes; family Anabantidae; genus Sandelia; species Sandelia bainsii. The sequence continues at coordinate 7,785,017 of JAUMHL010000002.1, read as the reverse complement.
AGTTTAATTTTGTAAAGTCAAACTTCAGCTCAATATCCTCAGTAGTGTACAGCACACACACTTAATTAAAAGAGTACAACATGCTTAGACTCTACCATGACTCAACTACCATGAGTGGTGGAGTCGTACTGGAGTACTTAAAGAGGTGTTTCTAATGTTTTAGCTATCCTATTTTCATAGATGTGCGGTGTGTGTGTGTGCATATGTGTGTAATTACTTTTGTCTGCTTTTCTGCATAACTGGGTGTTTCAGTTTCGCCCGCACATGCTGGAAAGATCTGCATTTAACTTCCAGCAGATCTTTCCTGTCACAGTCTGACTTAATGAGCTGCTGTCCTCCTCCACATCTGATATTTTATTTAAGGTGACCTAAGATCCTGAATACTACAGTTCCACGTCTATCACAGAGTAAAAGTCTTGCTGTATTGACCTAATTGCATTTGAATAATCTGAATAGGGAAAAGACCGTTCTGGAAAGTGATTTTTTTATGCCTCACTGCCACGTTTGGAGATGCTTATTCACTTTAATAAAAACAGTGTTATCCCCCAAAGAAAACAGATGGGCAACTGTGCAGGTGTGCAATTGTGCATACAGTATATGTGTGCGTATACCTACATACAAACACATCTGTTGACTAGCCTACCTTTCTGCAGGCACATGTGTATGAATATGTTTGATTTGGGTGACTGTGTTAGTCTTCCATCCTCAACTGTTTGTAGATTTGTAGATTCTATCTTCTATTTTCTGTGTGTATTTTTGTTTTTGTGTAAATACTATTAGAAGATTTTAGGCTTTGAAGCACTCAAAGTATGAATAAATGAAGAGCTTTGGCTGTTGGAACAGCAGTCTTTGCCAAGAATGAGGACCCCTCCAGCCTCTGAACCCATCCAGCTGTCTCTCCTAGCCTTTCTCTGTCAACAGGGCCAAAACACTAACATATCAGGGAACATTCACCCGTAACATACAGTATCAGCCACAGCTACCAGGGATGGACATGGGGTAGAAGGGAGGAGAATGACGGAGAGATAGTAGAGGTAGGAAAAAGGGCCAGCGCACTGGTGTGGAGAAAGGAACATCCCTCCTGAGAATTGAATTCACTAAGTGTTTCAGCTTTAATTAGCAGTATAATTGCCAGGTGGCATTTTAAAAAATTTATTTATATAAGTGGTGTGTGGATATATAGGCTAAATCTGTAACAAAGCAGGAGATGCCATGGGCCCACTTAAAGCAAAGGCATGCTACATTGGGATGGTCTACGTACTTTAGCACAACTGTTCAGTGAATCCCCTCCAAGATGCACATATACCGGCAGACAGTCACAGGAGCAAAGGCAATGCTGCAACTGCTCATTAACCTAGGCATATTAATCACTTGCGCTGTGTGCCTCTGGCCTGAAAGTCCTATGAGAATTTACTCCTTATATAAAACGTATCGGCAGATGGTCCCACACTGATTTCCCAGCATTTCACCCCAAGTCGTTTGATAAAGACTGTGTCATGCTGTATTTTGGTATGTGCATATTGTTTCTAACAGAAATGCGCAGGTGGACATGGTCTAGTTTTGAGCTTCTGAAAAAGAGTTAAATATGTGTAATAGAACCTTATTAAAGTTTAAAGAAATGAGTGTAGTGCAGAGATGAGCTGCAGGATGTAGGTCAGTGCCATACAAAGGTCTGCACTGCAGTTTATTAAGAATTTATGACCCTACTCTGCAGGGCACCTTATGAGAATTCCATCTTAGCGGACTGGTAAACAAATAATGCTGTGTAATTGAGATTTATAATGCAAATGTGTTAGCTACTATGTATCCCATAAATTCTTGCTGCTTGCCTTCTCACCATACAAACACGTGCACATAAAACAAGACTTGCATATTTAGAGAATGGGCATGCACTTTATGTGTGTATGTTGCACAAGCTTTATTCTCATGATGTATACTGACATACATAGTGCACTTTCCAATTTGCATTCAGTCAGTGGAAATTTATGGTGATCCATGGCCTCTGTTGCTGGTCACAGGCTAATCCTGGCTCTGGCCCTAGACGCTTTACAGCAGAAAGGGTTGTAAATTACCTACTGCAGTGGAGAAGCAGAATCACCCAGAGACCCCACAAATTCTCAGCTCAGCAGTTCAGGGGTGAGCCATCAGCCAACTGGAATTTTGTCTGACCAAGTGGTGCCCACCTTTTTTTTTAATGCTGGTTGAGAAAATGTATCAACTCCATTTGTTTCCTTTTTTGAAAGCCATAGTTCAACATTTTAATGTTCTCGTCAGTCTGATGTTTGACCTTGAATGAACCACCTTTTGTAACCAGAGAACTCTTAGAGGTGTAGAATCCAGTGTTGGGAGATTCTGAACATAGTGTTATTTGTGACAGTTATATGATATTATTTAGTAAATTAGTTACTTATCTATGGGCATTACCTCAATACTACAGGAGAAAAATGTGTGATTGTGAAATAGGTTGATTGAATTGTGTATAGCAGACTTTTTGAAAGCTTTAAATGAATGTCTTTGTCTTTTAACCTGTAATGACAAGGTGAGGTTTATTAGCAGTCAGGTCAGTTAAAGTCAACATCTGAATGTCAAAATGTAAAAGTGTAAATGTTGTGATATGGCTGTTTGTACTTAACTGTTCTGTAGCAGTTTTGCAAAGCTATTAATTTTTCTTAAAATACACTGAAATGTATGACAGACAGGTGCAGCATCAAGATTAAAAATTGATGAAGGCCATTTAATTGGTCTCTGTGGTTACCTCTAAAGTCAATCTTTCTGGTTTCCTTTCAGCTTGATGTTCTCTTGTCGTATCCAGGCACTCTGTCTGCTTCAGTGTCACATTAACATTTCCTAGTACCAGTTTAATTTGGATTGGTCCAGTGCAAATACGGAGCATCTTTTTTAGTAGTTGTACTTAGTAGATGCACTAAAAAGATCTGGCTATCATCCTTCTGTTTGAAATTGGTCTTGGTTGATATTGGTAGCCCATGACAAATGTATGTTTGGCTGTGAATGAAATCTAATGTACAGAACACAACTCTAAAGCCCATTAACTAGGCGGTGCACAGAAAACACTAGCTTATTTAGTTTCACCAGATGTCTTCTGAAAAGGAAATTTTGTTTTATTTTTTAAAATTCCAATTAAGACTTTACTTATTGGCAATACCTTGATTTCCATATGTTAAATGTTGCCACAGGCACTCTCCCAGTTTGGAGGTCACAGCCCTGAGTGACCTACACACTCCCCCTGTTTCTTTCACCTTCATTTCATCTTTCTTTGCACAGATGTTTCTGTATGGTACACTATGCCAGCCACTTGGTTATGGCGTTCCATGTACGCCCTAGCATCTTTCACCCTACTGTTATGTCCTGGATTATCTCAGGGGTGTCTTTGCACAGCCTGCATCTGGAGTGTGGTTAACCCCAGCCTCTGCTGTTCTTGTACTTAGAACCTGTTTCTGTGCTGCCATGATTCGTGCCTCTGTGATATGTTTCAGTCCATCTTTGTCCAGTCACTTGTAGAATGTTTTGATGGCAGCCACTTCTGTCTGCTGCTGATTCATGCCATGCAGGGTTTTGCCTTCCATGATGGTTCCTGCTGCCTGAGGTTATGGTTATTCACTATGCAGGTTTTGAGTTGTTAGGTGCCCGGTGACTTGTTGTCCTGAAGGTCTCCTAAGTACAGTTCATTATCCACAACCCCTTACGACAGATTACGTCAGATTGTTTTTTTTCTTCCCCCTGGTATCAATTTGTCAGAGTGCTAAAGCCACAAGGTGAAACGTGCTGGCTGGCATAAGGATTTGGATTTGTTTTCTTCCCTTAAAGTTACAGAAATCGAGCCTAGTTATCAGTATTTTTAGTTTCTTAGCGTAGTTTAATATATAATTAAATTTTATGGCAGAGGTTAAATAATGCATAAAAATATTGTTTAAAATCTAAATGTTATTAAATAGTTTAGCCATACATTCTCTGGCTCTCTGATAACAAGGGCTCGAAGATAAGCATTCCCTCACAAAACCTCTGAATTGCCATTGTCCTGTTACAGGATGTGACTGAAAAACAAAATCTATCAGAAAACACCATCTTCACTGCTACGTGGCAGGCACTCCCCAGCAGATTACCAGCAGTGCCACATTAGAATGCTGCCATGTAAGTAAATATTGGAAATTGGCATTTCCTCTGGGTGATGCGTCCTGAAAGGTCATTGCTGGGCGTCAGCAAGCACAGTCGCTCTGCCTCTGTTCTGTATAATGGAATTCAGTGGAACTGCGTGGCATTTCCAATGATAAAACCTGACCTTCCTGATCATCAGTTATATCATGGACATTACCCAACACACAGCACAGTCTGATGCTTTTGTTAAACATTCTGCTCTGTCATATCTTGTTGTCTCATTTCCTTTTCTTATTCTATAGGTCGTTAAGGGAAAAACAATTTTTGCTTTTGTTTGGACTGTGCTTTGAAACTTCACCAGAACAACCGCTTACAGTGTATTCATATTGAAGCAAAGCTTAAATGTTAAGGAAGGCAAAATAATGGAGGTGCTACATATAATATGAGACCCAAATGACTATGAAATATTCCAAACATTTAAGGTAATGCATACTTTTTAGATTAAGAGCATTAGCATGTTAGAAAATACAATGTGCTAAAATAAAAAGTAGCATAATATAAAGCTAACTGAAGTGGAGCGACAAGAACAACTACCGAAGAGTCACTGACATTTCTATATGTTCTGTGTCCTTATGAAAAGTAATGACTCACCTTTTGTATTAGTTTGCCTTGAAATGATGCCCAGAGTTGTGTGATGAAGTCTAGTGCCCATCTTGCTACTTTGTCATCACTCAGTAGTAGCTGACCAAGCAAGGTTAACTGTCCTAGTCCATAACTGGCCACACAGCAATAGGCTCTATCCTCCGGCTTGAGAGACTATACAGCAGCACTCAGACAAGAACAAAAAGAAAAAAAAAATACTATGATGGACTCTAATGGTTGAAGCCACTATTAGAGGGCAAGATCGCTCAGTGGAACAAGAGTGATGATTCTTTGCTTTTTCACACAAGAGCAAATTTAGTTCTGTGAAATGAAAATGAGTTGCTTAAATTGTGCGGCCAGATGTGATTTTCACCATCACTGTCAGGTTATGATATTTGCACAACCTCCAGATACTTTTACATGTAAAGTGAACAAATACCCCTCTGTTATATGCTGTTTATTTGTATTAATGCATATTTATACAGTTAAATATAAAAGCAGAAACCTATAAGGTTTTTTGGTGAAATGTAAATTACTTATTGATACATGTGATTTCTGTAACCATTAATATGTCGCAGTTGTTTCAGTCAGTGAACCACTTTAGTCTTCAAAACAATTGTCAAAATGTGAATACCATCTAGTTGATTGCACACAGGACTTTTAATTTTATTACCGAAACAATCTGAGGTGTTCTTATCTTTCTTCTGTGCGACTTATGTATTCACATGTCAGAGTCAGAGCAGTCTTGCAGAGTTTCCTGAGTGCTGGGTGAAGCCAGCAGCTGAGCCGAGTATGAGCACAAGTGATGCTTTCACAGTACTCTGCTCTCAGCCATCTGAATACTTTCAAACCCTCATTAGCATGGCTGCTGCATTCAGCCTCATCCCAGGTTCATGCAGTTGGATGTTTGCGTCTACACACACACACACACACACACACAGTTACTTACTTATACCCCCTCCCTACTGCAGTTGAATCTTCCTGTCTACGTCCCTTTTGCCCAGTCGGATTTCTCCCCCTTATTTACTCCACCATACTGTTCCCCCTCTGGCTCACTCTTTATCCTTGTCTTTTCTCCAACTACTTCTTTTCTCTGTTTTTTTCCTCACTTTTAACCTCCCCTCACTCTCGTTTTCGCTAGTCTCTCAGCTATGTAGCAGTCCTCCACTGTATGGTGATCATATAGGTGACAGCGATAGAGAAGACTTAATTTGTTTTACTATTATCTTAGGACATCTATAGTTCTCTCAATAAGACAAAACATTACTGTAATGGATTCAGTTGTAGTCTTATTTGTGTGACCTTTTGATTTGTCTTTATGTATGTAGATAGGGTAGGTTTATGTCTCTGTGGTGAAAGGATGATATGTTTTTCTGTCCTTTTTCAGTAACAGTTTCCCATCACTCTGATGTACACTGTATGAATGAGTACAGTTTTCCTGTCTGGGGCAGCGTGTAAATGCATGCATAGATGGCTACATGTCTGGAAGCATGTTTACACAGTGCTCCATACTCCCACCAGGGATACTGACACGCTCAGCAGGATTAGACGCATCATAAGTCCTTCTCTGTTTGAAGTCTCCAAAAAGCATGATTCTAAAGATGTTTCCTCTTCCTCTGTTTGCACAGAGAAAAGGAAATAGGAATTTCCTCATCCTTCTGCTGATTACTGTACTTTAATGCCAATAACCATTATTGACAAATTAAAAAAAGTATAATTTTTTGTCATTTGCTCATTCATAGCCAGATAGCCTCTTCATTTCATCTAGCCACATCCAAACACATCGCACATTTAAGCGCTACAGCACTGACCTGGCCAGATCCTTCCTGCAGAGAATCCATCAATTAAAAGATTGGCTGCTATTACCTCCCTTTCACATTTTCCCTGCACTCAGTTAACAGCTACCAAATGATTCTTCTTTGAGACAGCCAAGTACCTGCAAATACTGGTATTTTTGCCAATATTTTCTCCTGGATTGCTCACTCCTGTGGTCAGCCTGGAAGTTTTCATAAGTATAGTTTAGTGATGTGAAAAACCGACTGTCTTTTATCAGTAACAGGGTCCATTTGTACTTCTTGACATGAGTTGATCTTTTCTTTCTTATGGCTCCACTGTATTTTGTTGTTTCTAGTCAGCTTTTGAATATATGATTTTTTTGTTGGAAACCAGAATAAGAAGCTTTTTTTAACTTGGTGTTCATTCTATGGTCTAAAAATGTTTTGCCACGCATTTTAAGTTTCTTCTCTTTTGTTGCATTTTCTCCCTATTTATATTTATAAAGTATTTATTAAAGAGTGATTCCCTTTCCAGCCCTGTTAGTTTATTTGCACCTTCAAACTTAAGGTCATTGTTTAAATTATGATGGAAGGTTCACAAACCTTTTTCCTCACATACTATTTTCTCAGAAAAAAGCCAGATGACTTGTTTTTTATGGGAACTGAGTATTTAATTTTGAAAAAGAAAATAATCAATTTCATTTCTTTTCACACTCAAAATCAAGTAGTTTTGTTCCCAGAAAGACTTTACACAAGATTATTACCACCATCTAAATATAATAGATTGACAGCAGTGTTTACCTCCTAACAGAATTTGCATTTCGTGTGACTTGAATCGTGCTTAACCCTGTGAAGATGAGTTATCAATCTACCAGGATGTGGGCGTGTGCCTGTCATTTTTGCTCTGAGCGTGTTCCTTATCTGGGTGTCTAGCTTACCTGTAACATTGCTCCTAACTAATCTTGATAAAGTGTAAGATCACTGCATCTGTAGATAAAGACGAATATTCAGATTGACTAGTGCATTCAAACTAATTAGTCAAAACAACTGATTAATTTTTCCACTTGCAAGCAGGCAGTATTACAAGTAATATACACTGCTTACATACTAATTAATATGCACTTTCTCTCTCCTAGTGCCCCGACTCTACCTGCAAGCAGGACCTGCTCGCTTACCTGCAGCGTATTGCCTTGTATTGCCACCAGCTCAATATCTGCAGCAAAGTCAAGGCTGAGGTTCAGAACCTGGGAGGAGAGCTGGTTGTCTCAGGGGTAAGTTTAACCATGGAAGCTATTTAGGCTTCAGTCGTCATTGTGCTAATTCCCCACAGTAACTAAAAACACTTGAAATCATGCTTGGAAAACTGTTAAATGTCTGAAGATTCTCATCCTCATCATCCAGATCATGGTTATTTAAAAAAAAATTCTGTTCAGTGGCAAGTCCAGTTGCCACTGAACAGCATTTTGTAGGTGCACCTGTTAACTAAACCTGTTAACACTTTCACAAGTGTTGGTAGAGTTGGCTAAAGTAATGCATTTTCAAAGGTAAGGCAAAGTGCCAATATAAGAGGAGGGCAAGAATGCTGAAATCTGATGCAAATAGCGCAGGTTGCAAAAACTTCTCGAAAAAATTGTGAAGTGAAGTCAATGCTGTGGGTGAGAAATGATTAATGTAAATAGAGCAGTTTGTTCATAGTGAAATCTTCATAGAGTACTTTTAATTCCAGCCAGAATTAAATCTAGATATATAAAATAAATATCTGTAGAAATCATTGGCTACCTCCTGAAGTTGTAACATTTTGTGTTGCCCAAATAAGTTAAACATACTAAGGCAAAATTGCTGTTGGTTGTATTTAGATAATTATGTATTTGCTGATGTTCTGCATTTTAGATTGCGGCTTGTATTTTATACTGTATCTCCTAAACAGATAACAGGAAAAAAATGTCTTTTTTCTGTGCTAGAACGAATCCTGCCCAAATGTTTCCTAGTCATTTTACTTGTTAGGATAACACTGTTTGCAAATTTGTTTTAGCATTAATTAACCACTTATTTACCAGTGAATTAAAATGAAATACATGTGTGTGCAGGAAATAATGAATACCTCTCACCTTTCTGTAGGGCTAAGTATGCTTCCAACACTTCCAGTCAAGTGTCACCAGTGTCTCTGAGGTTATTAAATTGTGGAGATTAAATTAGTGTGACCTTTTTCCATATTCTCTAATTTCTCACATCTGTTGTATGTCAGACAGACTCGGAAAGGTTGTTAATTCCAAAGTACAAACACTTGGCGAAACAAAACATTTTGTGCAAAACGGGACAGGCACTAGAAGGACAGGAACAGTTTAATGTCAATTCAAAAGTAATTCAAGTAAAAAAAATAGCATAATACCCCTTTTTTAATGAGGCTGTTTCTCTGTTCTTTTCTCACATCTCTTCATGTGATCAGTTGGACAGTGCCATGTCCCTCATTCAAGCAGCAAAGAACCTGATGAACGCAGTGGTGTCCACTGTCAAAGCGTCATATGTTGCATCTACTAAGTACCAGAAGAACAAAGGCATGGAGGCCCTCAATATGCCAGCTGTCTCCTGGAGGATGAAAGCTCCTGAGAAGAAGCCTCTGGTGAAGAGAGAGAAGCAGGATGATGGTCAAACCAACAGAGTCAAGAGATCCTCTCAAAAGAAGCATGTCAACCCTGTGCAGGCCCTGAGCGAGTTTAAAGCCATGGATAGCATCTAGATTTAAAACACACAAAATACTGACCAATGAGTTTTTATATAGATTGTTGTTCTATCAAAATGAAAAGGTGTTAACATATTTGTACTATCTTTTCATACAGCTTGTCTGTTTGACCTATTATACACTGCCTTGTTTTATTTCCATACATTCACATGTGCTTGAGTCTGGAACTGTCTCATTTCTCTGGAAAATGCAGATAGGGGGAAATCAACTGGACTAAGTGTGTGTGTATATATATATATATTCTTTCATCTTTATATGAGGAAATGGAGTGGATTTCACACATTATTAGAACATAATTCCACAAGGCTTTACATCATTTTGAATTCTGACCAATTTAATACTAATACTACTGGGGTCTCTGGTGTTTTCCTCCGTATCGTTTGATTATGGCAAAATACATTCTGTACTGCAAATATCAACTATGCAAAATCAACTGCCTTATTTTAACTCCAATAATAATTGTAGTTCATTTGGATGTGCTGGGCAAACTGGTAAAATTTAAATGTTTTGGTCCAGCCTTAATGAACCAACATAATTTGTTGTGGCATTAAAAAAAGTGCCATGACAAATTAAACTGACTTTAAACACTATTTTCAGTGCTGTATGAGTGATTTATATCCCCGTTTAACATTTGAACAGGTAAATGTAATTTCTTTAGAATTTAAACATGTCAGATTATATTTTCTTAATGTTTTTTTTCCATGTTCACATGATGTGTCAAACCAAAGGTGACAGTTCTGTCACATGTTCCATCCTACACTTTAGGCACACAGATCCACAAAGTTCAATCAGACTTTTTATATAGGCCTCAGCTGGGGAAACCTCGTGGGGTAAACAGTGTCTTGACCATGTGTCGGTACTCTCCAGAGCTCACAAGCTTCATTAACTGTCATTGAGACCAAACACCTCCACAATCTAACAATGTGTCCCAAATTGAGGGATCAATATGTTTTCCCTCCGCAGCTTAGAAGTAGGCAATGGAAGAAGGGGATTTAAACTGTGCATATTGCTTGTATTTCTTGTCCTTAAGTTTGACACTAATCAAGGTTTTATGACATGCGTACAATTATAAAAACGTAGAAATAAGTTGCCAGGTGCTGGAGCTTTAAAACAAATATATATATATATTAATTCAGGTAACAGCTGTGTGATAGTTTCCCTGCTCAGCTTGTTTTCCAGTCATACATAGCATTTTGCTGCATAGTGATGCGTTGGTACAGTGAGGCTTTGGAATCCTGCTGCTCTGGTCTAAGGGCTGAACCTTTGTTTTGCTTGTTTGACATCTGTGAACTGTAGCAGGATGGACAGGTGTGGTTGTTTGACAGGTGGATATTTTTTACTGTAGAATTGAGCATTTCAAGAGTGTTTTTCAGTACCTGTTGTCTTTTGCTGTATTAGAATAAAATTTTGAATCTGGAGTGATATTAAACTACATTGCTGTGGAATTTATGGTTTTGACAGCTGAGTTACTAGTGCACACATTTTCTGTACTCGTGCCTGCTATATATTTTATTAAACAGTTGAAATAAAAACATCATTTGTTTTTGTACCACTAACTGAAGTAACCTTTTTCCGCACTTACTTGGACCTGTCATCTTATGCATTGTATGAAGTATTAGCAAGGTTTGGTAAAAGTCTTGAATAGCTTTAAGAGTAACTTTCACTGATAAAATAAGTTTTAGTACACTCCCAAATATGCTAATGTCCATTATTAAGTTCTAATGCATTCATACCTCCCATAAAGTCTGCATTGCTGACTTGAGAGCAATATACAGCTCTTATGTAGTTGGGCTGTTCTGCTGTTGATGGATTATTCTTTTAAGTGCAGCATTTAATATCAAATATCCTAAAGTCTTCTGTTGGTGTTCCTTATCTTCTGTAACAACACAGTACATTGTGAAGAAAATGCAGTGGGAGGCCCATGAAAGTCTACTACGGTAAGGTAAATACTGTATATGTGAAGTGGCGAGGTATTTTAAATTGTCTGCTTATTCTTAAAGTGCTGTAGCAATCACACGGTCTGTCTGAGTCATCACTGAGAAGAAAAATCCACATTTTCAGTTTAAGTGTGTCTTGGTTTTTAGGGTTCTTTATTGGGTTTGATTAGGTAGACAACTACCCTTCCTATATACACTACTCACAAAAAGTTAGGGATATTTGGCTTTTGGGTGAAATTTCAGGATGAACCTAAAATGCACTATAAC
>JAUMHL010000002.1:7730850-7772968 GCA_032362345.1 Sandelia bainsii | reverse complement strand
TCACTGTAGTGTGAACTTTTTACGTTTTCCATAAATTTCACCTGAAAGCCAAATATCCCTAACTTTTTGTGAGTAGTATATGTACAATTACTGTTTTTTCTCCAGGAAAAAAAAACGGCTCACAGTATATTATGCATAGCAACAGTCAAAAAATCGGGACGGCTAATTGCTCAGTTAGGTATGGACATAGCAGACCTTTTTCACAGCAGACATGACTTTCCCAAGCAGGTAAAGAACGGGTGCAATCAACATCAATGACGCCTCAGTTCTATTAAGTGTCCCAGTGAGGCAGAATAGCAAGAATACATGTGTACAGATTAAGTATTTTGTGGAAATGCGTTCTATAAAATTTCAGATAAAATAAATACAGTTAAAATTTGCACCTTCTGTGTTGGGGTGTGTGGAACAGAGCGCTTCAGTTTAGGCATTTCTGTTCAGTGGGGGGATTTACTTTTTCGTGACAGACATTTTGACTTCGCAAAAGTACAAATAATAATGGCTCCAAACAGTGCCAGTTAGCCAGGGCAGTGAGTGAGCATGCACAATGACAATACCAGAGCTCTGCAACTGGCTCACCTGAATGGAAAGCAGCCAAGTTACTGTTTTTAAATCCATCAGTGTATCCTTTTTTTCCACAAAAGTCACAAATCACAGGATATCAATCCTGAACAGTCCCATTCTAGCAACTGCGTAAGGTGGTCATAGGCAATGCTTTATATTTAACACAATGTAGCTTTTCAGTAACACAAAAGGTATAAATTAAACATAATTTTGTATTGATTATTGCCCAAGATAACAATACGACCAGATGGGTTGTGTGAGCTGTGTAAACCAGGAGAAACTAAGAATTAATCATAATTTCTAACTTCTAAATTCTAATTTACGAAAAACTATATTTGATATTATGCACGGCACCAGATTGTAGCATATTCTGGTGTACCGAGGAAGAAAAAAAAAAAAAGTAAGTAAAATCGAAAATCACCATAATAATGATATTTAGCTTAATGATGTTACACAATGAAGGTTAAGCAAGGGACGAATTCATATTTCAAATTTATATTCAAATATTATGATTGAGTTTAATCAAAGTACAACATATAGGCTGTATGTCTGCTGTGGAAGTGGTTTACTAAAGTGACAGAGGCCGTTTTTTTTGTTTTGTTTCTTAAAAGGTAAACCAGCAGAAACCGTGACCTTCTCTTAGGAAAACAGAAGAGGTCGTGATGACAGCAGCAAGTGAGGATATGTTGCTCAGGTGCAGCCTGTCCGCTGCCTGTTACAGCTGCTCTGCGGAGGCCACGGATACTGCCAGTGTCACGACCACAAGTTGTGTTTAGACACAGTTTGTGTCCACAGAGGTAAATTGTGTGTAAGGACAGAGACTGTCAGGAAAAACTGTGAGTGTCATGGCAGAAATGCTGCTGTCGTGTTTGCGTTTTACTGAACAGCAACAAGTCATGCTTTAAACACACTGAAGGACCCTTCAGTTGCCTGACCGGTGAGGTCCAACCAACCTTTGATAGAATTAGCTATTATAAGTGAGTGCCCTAATGACTGGAGAACATAATTCTGAAATGGTTTCTACACCTACACTGCGGTTTCAGTGGTAAGTGAACTGTACTGAAGTGAGGGTTTTTTTTCCATTTTATGTTACTCATACTTTACAGTTCAGAGGAAAGTATCGCACTTACTGTACTTCACAACATTTGACACCTTTAGTTACTTAGCACATGTAGGCCAAAATTCTCAATGCAAAATATAATCAAATATTAAAATGTAATTTTTTATGGTTTAATGATGATGGAATGGTTCAATAGGTAACAGATACCCTTTTCACCTTTGAACATTTGTTTGCAGCACAAATGGGAAATAAGCTCACAGTAAATAAAATAAAATAAAAATTCTCTTATTAAAAGGTTTAAATTCACTTGTGTGTAGCCCCCAGTCTTTGCTTTTTTATCAATACTAACAAAAGGGCAAATTCCTGAACAGAAAAAATATTGAATGAATTTTTTAAAATAAAATTCTAAGAAATATGTTTTATTTCAGTAATTCTCTCCTCGAATCTCACGAGTTAAACTTAACAAGGGGTGAACACTTTAGACTTTCTGCAAAAACTCATCTTGCACATGTTGAATAAATAAAGACTACAGTACACTTGCACATTCATGTTATCAACAGCATCAAATTCAGTAGTGTTTACCACTGCTTTCTCAATAGAGTAGTTGTACTTTTATAGTTAAAGTAAATTTTAGAGCATTTTTTACTTCAATTTAAGTAAACATTTGAAGTGGTTCTTCTTATAGTTGAGTACTTTTTTTAGTTAAGTACATTTACTGAAGTTTGAACTTTTACCACCTCTGTATGTTTTTATGCAGTTTTAGCTAGGTCAAATTTATGAAAACATGTATATCCATTGACACCAGCACCTGACATCTTAAAGGAACTTGTAAAGTGAATCAGTATGTGGCATCATGCACACACTGGTGATTGAAAAAATAAATAAAAATAAACTGCCTGGGCTGATGTAGTGTAGTAATATTTATGATGTTATGATATTTATCATGAATAGAAATTTAATATGACATATTTGATGTTATTCTTCCACTTCGTCTTTATGTAAAGTGGCCAAGTTAGGTAAATCTGCTCCATACAATGTTAATCTACCCAGTTTGAATTAGCCTGCCTGTTGAAAGAAGCAATGAAGTTTAAAACTGTAAAGGTTTTTTTTGAGGGCTTGAAGTTCTGTTTTTAACACTTTACAATACCGTGCATGCCTTATGGTGTCCCTCAAGGGCCATATTTGAACATTTTGAAAACAGTTTTGCCATTCTGGTTTAATAGATTTTGCCCATGTCATTGTAGTGCAGTTCAACATCATAGCAATCCATGTTTTCCAATCACGTTTACAGTAAAAGCTCTTGGTTGAATTTCACATGTAAACAAGCTGCCCTCACAACCACATTTTGTGCTATATTTTTAGTGTTTAGCCTAAAGTGGAACTGTCCATTTTGTTGTGGTGCTGATTTGGGCAAAGTAGCTTGTTTTCCTTTTTCAAAGTCAGCCACAGTCAGATGGCGATGCGCTACAGCTGAAATGGTGAGTCATCAAACAGTTACCTGATAGAAAAAGAACCTTGAGCTATTACAATAATCAATTAATCTTTTAACAATTCTTCAATTTCACAGTTAGGCTTAGCCATGGTTTATGTTGCACACATCCCACCTCCAACTAACAGACCTGCCGCTAACAGACACTTTCTTAATAGACAGAATGTTATTTTCTTAACATAACGCCCTCTCACAAAGGCAAGCGGTAAGTCATCTTAAAAAAATATCAGATTTCCAGGATATTATTTCGAGTTTGAGAAACTTGTATGATTTGTGCTAAAATATTATACATTGGAGTATATGACTAGACTTTGTTCAGTGTTTGATGGCTCTCACCCTACCTCGTGATGAAGCCAGAACCCACCACAGATATCTCCAGAAATATATATCTCTGTAAATGTGGTTGGCCTTTTGAGACTATTTAGGTCTTGACAGATAGAAAGAGGACTGGTTCTCCTCTGATGTGAAACAGGTGACCTGAATCTACCAACGCCTTGTAAGAAACAGTACAGTGTGGTTGTATGACGCATTTGTTTCCTACCATTTGTGTTTTACTGTGTCACTCAAAAGACTGTCATTGCATGACATGTTTGAATGACGTTTTATCAGTCACGGTGGCCAGGTGTGACAGTTTAATCACCAGAGTAAGTTTTCTCAGGGATTTCCATTATTTTAACAATAGAGAACCTGAGCTCTTGGGAGGAAGGAAGAGAGAGGATGGAGAGAGCAGCTTGTTGGGAATGGGTGGGACGCACTTATAGCTGGTGAGCTATGCTGAACATAAACACAGGAATAGAGAGGCTTCTGGAGTGTTAGCCCTGAACCAAGTGGGAGAGAACTGGCAATAAACACAGACTGCTGGACTGACAATCTGTCAGTGCCGAGGTGGACGTCTCACATAGATAGACTTGGCTCTGTTGGAGTGTAAATGTTAAATATGACTGGTTGAAAGGACCAGTGAACCACACCACACAGATGCCAGAGTATAATCATGCCAAATAAGGTAGTCCTTACTAAAATGTCAATAGCTTTACACTGGATCCAAGAATCCATTGAGTCTAGCAGGATACCCAGGGAGACTGTCATTTATTTTGGAGTTTTAATACTCGTCAGTATCTATAGACACACTAGAGTGACTCTTTTATGTGTTGTGCCAAGCTACTTTGTAGTGGAATCAATTGATAGGTGAAGGTCTCAGATGTACAATACCAAGCCAAATGAGCACTGGATGATAGTCTGTTTATTCAAATGAGTTACTTAACAGTCACAGCACAGACAATGAAATGTCTCATGTCTCGTTAACAAACAACAGAGATAAGTGACCAAGTGGAGAATTAGAAGTAAACAGGATGTGTTTATTCCAGTCTGAAGTTTTTCACTCTGTTATCCTGACCTTCTAAGTTTAACCTTTCCACTGTGCCATTAATATTGACATCCTTGCATTAATAACCTTTTTTATTTTGCCATGAGCAGTCTTGAGGAAAAAAGGTTGTAGAAGTCCCCTAAAGCCACAGCTACAGGCTGAGAACTGGGAATTTGGGAGGACCATAATTACCTGAGGGCTAACAGGAGACATGGTAACTGAATTGTATTTTGGCCTGCTGGTGTCAGGTTTATAGTAGCACAGTAACCCACTTATCACGTTTAATGGAAGTATTGTCCTTTGGGGGATTTATTTTAGCTTTTCTTTGTGGAAGTGTAATTAGTGGTGTGGTATGGGGCTTTCAATCTCATAAAGTTTAAAATTCCTCCATGGTCAGATTTTTATTGTGACTGCTGTGTGTAATGGCTACTCTTTTTATAAGCATGAGTCTGCCAGTGGTGAGTCATGCTAGCAAAACACAAGAAAGAGTTCAGCATTACATGATTATGTTCAGTTATGGTGGTGAACCCGTAATTGAACTCTTCAATATAAAATTAAAATGAGACTTTTATTGGTGCTTTTATTATATTATATTTGTGATAATTATGAAGATCAAATATTGACTACAAGTTTAAAACCATAGCAGCAGCTTTAAAGCAAATAGAAAAGGTAGTAGACAGCGGTGGAAATGTCTTGTCTACCTGTACAATCCATTACCATGCCCTGTATAAAAATGCTCCCCACACATGGAGATACCACACATGTGGTAGTTTCACTGAACACAATTTCATACCTTCACTTTTTCATGGCATGGCTTCTGAGACCACTTACTTAAAATCTATCTCCTAAAATCACCTCTTTTTAATGTTAGCGCAGGCCTAGGATGAATTAGATGATATTTAATCTAGTCAAATGGTGCCAGCATTAGAACAACCACCATCTTTTCATTTAATAATCTGCTCCCAAGTAATCACAAAAAGGCAGTAAAAAGTAATAGAATCAGCAGTCGCACAAGCATAGATAATTACGTTAAAAACTCCTTTCACAAGCTTGGGGAAACAAAAAGCTTAATGCTGTAAACCTTGCAGGAAGGACTGCTGCTTCAAATAATTATAATAATAATATTGCAGTGGTGAACATGTGTGTGCTGTCTAGGACAATTTATGTGATGTAATTGGATGTAAAATGCTTTTAACTGGCTCTTTAATTAACTTTTGGTTAGAGTGATTTGTGGCTCTCAGGTGTTCCCTTGTGGCTTGCTGTTGTCTCTAGTCAAGGCCAGTGGATTATTCGCAAACACCCAATTCCAGTTTCTTCAGCTGGACATGTTCCATCAGCTGTCTTTTGTCGAAGAACTGCCTTTTTTAACACACACACACACACACACACATATATATATATATATATACTATACTGTATATATACACTTACATCTCTTTGTGTCTCTCCGTGTCTCTCTCCCTATATATATATAAATATAAATATATATATATATATATATGTGCAGATATATAGGTGTTAACATTCCCTCAGTGATATTTGAAATACATCCTGACAGGTATTTAAACAGACCCAGATATTAAACATTCATTTGAACACCTTTGCATAAGGTAATTCAATAGTGTCACACAGCATTGCAGACTACCAATCATCTCATATATATTCTGGGTACCCGGTTTAGCCGGCACTGTATTTTAATGGCTGACATCTCAGGGCTGCAATTCAAGTGTGATTTATATCTTCTCAAGTCATCAGTTACAATCAGATCCAAGGATCTGACTTTGTGCTTGCTGGACGACCATATCTAATACAGAGGGGCAGAAAAAGAAAAAAGAGCTGTGTCACCTTCCCAATTTTTAGTGAAAATTTGAATCAAAAGTGCCTCAGTAGGGGTGGAGAAAGGTAGATAGAGAGAGTAAGAGAGGGGTGACAGGGCTCTGCATTGGTACGCAAGCCTGTATCTCATCCTTAAACCAATTTCCTTCCTCAATACTCCGGGGAGTGTTCTGATTTGCACAGTTTCCTTTCTCTGAGTAAGTGTTTATCCTGCTTTTACAATTAGATCTCGCTCCCAGCTGCAGCATTAATCAAATAGCCAGACATATTCTCCGCATTTGGTGACTGAGGGAATGTGTCTTACATGTCTATGGTAACAGGCTGTGAAGCAGCACAGTTATTTATTTAGTAAACGTCTCACACATACTGTACACAGATCTGAAAGGTCAAGAGGATTTCATAGCACTGTGAATGTAAGGCAAGGTTGTTTATATATTGGGAAACCTGCTTTTGAACTATTCATTATTCTAATACAACTCTTATTTTTCTTGATGTGGTGTTTTTGCTATGTTTAGACAGTACAAAAGAATAGAAATAGAAATGCATTGTAAAAAATGTTATTTTGTACAGCAAGTAGACCCAATAATAGTCTGTGCTTTAAAGAAGCAAGGACAGAGAACAGAGTTGTATTTGAGATGCAAAAAACCTAAAGTTAGAGTAATTTAGCAGAGAAACCATGAATTTCATTGTTCGTGGTTGCAGTAGTGTGTGTGTGTGTGTATTCCTCTTGCTTCATAGGGTGATGTCAATAGAAATCCACTACAATCACTTAATGTACTCTACTGCCCCACTCTACATATTGTCTTTAAATGCTTTAATCAAAGACCTGCTTATTTTATTGGTGTTCTTTATAGGTACGTTTAGTGATGATTTTCAAATGCACTCAGTGTTTTGTGGCTAATTAGGGCAAGAGTTAGTTAGACCACAGAAATGTATATTTTCTCATAGGCAGCGACTTGGCCAGTGTTGAAACAAAGGCCACAATACAGAGTGTTATCTCTTTTGTAGAAAGGGAGCGAAGGCTGTCTAATATAGTACAGTGTGCAGATGAAAAGACCAGTGTGCAGTGGAGTTATTACTATACCAGAGGGGAGAGCAGCATTGTTCTCTCTCAGAAAGAGATGATTTACCAATTGAGTTGCCCGTCACCATGGTAACCTGTGAAAGTTGTGACATTCAGTTAGGAACATGCATGACAACTAATTTATTAGTCTAGAATTATTTTGATAGAGCCAGAATTGGGAACGATAGAGGGATAGTGAAGATATCAATCACTAATTGGTCTGTTTCTTTCCTTATGATGCTGTGTACTGCTGGTGTCACATGTTACTTATCATAAGGGAGGCATGCAGCAACAACAACAACTCCAGTAGCAAAACACCCAACTTATTATTCACTTGTTAATCCTTCTTCAGTTGTCATCTTTATCTGCTGTGAAACCTGCCCCTCTGCATTGGAATAGTTTATTCTGTATTTTTCCACTAAGAGCTTTTTCTCTAAGCAGCTGTTTTGCTGTGTTGGCCTAAATTATCCAAATCCAAATGAAAGTGGCTATGCAGCCCTCAGGCGGTGAGTTAACATGTTATGTGTATTTCGATATTTAATGAGCTAAATGCCAATTATTCAAAAAGAGTTGTAGATTTCAGTGAAATGAGCACAAACTCTTTGATGCAAATTGGTTCTCGTGGACAGGAATCATTTGAAGCTTCAACACAAATTGGATTATGGCAACAACAAAAAAAGCTCTTTCCCTGTGCGTGACACGTGGAAATGTTGGCTAGTAGTCATGTCAGAGTAATCGACTTTAGTTCATACTTGCCCTTTTCATCATTGTGTTAAAGGATATACATAGCACTGTACTTTGTTGCTTGTTGTTAACAAATACTAATGATTATTGATCCCATTGGGGCAATTGTTGTTGGACAGCTGGTATCTTATCCAGCAATACCTCAACAGGTGGCCAAGAAGAACTGGAAGTCGACCAGGATTCAACTGGTCTACCAGCTGAGCCCCGATGAAAATCTGTGGCTCTAACCTGCATGCTCCTTTGTTCCAACTAAAGACATAAATCTTTAAGAATAAATCACAAATATATAACGTCAGGTTCATTACACATAAAACACACAAAACATGACATTTGTCCTCTGTACACACCACCACATTGAATTTGAAATGAAACACTAAAGATGTGAATGAAGTCAAAACTTTCCGCTTTAAGTCAAAGGGTTTGACAAAAGTGTGGCATTAACCATTCAGGAATTTCTCAGGAAGTTTCATTAAAAAAGTCTAAATAATAAACAGACAGTTGATCTCTGTAGATTTAGCAAACATTGCACAAATGGGAGTAAGCTAAATACTGCATTTGTTGTGGACTATTTTTGGATTAGTGGATTCTGTGCACTAGTGTGCATTCATGGCAGGAGGACTGTGTGGGACTGACTTAAAATAAGCTACTGTGGCCATGTTCATCATGTTCATGTGGCCTTGTTGGTCTTATTCAAATAGCAATAAGGAATATATAGAATAACACAAGCCTTATGTGCATCATTATGTTAAAGACAATGAAAATATTGGCAAATGCATAAGGTTGGAGAATAATAGTATTCAGAACAATTCTTTATGGTTTGGCATCATCAACAGTTTGAAAAAGGCAAAGGTTGTGGATTAGTCAATGTTAAGAACTTAATAAATACAGCCTCAAGTATGATAAAAAACTTTTATTACTTTATTACTGGAGTTGAACCCAAGACGTAAAACTAAAGTCAAAGGAACATGTATATGGTTTTTCATATCTCCAACCACACTGCCCTTGTTTTGCACTGCTTTTCCAGTGTCAAAATATAGTATTAATGTTAATGCTGTGTAAAGTTTGTCAGCAATTCGGAGGACCAGTTTCGTCGAGTGCTGGTGCTTTAAGAGTAATTTGATTAGATGAAGGACAAGTTGAACCTTCAGAAAAAGTGTGCTTGGAATATCTTGTTTAGGATGTTTAGGCTGATCGCATGTAGGTTGGTATGTTTGTAGGCCTGCAGTAACAACAACAGTGAGCATGAGCTTAAGCCTGACTGTAAATGTCAGTGAACTGAAACAACAGTATGTAAGTTCTGCATTTTTCCTAAACTTTTTGGGAGAAGTGCTGTTAATGTTGATGCCCTATGAAGTCAGACTCACAGACCAACCATAGCTGTGGGAAACCTCTTTCAGTGGTGTTGAAGTGGTGAAACAATGTGTTTTACACACACAACGACCTTTCTCGTTATAATGCAACCATGGGATAAGGATTTATCATTAGCAACGAATTGCAAGAAATGCTGGAGATGTTTTATGAAGAAATTCAAAATATGTTTATACTAATTTCCAATTTGGCTGTTCAACTACCGTTACCAATCACAGTCAAAGGTCAATAACTGCATGAGTAAGGTAAGTAAGGACATGCATGGCTTCTATGGTCATTTCAGAGAGACTAACGTTATTTTATCAATTGTCTTTTAAAGTAATTTTCTAGTCTTGTGGTTTTGTGGATAGTGAGGAATAGAAGCTGGAGGGAGGATTGCTTTTCTACCCAGTCTGTGAATCTCAGTCATTTCTTCTTGATTAGCATTTAGCATTAGCATTCTTATTTGATAACTGGCTTCATGTCTTGTGTTAGTGCTTGCTCAAATTATATATTATAGCTTTAACGTTACTTGCGATAGCATCTTTACCAGTTTGACAACACATGCACAGTATTTAAACATAATACTGTTAAGCCACAACCCTAACACAACAAAATAGTGAAATTAGATGCAAATGTAGAAAACACTACTGTAAAGAAAGAAAATATAAGAAAAAAGGCTACAGAAATGCTGCAAGGTTAAATGCAGATATTTAGAATAACGTTTTAATCGAGTATTTAAAAAATCCTACATTGTCCAACACCACTGATGGATAAATAATTTGAGTCATTATGGCTGTGACAAGTTCCAGTGAGTTAGTTAATGTTCATCACATTTATGTATATGTGATTTCTGTAGTTGCATCTGTGTGTGTGTGGTTAAGTAGTGAGTGTTGCGCCCTCAAGGCCGTCATAGACCAGCGCTCAAAATACACTGAGTAAATCAACCTTCCATTGTAATGAACTGCTGTGTAGGCTGACTTAATTAAAAGTGGTGTTAAATAATTTGTCTGTGGTGATGGTGGCATAAACTCAACTCAACTCATAGTGCGACCTGGTGCTCTTCTCCATGCCTGATTTCAGTCATCATGCACACTTGAGAAGCTGTATTTATTAGAAAATGAATATTTATGCTGCCTCAGAAAACCATCCCGAACATTAAATGTGGATTTGCACTTATCTTTTATTCCTCCCTTTTGAATAGTAACTGTAGGGTGAGCAAATCAGGGTGATTGTCCGTCTGTGTATCTGATGAAGCAGGGTCCAGAGCAACTCAAAAATGAGGCTCTGCTTTAGAAAAGTTCCTCAGGAGTGTCTGCGTTCTTGCTCTGATTGCTCCATGGTTCTTGAAGGCTCTGTGGACGACATTTCAAAAGGAAAGTAGAGGGTACTACTATTAAATTTGTCTAAGGGTTGAGTGAACTTGTCATGGCATCACATCCAGACACACTGCTACATTGCTATCCTGTGTATCCTTGGAGATTGATTTCTTCTCAAAGAAATACGCTTAGGATGAAGTCAATTCAGCCTCATTAGAACTACGTCACACCAGTGCGTGGAGGAGGATACTGCAGACAACGCTTTAATTTAGAGGATGCTTACAGGATTTTTAAAGGATAATATGAGGACATCTTTTCTGTCTGTGATATGACAGCAGGATTTCCCAAGCCATAAAGTAGTTCTGTTGGAAATATGGATTGCTTTTGTTTTGGCCATCAACTGATTTAGAGATGTTGTAACTGGCATGTAAATTAAAAGATAATTAAAGAGGAGTATACTGTAAGTTGTAAAGAATCATGAAGAATTAACCAATATACCTTTATACATAGATACTTGCTTCAAAAAGTAATTATTGTTGGAAGTGTGTAATTTAATTTTCTTATCTTGTCACATCCTCAGTCAGCCTGCTCTCAAACAGCCCCCATCAGCCAGTAGAACAGCAGAGTGCTGACAATGCAGCTGCCGTCACACTGCTTTTATAATGCCATACATCAAACCGTAAAGACTTGGGAGAAACACTCAAACATCTGCGTATGGGTAATTTTTGTTGCCCTATACTGTATATTCTTCCCAGACAGTGCAAAGTAATATGTGTGGAGCAAAATGAAGAGCTGGGAGTTTTGGACTGGTAATCAGTAGCATCTGCAGAGGCTTTTGCTCTTGCCCCAGGCGGTGCAACTAACTTGAAGTGCTCCAGTATGTACGGCCCTTTACAAAGGGCCTTAATGTAATTACTTCACAGCATGCTGAGTGGCCTTATGAATATCTGATAAGGATACAGTCACCAATTTGAATGAAACATTATGCAAAGCAACCATTTGCATACATGTGTATTTCATTTTAGTCGTAAAGTTACGCCCTTATGAGACTATGTGAATAACAGCAATTTCTTGGCTTCATCTTTGAATACATTTATTTTAATGCCACCTGGTTTTATCTATTTTAAATTACCCTTCAGTGAGGTGTGGTAGCGTTGTTTGTAAAATGTAATGTTTTGTAGCAGTCAGCCATGGCCAGCCAGTCACCACCTGAACTGCACTGGTGCTCAGTATGACAGCTGCACTGGCAGCCGTCACTGCACATCATAGCTGCTGTGCTGAACTCAGTGCCCAGTGACTGCAAAAATCACTGATTAATTGACCTGCAAGAACTCTGGTTTGTCTTTTCTTTCTCTGCATTGACAGATAAGTCCAAATATATTGAGAAGCTGGTATTTATTAATAGATACACACACATATTTTCATAATGCTGTTTTTCTTTTTGCCATGCTTGTTGTTATGCAGGCAAAAACGCATTAAAATTGGCTTCAGTTGGGGATCAGTAACGCAGTGCATCCCAAAAGCTTATTGGTTTGTTCCTGAAAATCCCTGAAAAGTTAAATGGATGAGATGCCTTGAGTTCTGTTGGTTGACATGACAACCGTGCCCTGACATAAGAACACAACATCTGTTCAGTCAATAATTGGACCAGAGCTCCTTGTTAAAATGTCTCACTATGCTGGAGGTTGGTTGTTCCATTTCTGCAACCAAACCTGTACATTTGAGGAATCATATAATTCAAATTTCCCACTAGATCAGTCACTGAAAAATGTGCTTGTTTTTATTTTCAAAAAAAAAGAAAGAAAGAAGGAAAAACACTTGAGCAATTAAAATGTACCAGCACTCAACATGAAGTGTTTTCTCAGAGGACAGTAGTTTAAGTTTGTGTCCTGCTACAGCACATAATAAACTTTCTCGCTGAGCCTTTCATAAATGAAGTCCAATTTGGGTATGTACAGCATTTCCATAGACACTTTTATTTTAGTTTCATGTAACTGCAGATGATACATACCAGCAGGTACTAATCAGTGAAGGAGTTAAGTCATGGCAGACTACACTTTAAACACTACTGACCAATTTCCTTCTCCACCAGGGTGTAATCTGTGGTTTCGCATCACATTGCCTCTGGCAGTTCTCTCGTCATGCTCAAAGTTTTGCGTCCAGCACATCACCCCATGTGACCTGGAACTGGCTGACTGTTACTCTTTTGTAGCCTTCCACTTGCAGACTGACAGTGACAGATTGGTTGCTGCTAGGAGAATTAGATAGATAAATACAAAGAAATTTGTAACTGCCCAACCTAGAGTCTGGGTTTCATTTATTGATTGGGTCATGCACTGGTAGATCTCCATTTGCCTTCACTAAAGTACATTGTGCCTTTCTTGAGGATGACCCTGGGGATTTATAGATATGAAAAAAACAACATCAAACTTCAGAGCTTATGTCAGGAACACAGAGGAAAGATACAACAAAACTTCCAAATATCACCTGCTGCAAATTCTCTCAGAGAAAGATTGTTTATTCATTTACCATGCTTATTCAGATTTCTCCCTCTTCTGCCGAGCTCTCACAGGGAGACTATTGTAGGCAGGGAATCGTGTGACAGCATACAACGTCAAGTTGCTTTTATCGTAGCTTTGCTGCCAAAGCTCAGTGGTGTTTAAACTGGATCACAGCGGAGCAGGGAATGATGGATGTTTGCAGCTGCCTTTTCCACTGTTTGCTTATTACATAGCTTTATCATGGAAAATCGTTAGGGACACAAATTCTCTCATACCATTAAGTGAAACTTAATGGTATGAGAGAAGGTTGGAGAAGATATTCATCCAAAAATAAAAAGGGTAAAATACAGAGCATGTACTATCTTCTTCTGTCTTAGGAAATTAAGGTCTGGCTTCATATACTGTACCGACAGGTATTATGAGACTGTAGCATTCATCCTGAAGTGTAGAATAGAAAAGGAGAGGGAAAAGGTAAGCGAGAACCTTGTCGTTGAGAAGTGCTGAATGAGTCATCTTTTAACATTACCTGTCACTGTGCAGAATCGACTTGTCCTTTTCTAAATGAATTACACACCGAACCTTACAAAATCACAAAATGGAAAGTGCATCTTTCAACCATTTGTGTTGCTGTTGCATCACATGGTTCTAATCTCTGCTAAATATACTAACACTGTGAACAGATCACTGCATTCTCGCAGCTCAAAGCAGAAACTCCTGCATCTTATCTGGAGAGTGTACTCACTTTTTCACAGATTTAAGGACTCTGGTCTCCTCATCTGCATTTATATAAGCAACCATAAAAGCTGGTTTCTAGTCTTTTTGCTTCCCTCCTCCTTGGACAGTCTTGAAGAACAGGAATAGAATTGAGATGCTGGCAAAGGCTACTTATTTGACGAAGGCAGCAGCTGCATAAACAATGCTTTATTTCACATCCTCTTAATGTTTATTCACTGGCTCCCATTCGTACACTGATAGTGCTGAATCACACTCTCATGTGCACACTCTCTAATTATTCTGTACCATAGCAACTGTAACTTAGCAATTGCTAAACCTCTTCCATTTGAGAGGTTTAGAAAAATGTCATTGTTGTTCTCTGTTTATCCTTTCAAACTCAGGAAGGTGTGAAGTAGCACCAGCAGTGGCTACATTGTTAGGGATTTCTCTTGCATGATCCTTAACCCACAAAATCTCTTTTGTGACATGCTGATTGAAGGTCTTTTGAGATTAAGTCATTAAAATTGACTTGACTCACTTGTAATGACTTGCAATTTCATGTAAAATACAAAAAGAACATTAGTTCATTAAGGTGTAGGCTATTATAATGCAGTAGTCATTTATATCTGATGTCCTTTCTGCACAGCCTTGCAGCACTGTGTGGAGGAGAGCCACTATGAATTCTGGGCTCTATGACAACTAGTGACACTATCTGTCAGCTGATGCGTCTTATACCACTTTGACACACAAAACTGTGAATCACACAGGGTATTAGACACTCATTTAGTGTGACCATTCATATCAAAATTATGGTAATAATGTTGCCATTCATACAAGATCCCGGTCTGTTAATCTCGTGCCACAGTACACACTTATTATACACAGTGCTGTATAATGTTCTTAACATGGCTGTGATGTTGTCATGTCTGTAAACTCCAATAAAGCACTGAAGTGGTTTCTGCAATCACCCTGTAGTTCTGACAGTTGAAAATGGTGGACAGTGAGGATGATAACTTGAGGTGTGCAATATTGACAAAAAACAATATCTGGATATTTTCTAGCATTGTGTTGATAACGGTGAATACAGTTTATGCTCCCAGAGTTTGGCAACTACCACAACTATATACTATAACATGAACTATTTCCAGTCAGAATGTAGTCTGAACCACACCACCTGCACCTATATACAAGTATACTTCAGTATAAGTACAGGCCAAATGTACTTTTCCGTATACTTGTCAGTGTACTCAAATTATACTTAAATGTAATTACTGTATGTCTAGTATATCTCTTATAAGTACGTAAAAAGTAAACTGAAAGTTTATACCTTCTTAGGTTTCGTTTAAAACAAGTAAACTAATAGTACACTTGAATACACGTCTTTTTCGTAAGGGTAGCAACAGTATTCAAAGGTGTTTATGATTTGCCATCTGTTGTTTTCCTTGTCATAATAAGGTGTGAATCTTGCAGATGATGTAACCACTGATGGTGATCAGATGATGATGATGATGATGATGATGATGATGATGATGATTCCACTAAAGTTAGCTAAGTGTTGTTTTGTGCTGGTAACTTGGCTGGTTTAGGCCTGTTGTGGACAGCTGACCCCCAAAGCTTTTCATATTCTTCATATTATCTGCTGTGGTTAGTTCGCATTTGGTGGAACATATACAGTAGTCTTGTCTTTTCAAAGCTGAACCAACTCCTTGCAAGTGAGGATGATCCATGTTTAGCAATTAAATGTAACAACATAGTAGATTGTGATGCTGGTGGTGTTTTGTCTCCTGGTTCTATTTGTTCTTTCACTTTTTACTTCAGTCATGAATTTTTTAGCAGCCACGCTATCTTAACTTGCGGTGTGTTGACCATGTATGCATATATGTCATAGTAGCACACTGCAAGCATTCTCACTGTCCAAATGCAGTCGTCTATTTTGCTAAGTTACACGAGGTAATGAATGTGTGGACTGATCTGTTGTTTGTCTGTTTTTGCAGTGACATATTCAATGCTAACTCACACAGTGTTAAAACAACACTAAAGATATTATCCTAGACGATATGTATTGCACATCCCTAATGATAACAATATCTGCTGTTCAATCCCTAAGGCATCTGTGTATATCCTACAGCCATATTGTTGCCACAGACATCTTAATAATAACTGCAGCCCAACCAGAGACCATCCACATGCATCCCTATTTGATTCCTACTAAAACTGGAATAAACGTCAGAACAACAAGCATTCAGTAGCACTGAACTATTAGGATCATACAGGTGAGACCAGCCTGGCTGCCATAGCTGAGGTTATTGATGGACTATTGCACAGTCAATCATTGCAAATCTGTAAACAGCTCACTTGCAAAACCTTTTTGTCATTTGAGATCAACTCTTTTAATTATTTGTAATAAGAGAGTCAGAGTAATAATAATTATTTAATAATTATTTAAATGATTGCTTATTGAAAGTTTCCATGTCTAATATAAAATACCACATTGATATTCGTAATAGTGTAACCTGTGGTTCTTTTTTCATAAGAAATGCAAGAAGTCTTCTGTGATTTGTGTGGGGTTTGGTGTAGGTTTGCAGGCCGTCTCTAGATCAGATAACCTCTCCCCATTATCAACAAAGAGCTGTTTAGAACAAATTATAGTAGAAAGGTGAAGGTTAACTAGCTATTTATTTTTGGTTCATTTAGTTTCCCATGGTCCATTGCACTGTGTCAGTGATATTTGTGTGGCATGTTGTTCTTGATAGCAAAATGCTTGGGGGGCAAAAACACTGTGCGACCTTGTATATATGCAGCATTCTGTGAAGCAGATTTATAGATTTTATCACTACAAATATTTATCCTCTCTTTCTCTCCTACCTGCTATGAAATGTATTTTTTTTTGCAAGAATCCTTTAGAAGGATTGTACAGGATTGAAGAGTGTACAGAGTGCTGCTGTGCAGTGTGCCTGTATCTTGTGCTAGTACAAATCAAACAGGACAAAGATACTTCCAAAGAGTGTTGAAGTAACTTACTTTTGTGGTATCATTAGACTGACTCTACAACTGTAGACATTTGTGTATTGGAGGATTAAAAACAACAATAAAAATGACAAACAATAAAAGCTTTAAGGTAATTGAACTGCTATCGTTTAAACTAAACATGACGGACTGTTCTCTTAGTTTTAACTGTACAATTTCCTTTCTGTGTGACAGTCAAAGTTTGCATGACTCAGGACCCTGACGCATAGTTTTCCAAAGGGGCCATATTCTGTGCTGTTGGCATGCTCGGGGGCTGACTGTACCGGAACGGGAGTTGTGCTGTGTGGGCCGACATGGCTTTGGCTGCTAACTTGCTAACTAATGCATTAACACTGCGCTCGCCTGCTGTTCACCTCAACCACTTCTTGGCGACTTGCTTTCCATTAATAAATGTAGCACTTCATTCATTCAAAAATATGTTGCATTGGAACATAATCGACCCAGTGGTTACATTGCCTACAAAAATGTAATTATATTTGCAGCTTAGTCGCATAACAATTTTTTAGCACACACTGTTGTCATCCTAGTCTGTGTTTATTTTGTTCTGCTCATCTCTCCCAGGTTTGAAAACTGGGAAAAATGTCAAGAGAAGTATTTTGTGGTTGTTTATGTGCAGATGGTGTGGTTCAGACTACATTCTGACCGGAAATATTTTCCTGCAAATCTAGTGCAGATATTTGATACCCACAAAATAATGAGAGTCTTATCACCTGCTCGAACAACCAATTAAAATAAATAAACTGTCCAGAATTTAGGAGAAAGCCACAAAAGTGCCTGATGTGAACATGTCTTTATGCCTTATGGATGTTCGTCTCAAAGCGTCGTCTTTTTGAAGATCCCTTGAAAATGTCCCTACTTTTTCTTCACTGATTGTCTTATCTTGTTTGTTACTGCCCGGTCTCAGAGCTCGACTGTGCTGGATACATTCTACACGTACACATACACACTTTTCCTTTTTTTCTGCCCTCGCCTGAGGGTTTGGTTTGATTCATGCTCTTTGTCAGAGTTTGAGTGGGTCTGAAAGAAATAATGGTGTGACTTCCCTGGGAGTGTGGCTCCTTCTTTAATTGGTGTCTTCTCTCGCATGTACATCACATTCGCCCTTGTTCACTAGAAATCACACATCAAAGGGTCTAAAAACTGCAGTGTCAACTTGAAGTTCATATCACTAAGGTCCTGATTCGAGCTGCACATCAAAAATGTTGAGGAAAGGGAAAGTAGAAAACAACAAATGGGAAGCAGCCAGCATTATATGTATAGCACATTTAGTGAACACAGCATTGATTCAATCATTCCTTTGAGATTACCTGCATCACTGAACATACTCAGTCATATTAGTGCTGCATTGAGTTAGGTACCTGAAACGTCATTATCGTATGTTTTAAATAAAGTCCAAGTTTAAAATGGAGCTTAGACATGTTAAAATAATCAGTTCCTCTGTAAATAGTGAGCTGACTTATTATTATTGCAGTGTGGCTCGTGTGTAGGCCACCCACGAAGAACTCTGTTGTTTTCAGCAATATGAAACATAAACCTTTCATAGGAAGTGAGCTGATGAGGGTTCTTCTAAATTATTAAATATATAATACAGAATATTTCATTTAAAACCAGTAGTCCCCATGTTTAAATTCCTCTCTTTTCAATGGAAACAAAAACAAAAGATAAAAGAAGTTTGAATACCTGGAAGCTCATTTTAATCCTGTTTAATGTTTTCTGTCAGTACTCACAGTGCCATGGAGTTTAGAAAGCTGTTAGTGACCATTTTGCAACCCCTCTGTTCAGAAACGTCCTGTAACTGTCGTGGAGAGACAATGTCCTGAGGCTGCCCAAGCACTTCAACTGCAGCAGTGTGTGCATGGCAGCATTTGCAGCACACTATTCAAACATGCACAAACACAAACAAATATCTTTTCTTCTAAGCTATAAATGTCCAAAATAAAAAAAACACTCACTCAGGAGGACCACGCACTGCTAACTAGCAACAGTCCACAATGTAGTTGATGCCTTAGCGCCAATTAAGTGAAATTGCTGACAAAACAGTTCTTTCTGTGCTCACACTAATGGAGTTACAAAAAATATGCATAAACATTCTGAGATGCACAGAACACCAGTAATTTAACACACTTTAACCACACATGAGTTTTTTTCTTTTCCTCCTCTCCCACTCCCCATTCTCACTACTTCTCTCTCCCTTTAGTCCCACCCCTGCAGAAACATGGTAGGTTACCTTAAACATCACCAACTGGCCAACACAGAAGACTGACACCTGTCTAGCCCATCTGTAATATGGAAAAATGGATGATGATGCTTTCAAGGAGAATATTGTTTCTACCTAAACAAACAAAGATTATTGAAACAACCCATGCACACTACATTTACATACACCCATATAATTATCCCTTAACACATTTCAAATACTATAAACATAATATAAACAAATCAACAGCTTGAGAAATGAGGTTTTTCCTGGAGCACTTAAGACAACTGTGGAGCTCACTGTGTCCATTATGTGTAACTTATAACCATTTTCCTAAAATTATTTCACAATTGCTTTCTTGCTTTTATCAACATAGAAAATAAATAAAAATGACAGCACTTACCATACTCCATTCATGAATGAATGATCTGTCTGAAAGCTGTTGTTTTGTTTTTCATAAACCCACACATCAGACATAACCAATTAAAGTTATGTCATGTGATCACACTAAACTGTGAAATGACATCTAAACCCTTTTGTAAGACGACATTCACTTTGGGAAAAATAATCAAGTACATAATTACAATGAAATCAATGTAATGTCCTCCCCAGCTGCCGTGAATGCTTTCTTGAACGATGGGGAACATATGTCTCATACACAACGCTTGGATTTAAGCCGCAAGGTTTTCCCTGTCAGCAGCATAAATGAATGGTCATGTTTTTATCCACTCAGGTGTGAAATTGGTGCTGTATTTTGGCAGATCGGTGCAGGTTAATGTACTCTCGTAGGTCCTACTTTCCTATCCCTGTGCCCCTCCCTGGATAGCACGAGCAGTCCATATCATACATGGTGTAGTGGTTTCACAGTGGGCACTTTGGTGATAACAAAAGATTTGTGAGGGTGCTTGTGTGCAGGAATGTGTTCAAACGTGGAAACATGGCCACAAACTGCTCTGATGGATCTGCCCAAATGGCTGTGGTACCTCATTGGTCATGCTGGCTCATTTACTGTTCTTCCATATGAAAACAAGATAGTAGTTTTTCTCCCATATCCACAATTATAGAGGTGGTTATTTAATAGTTGGTTGTTTTAGGGTAAAGGGGGGCAGGGAGCCATTAAAATAGCCCTGCACCTGTCTGTTCTGCTGTGCACTCAAATGCCCAGGTTGAAGTAATTTCATAGCTGGTCTCATCTGTGCATTGATTGCTCAGTTTTGGATCCTCTTTCATCTATAAATAAAGTAGTCATCTGCAGAGTGTACTCCCTCTGAAATTCCCGCTACCAGCACCGCAGAGGCAATCAGCCTGTCATGCCTGTCTATAATTGTTTTATGGATGCCACTCTCTCTTTCTCTCTTCTGTCTCAGTGTTTGACTTTCAGTCTCTCTCTGTGGCAGATGATTGCATGTTTCAGGTACACCTACTGTTTAGAGTTCTTTCTCTCAGGCCTCCTGCATCAGAAATCCCCTCACACCTGCCCCATGACAGTAATTCATAAGATCGCTAACATTGGATCAAAGGGCTGTAGCACAGAGGACACTGCTGATAGCCAACTCCACTAGAGGGGTAAATAAAAACAAGAGATTGCCTTGTAGTTCCTTCAAATATTGCCCAAGTAACACTTTGTCTCTCACTCTCTTCCTCATTATCAATGCTTGGTTGCATGTCTTACCCAGTGTACTGTAAATGCTTTCAATAGCAATCTGGGAGGGCTGAGAGTGTTGATTTCCATTTCGTTGCACATTTCTCTCTGCTGATCTCCAGAGAGAGTTGGGGATTGCCGGGTCTCCCCTGAGGTTGGACACCAAGCTCCAGGCAGTGTGAACAGATCCAGTCCAAGATGGAAATTCAGATTTCTTCACTTATGCCTTTCAACTAGATTAAATCCATACTGTGTTTTTTGTGTGTGTCTGTGTGCCACGGGGTGGGTGGACATAAGGTTTCTCGTCTTATGCCACATTGCTGATGACTGTAACCAAAAATGTTGTCATTAATGAAGTTCACATGCAATGCAATACAATACGTTTACTTGAAAAATGGGTGCGGTTGTGGTCAGGAGGGAGAGCGGGTTGTCAAAGTGTACTTGGGTAAGATCCTAAACACCAAGGTGCTCCTGGTGTGCATGTGTTGCTCATGTTAAATGTTGTTAACTGTAACATTAGATTATATAAAACACAGAGGGGGCAAACCAACATAAAGTGTATTAGTATGGTACTGGGCCACCACATACATGAAGAACAGCTTCATTTCACCTTGGTAGCAATTCTACAAGCCTGGAAATCTACTTGCGGGATGAACACCATTCTTCCAAAAGATATTCCCTCACTGGGGATTTGGATGATGGTGGTGGAGAACACTGTCTAATATGTCGGTCCAAAATCTCCTATAGGTCTTCAGCTGGGTTAAGAGCTGGTGACCGTAAAGGCCACAGCACATGAGTCACATCATTTTCATATCCATGGATGGTGGCATTGTCATCTTAGAAGAATCCACTCTGATCAGAAATGTTTTATCATGGGATAAAGATGATCACTCAGATAAACTTTGTGTTGATTTTCAATAAGTACTGTTCTTTCTAGGGGGACAAGCGGATCAAATCCATACCAGCAAAATGGCCCCCACGGTATAATAGAGATACTGACTCCCCTCACTGGTGTGGTCAAGTATTCAAACCTGTCTCATCTCTTGGTGTATGCCACACATGCATTCATGGTGAAGGACGAGTAATCGAACTATATCACTTTTTCATCTCTGTAAACGAGTGCCTTTGGTTTTTGCCCCACTGAACTTTCAAATGTACATTCATCTCTGTAATGTGTGGTGTTTGCACTGCAACTCTACTATAATATCCCTCTCTATGTAACTGTTGACAGACTGTTCTTGCTGACACAGTCTGATCATGTCCTGCACTGACATCCTCTCAGTCACCTGAGGAAGAACTGCTCTTCTGTGTGTCCTTACACATGGCACTAATGCACAAGATCAAATGTGAGCTGTCAACCACAATGTCCGACCTTGTTTACTGATGCATTTCCCACAGATCTAAATTTTGTCACT
This sequence comes from Sandelia bainsii, assembly GCA_032362345.1. Classification (NCBI taxonomy): domain Eukaryota; kingdom Metazoa; phylum Chordata; class Actinopteri; order Anabantiformes; family Anabantidae; genus Sandelia; species Sandelia bainsii. Next base: position 7,750,690 of record JAUMHL010000002.1, on the reverse strand, counting down.
TTAATCACTGTTCCTCTTGAAACACTATGCAGGTGAGCAGTGTTTGTGACTAAAAAAACTCCTGCCATCTGTGCCCTAACAATGAACCCCATTTCAAAGATCCCTATTTCACTAGATCTTATTCTCTTGTCATCTGGATCCAGAATCAGCTGGGCCTGCTCAGCACTATTTATATATGCCACAGAGCACGATTGGATGTTAAATGCTCAGCTGTACTATGCAGTGCACCTGTGTTTCCCCACTCATTTCTCCAGGTTTTACCTTTAAATTGTCACCAGTAACTAAGATGCAGTTGAGATGCTCTAAGTATGCAAATGATGAAGGAGAGGAGAGAGAGAGTTTTTCTCCAGTATATAATGTGTGGTGAGTGCCTGGCAAATGTGGAATACCACAGTCTGTGTCATTCCTTCAGAAGACCACCACTTGTATTCCAGTTTACAGACTGTTCACAAGAGCTGTGTGAATATTACATCAAAAAGCAGGATTTATCATTTAATCTTTCCCTTTATTGCAGCACCACTTCACATGGGCCCATTTCCCATTATCTGGCTATGTTGTTAGAATTAGAGGCAAGGTCCTTTCCAATGTGATTTGTGATCAAATGTGATATCTTAAATAAGAAAGGGAAAAAGGAGGAACAATGAATGAAGTTATAGGATAGCTTAGAGTCATGTGTTTGTATCAGTATGGATTAATTCAGTTACTATTTAACTCAAAAATTAGAATATTTTCCCACGCAAACTGGATGGGGCTAAATTCTCAGTGCTAAACTATGACCAGACTTGATATTTCTAATCTCCTGACATTTTTCCTGCCAGTAATGCAGTTTCTTTGCTCTGAAGCATATCTCTGTGAGAGTACTGCTGCATAATACAAACTGATAAATTATTCTGTTGAGGGTTTGAAGACACGCTTGGCTAAATGGCTGCCAATAAACAAGACTCTGTGGAACTAAATCACCCTCGCAATCATCATGCCGCTGTCACAGTTCTTGACAACAGGTACGAATCAGTGCAGCGTTTGCTTCCCTGCAGAGCTGAATACGAAACTAGTGAGAAGAAACAACTGTAAGTGCTGGAGCTGCCTTCTACCAGAGATGTGGAAGAACCGTGGCACCTGCTGTTAAGCTTACAAGTGGCTTTAAGTTGATATTTTTTTTTTTTTACTGAAATACATGAGACACAGAAACTGAAAACATGAAGTGTGATAAATAATAAACCTTTTATTTTGACATGCGTATGTGCCCTGGCAGCAAAGATCACATTTTCTTTCAAGGTGGTTTTGAGATGGTGCCTATTAAACATTCACTTCTACTTTGAGGTTTGAAGCATTAAACTTTACTGACACCACACAGCATTACTGTTGACACACAGCATCTAAACCTTCAAATAGGCTCATTTGCAGTATTTTATTTCTAAAATGGTTTAATTTAAGGGTCACTTCACCCCGGTTGGTATCTGGTGTTACATGTAGTTTCAGTTTTATGTGCTGAGGTTATGAGATATTTGCCTCAGACTGTTTAGTTCAACTGAAAAGCAGGCAGATTTATAAACACAGAATTTTACACCATTTATATCTACTGCCTGAATTCTTTTTGTGACAAAAATGATGAGTAGATCACCTAATTGGAGTCAAGAATAATGCTTTTCCAAAGTGACACAAGGTTTTATTGTATTAAATTACTGGATTTTTTTGCCACAGCAATGCTGTGGATATGATTTTTGTGTGTTGCCAATAATACCGGAAATCTAATAGAATACATTTGAAAATCTCCACATCATATTCCAAATATTTTTTAAGTTAGCAGAAAAGATAAAAATGCAGAATCAATGTTCATCACTTTGGTGACCTCTCTGTGCAATTTCAGTTTGTAGTAAGAATATAAAAATAATAAAAAACACAATTTATACATAGCAAACTTTATTTGAATGATATGATATGAACATGTTTACAAACAGAAACACACAGAAAAGTTGCTCACTTTCTATCACTAAATCATGTTATGATCACGCTCATTATGATGATTATTAGGAACATGAGGAGCTGCTGTGTTAGCAGCAGCATGCTTCCAGCCACAACATGAAAGTTACAGCATATTGTAGTTTTGCCCTGTTGCTGCAAACGCATCGGTCAACAGACATTCTGACACCATCAGCCAGCATATTAATACACAAGACTAAAATACACGAATTTTGCTTATCCAACAAAAATATCAAAGAGAAACAAGAAAGACAGAGTAATAGCCACTGGATAAATTGTGCTTAATAGTGTAAAAACCTTTAAAATTAATTGAGCAGCCAAATGTTACTTCATTCTTCTTGTGCATGCTTGCAGCTATGGAGAATCCTTTTGCAAATGGAAATGGCTTTGTCCTTTGTCTGGAAAATGTGTGGATATCATAGTCATCACATTATTCTTTTTTATTAGAGCCCGTGAAGCAGAATGCACTTGCCCCGTTCCTTACTGTATGTGATTCTACAGAGGTGGCTGGTTATGGCAGACAATAAACGGCACGCAGCAATATTTTATTGTGATCATGTTAAACACCAACGATCAGTAATAGCACAGCAATCAGCAGCTTTTAAGTGGTTGTGGATCTGCATAAAGAGCAGATCATTTACATGATCAGAAAATTCAATTCATCACTGACAGCAGGAGGTCTTGGCCCTTTTTCAAAATGAACTGTTTAAGCAATGCAATGTGGCAGTCCAGCTTCCTGTAAAAAGAAATCTCACCTTAACATGGAAGCCAATGGAAAGACAGCTTTGAGGTCAGGTTTCAGGAGAAGTTGTGAGCCACAAAAAGCCTCAGTCGAGTGTTTTCAATTACATCTCACCTCAGTTTGTTAGACAGTAGGTGTGAGTCAATATGAAACTTGGGCCACTTTATCTGAGATTGTTAACTAACCCAATATCTGTGAAGATTCTCAGTCATCCAGGTCATGGTTATCTCATTAAAAACCGTTTTTTTGAGATAACTAACCCAATATTCAGCCTGGCCTTCTTGCTTCACAGAGCCTCTCTGCAAACTACTCCACTGTGCTGTAGCTCCCAGGAAATTAGGCATGGGAGGGAGCGGCAGTAGCACTGATACGTTTCATCTTTGCTCACAGGGATGTCTCTCTCTTGCAGTCAAAAAGCTGGTGCCCAGCAGCCATGGCGCAAAAAAGAGCTGATACCTTGAAAAGCCATTGGGCTTTTATAGGCTATCCCTGAGACGCGACAATTATTCCATCGTAATGAGTGCATGCACAATTGCGGTGTAGTGTATGACCATCTTCCAGATTATGAACACATTTGTTGCCAGTGGCAAATATTTCAATCTCTCAATGGCTGTATGCACTACAATGTGTATGGTTCTGCTGCAGTCATTACCTTACTTTTATAATGTCTGAGAAAAAATGAAAATGTTGTACCTGAAAGCCACAAATGGCCTGAAATGACACTGATAAAAATATCACCTCTGATGAAACATCTTACACAGTCATAAAGAAGATATGTATTCCTCAAAGATGAGACAGAAAGTGGAGAGTTGTGCTGTGACTACGACCACATCAAATGTACATGTTCTATCCCCAGAGGCTCCAGAGTTCATCCTCTTTCATCTAAACTCAACAAGAGGGCTACGTGGATCCAGCCTTAGAAATCATATCACTTTAAATTGAGCAATGATCTAATTTTTGCCGCAGGGAGTGCTGAGGGACAAGAAAGGAGGGGAAAACACTGATCCTACAAAATGCAATTTTATGACTCTTCCTGTCACATCTAGTTGCTTTGTCAATTTAGTCCTAACACTGCCGCCTTGGGGCCTCAGCACAGAGATGTGTTGTGTAGATGTACCAGCCCTGTTTGCCTCAACCACTGGAGCATGCAAGAGTCCACTTCACATCTCTTATAATATACAATTAGTTCAAAAGGCCAGGCATGGAAAAAAGATGATTCAGTGTTTCTCTGAGCCTATCAGGCTTTTAATTAAGAACTGCATATGCCTGAAAATATTGTGTTTCTCCAAGTAAAGATGTGATTCTACAACCATATAGGTTATGTTTCTGCCATGGTGAAGAGGAATGCCTCTGTAGTCTAATTATAACTCCAGCTGTGGTCACTCACGTAGGTGTTGCCTACAAACCATGTGTGAGAAAACTGTTTATCAGCTGCCAGGCTGCACATTGTTGAATCAGATGCATCACAACATTGATTTGTGTCATTTGTTATTTTATATATGGCATTTTCAAGATCTTGAAGTTGTTGCCAGGCAAAATACAAAATTGTAACCAACACAACGATCTTCATGCCACAACTCTATGCATTTATCTTGCATCATGGGCATACTGGTGAAAGTTCTAGGGATGCCAGTTCTAAATTTGGAGCATTTTATTTGTACTTGAAGAGACCAGTCACTGAGATCAGCAGATCGGAAAATGTGTTTTTTGTGTTTATGTTGCATGCAGCGTCTCATCTTTGTCCGTCTCTGCTCTGCTCCCTGTGTTGGTGGAGGGAGGGAGGGACTGAGCTGAACACGCAGGACAGCAGGGCAGAGAGGCAGTGGGGGAGAACATGACCTCAGGTGAAGTGAAACATATTACTCAAGTTGACCATAAGTACTCTCTGTTACTTTGTAGTACATGCAATAAAAACTTTGCAAGTAAAACAGAAATGAATCAATGTGTTATAGGCTTGCACGTCTTACTTATCTAGGTGCTGCGTCCAATAAAAGTTGATACAACCTGTTTCACAAAGATTTGTAACTCTACTGTCTGCAACCATATACAAAAAGTTCTTTATTGCAATAGAAAGAGTACTACAACTTCTTATTTGAGGCTCACCTGATACTCAAAGCGTTGTTGTCAGGGCTAAAATGAAAGGGAAATGCACCTGTTAGATAAGTAAAAATTGGCATACTTGAGTAGAGTTAGATATCTGCACAGCTTGAGGAAATTGTGAATCAACAGTGAAAACTAAGATTTGCAGGTGGCCTGGATAAATCAAGATGGTGGAAATGAAATGTTGACATCACAGCATACAGAAAGTTAAGATGTACATCCGCTAACTGCAAGACTAGCAGTCAAGCCCGCAAACTAGTGTCTTATGATAACGTTAGTTCAAAGAACAGCAGTAGTTGCTCCTGTCTGCATTTTCAGTCATTACCAGGTGTAAGAGCTGAAAAAGAAGCAAGGACACAGTGAGTGCAGTTTCATATTTTATAGTTTGACATGATGCCAGTTAGAGTGGTGGAAAACCAGTTTTAAAAGCCGATGAAAGGGGTTGACTCCGAGCGTTGGCTCAGCTTTATGCAGAATGCATAAATACAGAAAAGTGGATGTACATTCTGCCACTGCTACTAATGTGTGTAGCAACACACTGAACTGTAGCAGTGCCTTAACTGCTAGATGTTGATGAGATGTTGGTTGAGTATGAGATTGTCACTTTAACAATTTATGCCAGTTTAGACACAACAGAAAATTAGATTTATGTAGGGTTCAATCCTAAACTCAATGTACCCCTCAAAAAGATACCCTATGGAGTTTTCTTGAAAAAATTACATTCATTCACCCACCATAACACATAGCATGTGTTGTTGAGGACTTGCAAACATATTGAGCAGGTTTCCTTCTGCATTACTTGTATTAAATGTATGCAGTGATATTATGATAATGTTTTTGGCCATACTGGCTGCTGATGGTCAATATTGTCCCACAGTATTCACAAGTGAGGGTGCTGCTTGCTTGGGGTTACAGGTCTGAAGAACAGAATTAATAGATTTTTTTCAGGAAAAAGGAAAGTAACCTCTACTGTAATGAACACTATGGGAGGGGACCTGGATCAATAGATAGTTTAATAAAGTGACTGTTGATATAATTTACACTTGAAATAAAAGCGATAATACAGCAACATATTTTGTCCTTTGTGATGAAATAAGTCAAAGTGTTTTCTCAGTTGCCCTTGTTGCTGCTGCTTAGTATGTGAAGTGAATAGGGCCCGCTGCTCCTCATGGCCATAGCCGATTAACATGATAAAGATGGGTACTGCAATAGTGTAAACCTGCGGCAGTGTGATATCCAGTAATACTCGCATCCGCCTGAGCTGCAGGCTTGATGTCTCAAAGTGCCTCCACAGGATTCAGCAGCAGGCACTGAATGGGTTTCTCTAATATTGACTGTGACATTTTAACCTTTTGTGATGAATTTTCCAGATTAACATTACTTGTTATATGTGTTTGTGTATTGGTGGGGCTCAAGAAGCGTACAGGAGGAGTTTAATACAGAGGAGAAATAATCTACTTAGAAATGGCAGGAACGAAGCGTCAGCCTTCATCTTCTCTGTGCTCTGTGGAGGTGTCTGTGGCCTTGACAACAACATTACATGCTCACCAGGAGAGGTGTATGACTTCCCACCACCTACTCCTCCAAACACACACGCACACACTCAACCACGCCGTACATACCGCGCCATGCAAAGGCTTATCCTCACAAGTGTTATCTTTACTGAAGGCCTTAGAGAATCTAATCATGAGAGCTCTGTGTGGAAACCTGAGTGCAGTTTATTCTGCTGAGCTGTACTCTCAGATAGCACTCCACAACACTCCTCTACACACAGTCCACACATGCTGACATTAAGTCCTCACTTCAAACAGATGATGCACGTCAAATGGAGAACACAACACCCTGCTGCAGACACACACAGATAATCGTTTTTGTCAAACTTTGTGTAATAGAATCACTGCTCTTGTGGCTCTGACTGTAAATGGGCTACATGCTGATTGCTGCCTCACAGAGCAGAGATTCTCCAGTGGATGAGCGTTCGTACAGCAGCAGGAGGCGCCTAATATTCCCGAAGGACACGCGGAGCCTAGCCATGCCTACAGACTGGAGCACACTGGGGAACAGAGAGGGTTGAGAGGCTGGAAAACCTCTCTGGGGAGGGATGTACAGGGGTCACATCCGTTACACACATCGTTTTTGTCCATGATTTTTCTACTTTACTGAGGATGATACTTGAATATTATATTTGTCTCTCTCTGCTTCCATCCTTAATACAATGAGGCTGAGACATGACGTCTGCATGCTAAATTGGTTGCTCCTTGGTGATGGTGACATTTGAGCTGCTAATTATTATGTTCTCTCATGCACTGTTCTTCCACTAGCTCTAAATATCTCTTTGAAAGAGGGCTGCCCCGAATGTCATTATTAGACTTCAGGATGCAGCATGTTGCCTATTTCTGTTATAATAAAATAATAATAAAAAATAATAACTTTTATTAAGATATAAATGTTATTAATTGAACATACAACTACGTGGGTAGCGCAGTTGGCACCATTATGACAGCAGCACACACATTTCAATAAACAATCAGAACCAAAAAATCTGAACATCAAAATTGAAAACTGAATACCTGTGAACAAATATCCAAATATTTAGGTCCAGCCCTACTTTGAACATCTCTGGTCAGGTGCGTTTTTTTTCCCTCAGAGTGAGAAATGAGAGTCTAGTATTAATCAGAATGGAGTCTAGTAATCCACAACATGTTATTAGCTGCCCCTTGTCTCACCAGACATGTAATTTGGAAACTTGGATCTTTAATTTTCACTTTAAGTTTTTTTTTTTTCATTCGAGTCTAAAAGTGTTACCTTTTAATTTAGATATGACTTTTTTTTTTTTTACCGGAAATTAAGTTTTCTTTATCTTTTAAGCTGACAGTACTCAACCCTACAGCTGAATAAAACTTGCAATAGGAATTCAGATATATCCAGCAATAATATAGCCACAGAAACTCCACATTCACTCTTACTTTGAGCCTCTTATCTTGCCCGCCTAGCAAGGAAAGAAAACACGATGACAGAAGTGTACGCGTAAATAACCCCAGTCCTCCAGAAAGGTCTTTACCTTCAGAAACTTCTGCAGTCATGTCAGAGGAGAAGGAGACAGTTCTATGCTATCCATTTGTAAAAATCATAGCTCTAATCTCCTTTTCATTTAGAGGCGACTGCATCTGAAACTAGCTCTATTGATGACGACTCAATCAGATCGAGAAGTCTTCTGCCCCTCTGCCAGATGATAATGCTGCCTACCTCTGAAGTTGCATCTTCAATCACCGACATCCATCTGTTCAATTGTTCATCTCTTTTTGAGCCATTTCTGTTTGTACCTGTTTGACCCAGTGTTCCTGTCTGAGCACAGGAAATCACTGTGCTGCACCCCGCCATGCAATCCCCACTGGGACATATCCACTTCTTTCAAATGTAAGATGATATTTTTTTTTCATCTTCAAAGGATGGTACTTTGAAAGTCAAATTTTGCAGACGTTTCACTGCACGTACTATGGACCTTATTTTAACATTTGTTCAGAATGGCTGTAGAAACAATTTAATATCTCTTCGACATCTCATTTAGGTGAAGTGAATAGGGAGGTATTTTCATCTTCTTCTTCTTTAATTTTCATTAGCTGTGACCTACATGAGAGTTTTCTCTTTGTTTCCATTATGTAGAGCATTAGCAGGAATTCTGTCAGATTTCCAGGATTAGGACACAATCAGTACAATGAGAGGGATTGTGTTTCTGTCATAAATTAGCTAATGTTATCTTCCCATCTGAAGATACATTTGAAAATGCAATGTAAAATGCAATTTTCAAACAATATGTTACCTATGTTAAATTATCAACTATAAAATAGCAGGGGTTGTATATATGACAACAAGGTGCACATAGCAAACAATAATTATACATATAATTATACAATAATTACAACAACATACACCGAGGGAGCTACAAAATGACTTTGTACACTAAATTCGTCCATGTACATCCAATAATTTAAATTACAGTATGTTTAAATTAAATTGGAAAGGGTATAAAAGATGATTGAAGCCAACCCTTTGATGGATATCTACTGCCTGCAGAATTTGTCCCAGAAGCGCTTCACCTCCTTGATGTATGTCAGGACTATAGGTGTAAGCTTCTTGAACAGAGCTTGGAAATGTGCGAGGAATTTTTCCTTCAAAGTCCCATCTCCACCCAAGCTTCTGCTACTGGTAAGTAAATTTCAAGCTTGGTTGCCACCAGTTTACATATAGATTTACATCTCTGGTTGGATACTATATGTCCACTATAAGGGGGTGTCATATTACCATGCTTTGGTTATTGTTTAATTAATGTTAGTAAGATCATGGGACACGTAAATAGTGACTGGTTAGTTGATTTTTCTTTTTTTGGAAGATTGGAGGTTTTCTTATATATCAACTGTTTAACCAGAGGGGTAAGTATCTACTGCATTTCTCTCTGTATGTGACCTACATTTCATATTACCCATGGACCAATTTTAATTTCACAGTTTGCATATTATCAACTTGGGCTCTTCCCATACATTATAAAATGACACTGGTTCACATTATGTAATACACTTAGATATACTTGTAAGAGCAAAAAAAAAAAAACATCAGTTAACTTGACTGTTCACTTAATGTTTAATGATCCATCACAGTTTACAGCCTCAGATTTGTATTCAGACTATTTTGCTCTAATTGCATGTTTTAAATCCTACAGGTCCAGTGACTCGGTTACTGCCTAATAATAACTGAATTGGGACTTCAAAGAGTTTAATTATGTATTATTGTATCCATTTATACACAATAGGATGATGCTAAGTTGGTTGGCTTTAAAGCTCACTTGGGTCCTGTAAACTGTAATGTGACTTTAAATTACACATCTAATGACACATGCTTTGCACTGAAAAGTGATTTAGATAATTCACAAGTCAAAGAAGGTTGAGAGATATGACATTAAATAACTCAGTTGAGTCTAAACTCCTTCCCATTATGTATTTTTATAATTGGCATATGGAAATTAAGCTCAATTTAAAAGGATAATCAACTAACTAGTGGTACATCATGAAACAGCCTACTGGCCCACCAATGTGTCTCTGTGGTGTTTTATATTACATTTATAATACACATAAATATGCCTACTTATAATTTATTCAAAGATTTGTAACAGGAATCCAAATGTGATTTGTATGGTAAGCCCATTCATGGGCATAATGAAAAGGTGGGATATGAAAGTAGGTTGCTTATTTTCAAAACGTCTAACGACAAGGTGAAGAAAAAAAGAATCATTACAGTTGAAAACTCAATAACAACATATCTGATTTGAATTCAAACTTCTCTAAATTAAAGCATGTGGCTTAAAAACATTCCAGCCTGAACCTGCAGTAATGTAGCAGAGCATTTTGTCAGTTTCACTGGACTGAACACACCTAGTTTCACACACAAATTCAACTACAGCATCTGCAGTAATTTATTATGTGCTGTACTCCACACAACCATATGTAAAGAAGTGTTTTTTCACAGAAGACTTTCTGACATGTCACAATAGGAAAACCACAGGTGGAAATACTGTATTATAACTGATTTATTTGATAAATGGTGGCTGAATCCCATTTACCTGTAAGTGTCTGAGTGCTGGTATGTGCCTGTTGTCTCACTGTCATGACTCAGAAGGACACTTGAATAGAACCGAGTCATTGTTAATCTAATTTGCCCTTGTCTTACTTTGACAAGATGAATGTCTGCTGTGAAAAAGCCCTACTTCTAAAGGACGTGTTTTAACAGATTACACCAATACCGATATAAAGAAAGCTAAATTAACACACAACGTGTTTCTTTTTTGCATATTTTGCAGTTCTAAGATCCAATTGCTTTTCACTTCGCAGTTCCATCAATTTCACGTCATATGTTCAGCTACCACCAAATTAATAACTGGGTTGTTAAAGACACAAAACAGAATTGCAACTTGCCAATTTTTAAAAGAACAATCCGTTCTTTTGAAACTGATCAATCGATTTTGTCGATCAAGTTTTTTTTCACTACGTTCTTGCTTTCTTTGTTATTCATATTATGTTGAGTATTTCAGGCTATTTAAATGCATTATTCTATATTTATATCAGATGGTTATTTTGTATAATGTTGATATTCAATATAACTGCAATAAAGTCAAAATTGTACTTGAGTAGTCATTTTCCTCCAGTTATTTCCAGTTCCAGTTAAAAGAGGTATTTTATTCCTCAAAATGGGAGGTGCACAGTGGCAACTGGGGGGTGACACTCGCTCCTCCAGGCTATAGATGAAAATGACAGGCATAACGAGGACAACCAGATGCTGACACTCGTCATGACAAAAACATGACAAAAGACCTCGACCTTAGATCATGTAAAGAGGTGAGTCACTACAGTAGCCCCCCATTCAAGGTCATGCCAGCTGGGTCTGATTGACATCACATAGCACCATAAGCACGCAAACAACAAAACCCCACCAGTGAGGTGGAGTCATCATGAATCCTCCTGCTCCTGATGTGCTTTGGGCTGGTCATGTAAACTATTGCTTGCCAATGACCTTCTACTGATGTTGGTTTATTGAGAGAAAGTTTTTTGAGAAATAAGGTTTCCCACCATTAGAAATAGGTGTTGAAATGAAACAAATTTAGATACATTCCTCTTATGAAGAACTGTATGAGTGTCAGTTGGAGTCCACTTATGTACAGTGTGTCTTTATGGCAGGAAGCAGCATAATGGCTTCTTATTCACTTCAAACATGCCTAGTCACACTGTCAGCACCTTCTCCAAATTATAACTTTTTATACCCCATTAGATAAAAAAGAGGAGGCTGAATTGCCACTATTTTCTTTTATAATTTCACCTGCTCCAACTGTTCTTTCTGTGAATAATTACCTTATGAATACCTAGTTGCTGTCATTAGAGTAGTCTGTACTCAAATGTGACTATATTTGTGTGTATGTGTGTTTTAATGCACAAATCACCTTGACCATAAACTTAAAGATATGTTTCATGTGGTGACTACTCCTCCACCTCACATTGACTCAGCCGATGGCCTTGTACATTTTAATGAAAAACTACACAGCTGATACAGCAGGTCTTGCATACATAAAAAAATGCAATTAAACTCAGTATTACAATAGAAAAGGCTATGTGCCATTTGAAAAGAAATTGCTGCAAAGTCAAGAGTCTAAAAAGGAAATGTTATACCATGTAACATTTTAGAAGATAATAACAATAAAAGATACTTTATTGATCCCCTTGGGGAAATTCTTTGTGGACAGGCTGCCCCTGTGAGGCACCAAGGGTCAGCGTATCGGTGTCTTGTCCAAGGACACCTCAACATGTAGCCTGCCAGGACGGGGAATCGAACAGCTCACCCTTGGGTTTGAAGCAACTGCTCTACCCATTGAACTATCATGCCAACTGACAAAAATGCTGTCAGTACAACAATATAGTTATCTAAAAACAAAAATCATTATATCTAAAGCTGCAATAAACAGTCTTATAAATCCAGCTAAATAATAAAACAATTTTAAATGTGAAAATATTTTTAAATGGAAAAAATAATCACCACAAGCGCCAGTGATGCTACTGTGGCTATAACAGCTCCCTGAGATTTCTCTGTGCATGAACCTCAAGTTAGGATGTCATCCTTTAATGTGATGACAGAAGATGTAATCAGTCTTGCAATTAGCAGGATGAAGTCATCCACTTGTGTTCTTGACCTTATTCAATCCAAGCTGTTTAAAGCCAACTTCCAGCCTCTCTCAGGAAAAGACAGTTAGTGTTCTGACTTCAGGCCTCAAAGCTTTCAAAATAGATATGGTAAAACCTTGTGCTGGTCTTTCTTCAGTACTTTTTACAAATGTCAGTTCTATTTTAAACATTTTTCTTAACATGTCAGACTCCCCTTTCTCTTCCACAGTTTTTTATTGGTTGGAGGTGTGGCATCCACATTCAGCAAGAGGTAAAAGAAGTGTGTCTCAAAAAAAAAAAAGCAGATTCTTCAACAATGCATCATTACCTTGAGTAATCAAGAGGGTCCAATTGCAGACCTGAGTTCTGAGGACCCAGGGTCTGTGAGCCCATTAAGAAGAGTTCTCCTGTGTGAAGTCTGTAAGACTTTTGTAACTAAAGTTATCTGTAATGCTGATGCTAACTATATATGTTAGCATTAATGATGATATACATTTACATAATGCACAAGTATGTTTTTTTTGGCCTTTGCTTCTCCAACACACAGGCTAATGTCTCCTGCACATTAAGTTACAGTGTTTTATATCTTATGACTATTATGTGTAACACATAAAACAAAAACAACCTTTAATAGAGAAACTCAAAGATTTTCAAATCTGATTTAAAAAAATGTGTTTCAGTATTAAGATCTTGCTTAAGTCATTTTGTTAAATGTTGCAAGAGGTAGCTACTACAGCTTAGCTTTTAAAAATATTTGTATACCTATACTCAGTGTAAATGAGGGTTTTACGTGTTTCCGAGATGTCCACCCTGGAGAGTTTGGATAATGACTACATATATATTTTCATGATTTGACAAATCTAATAATCACTCCCCTAAAAGTCAGTAATCTCCATACTCACCATCCCTTAAGTTAGAACGAATTAAACACTGACTATTTGGCCACCATGAGGGTTATGATGCTGTTGGAGTCACAAATGCTCTGCACATCCAAAGAATGTGTGTGCTTACGAGTCCTGCGCGCATGACTGGTGTTTGTGGGGGGACAAGTTACATGTAGTCACTCCTGTAACTCTTGGGAAACCAGCAACCACATAAAAGCCATGTTTGGCCTCATTCAGTGCATCCTGAGTGTGTGGAAACTTTATGTAACAACCAATTTTTCACTTTATGTAACAAGGATTTCAGGACTTGGGACAACACACATGAAAACCTACTTTGGGACACAACAGCAGCTACAGTATGCTGAAGTAACACAGACGCGAGAAAATGCAGAGATGCAGGAAGTTTTGTTATTGCTGGGCTCCTTCTTGTGACTGGCTCCAAATCAGCGTGTAGCTCACCAAAGACGTCCACAATTGTTTTAACTGGACAGAACATATATTTATTATTTTTACTTCCTTAATAGCAAATATATTAACATGAGTGTGTTTGATACACATGCATTCTTTCATTTCTCCTATGCCTCTTCCTCACCTGAATAACAGCAGTCATCTGTGCCTTTCAAATGTATTAAAAAAACACACAGTCACACATTGCTTTCAGGCTTGATAAATCACATTGCATGTGCTCAATTTATATACTGTATTTGCATTTTCTTCTCCCTGTATTTTGGGTACTCAAGCAAAAATGCCCCACCACATATTTATTAAGGCAAAAGTGCGAAATCCACAGTACTTTATTCATTTCAAAGACACAGTCCCCAGCGCTACCTTAGATCAGTTTGCACCATTTTTTGTGGGCATTATCAAATTTGCACATGTTTTTGTACAATCCTTTAGTAAATCAGGCTCTCAGTATTTATAATATTTAGTCAACAAGGGCATGTTGGCTGCTCAAAACTTTTCTCATTACTTTGTATGCTTATAATATTTTTTTATTCATTAAGTTTTACTTTTTATTTTTTAATGTTTTTGACCAATATTATGTTTTTATAAAACTGACGTTTAATAAGCATTCATTTGTCACACCTCTGTCCATTTCATGAATCTCTTTTAGCCTTTCTCTAACTCTCATTATGAATTAGGAATTATGTGGTTCTTTAGCAGCTAAATGTTCCACTATCTAGTTGCTAACTTTATAGGTCATTAATGCTGAGCAGGGAGTGTATGATTGGTTTATCATATGAGAGTTTTCTTTTCTTTATTTCCAGTGTGCGGGTGAAAATAAAAGTGATTAGACTGAAACACAACATTAACTAGAACAAACAATTAACCAAAGGCTGCTGTTTAAAGCTGAAGGGAACTGCAGTGTTGAGTAATAATTCTGCGGAAGCAAACTCTATCACATTAACTGATGTATTTAGATCCACTGCTGATATAAAATTATGCAGTGTGCAGGTTTAACATATCAAGCAAGTTTTGTAAAATTAAAATTAAAAAAAAAATGTCATGGTGATAAAAATGTATAGATGTGGCCAAATACATGCTATATTGCATGCATGTTTAGAATGTCAGTGTGGGCATAGTAGCGTTTGAGAAATAGTCGTTTACAAGAAGTACAAGATCCATTATGCTATATCAGTTCAGTTTGTCTTGTAAGAAGGAAAGTGCTATGCTTTTCAATATGTCACCATTACTATAGCATCCAATTCCCCACTGGGACTTAGTCTTTAGGTCTTTGATTACAGGTTGGCATAAATACAGCACTCCATGGTTCATAAGAATGAAATATTTTTGGCTCGAGCAAAATTTAATCTTTTTATTGAAGTAAAGTCCCTACAAAAATATTTCTCTCCCACTGTCTTGGTTTTGTACTCATGCCAGGAACTCTAATAGTCATCATAAATTCCAGGGAGACACAGCCCGTTCCCTAAAATCTGCAATTTGATAGATGTTGTGTGGAAATAGCTGAGAGACAAATTGACCATGCTTTGGCTTGGACCTATATTGTGCAAACATATCCAAGTGTATCATACAGATGAGTTGGCTAGATGTGAGTAAGAAACCTTTTCTTCTTTTACTACTTTTATTTTTGGTAGATTCTTGGTAGTCCATCGGGAGCAGAAAGTAAATTAGGCACTTTGTGGTGTGATGATTAGTGCATGTGTGGCATGTTGTGAACAGTCGCCATGTGTGCTGTTTGTTTAGAGTCAGAAAAAAAGTTCAGTGCATCATTTAAGTCCATATACCAATCAATGTAGAATTCTTGGTATTGACTTTTCTGGCCTGCATTTCCCAAAGCTACATTTTGTTGTGATACTCGCACATTAGCTTTGAATACCAGTGATCATCAGACTCATTCAAATATGTTCATATTGCAATCAATTATTCCATGGCCCAGTTAAAAGGCTGCATCAGAGTCTTAGTAATGTGCATCCAATATTCCTCTGAAGTTTGAACAGCCGTCTTATTAGGAAACATTACTGCACATACCCTGGGACATAATTTACCTTTACTTGTTAATTGTTGACTATTTAATGGCACAGTATTTTATGTAGCCCATGTTAGCTTGCCATTGTAATTTAATGGTCAGCCCTTTGAAACTCCTCTGCACTTTCAGATACTATATAAAATAAAACCTACTAATAGATTCATATGCTTGCATGCAAATAATAAATCTAAAGCAGATATGTAATTCAATAAATCTGGATTACATAAAGAGAAATGCATCTTAGAGATTCAATTAAGGGCTTATGAGGCTTGAATTATTAAAGTGTATTACTGTTTTCATAACGGAGAAAAGTGTTTCATCAAAACATTCTCACAGTTAATATTTCACATAATCTTATTTATAAATAGATTGTGGTTAAGACAACTATTAGGGTACATGATCATTTTGGGGAGATAATGGTGTGCTTTAAAGACCTAAAAGCCAGCTGAGGTCAGCATCATGGAGCATATATTTTCATCAGCTATGCAACTGCAGAACAGTTCCAGCTGTTCTGTTGCGATTAGCTTGACACATCATGTGGTGTGTACAAAGTGCTACCAGGCTAACAGCTGAGTCAAAAGTAGGGGCCAGACCCTTCTAATGGGATTTTCAAAAGACACCTCCCCCACTTTTTTGATTTCCTGCTCCTGTCTTGTTGAGTGTAAGTGAAAAGTAAAGTATCCTCCTTTAAAAGTCTCAACTGAGAGTGATTTGCATTGTATTATTCAAATCGCAGTTAAGTGCATAATATGCTCTAATTACATGGTACAGTACTGAATGTGTTTTGAATTCATGCATTTCATTTTTCAGACAGAATAACACAGTATAATATTTCAGCATACAGAAAGTATTCTTTAAATTTTTTGAATTTGAACTTTGTGGTGTAATTCCCATTTTTGGCCATCAATCTACTTTTACCTTGAATCATCATAAACCCACCAGGGGTAGTGCTATTCCTGTGTCAGTCTCGACTTTCCTTCTGTATAAAAGGAGAGAGGCATTTTTTATTTATTTCTTTTTATATTGACTTCACTCTGCACTGTACCTGAACACCTCCAGTGTACACACACACACACACACACACGCATCGCACCAGAGCTGCTCCTGCACTGCTAACATGCTGTTCAGGCTATGCTGTCTGTGTAGGTACAGCTTTAGAGTGACTATTGGATTATTGGTTACCTCTTGAGGCCCTTCTTGCCTGGCTACTCACTCTGGCTGGACAGCCAAGCCAAGGCTGCTATCCTCACACTCAGAACACTAAGAGCTTTAGAAATGCTTTTATACCTTTTTGTTGTGACCTGTCTATCCGCAGCTTTATACATACAGCTGTATGCCTTTCTAAACTATGTCCAGTTAATTCACTTTTCCAGCGGTGAAGAAGATACACGTGACCACAACTGTGAATACTTTTATAAATTTATTTTTGATTTTTAATAAATTTGCAATACAATTCTAAAAATATGTGTTTACTTTATTATTACTGTGTGAAAAATGCCAATACTATCTGCTTAAAATTAAATCTACAACACAATCAAGTATACTTACGTAAGCTGTTGACTGTTTGCATGCACACTGTTGTGTTCCTGCCTGATTGTTTGTAGCATACACAAGGGAAAACCTGTGCTTCTGTGAGGCGCCCTAGTCAAGTACCACTGGCAAATTAATTCTAAGCACTTGTTTAAGCGCAAACCTGATGGACATTGATGTTTATAGGGCATTGAGAAAGGTACTTGATTTTCAGAGATTTATCTTGCAGTGAACTATGGTCTTAATTGCGTTGATATGGTAATCCCCAATCATTTAGTATGCTAAGCTGGTTAAAATAAATGGTAAGTGTCTACTTTATGCATCCTTTGTCTGCCTGTGTATGTGGGCAGCATCTCTATAATGGTGAAAACAACTGTGGTTAGATTTGTAGTGAGTTGTAGGTTTACAATTAGAATGCATAGAAAGATAATAATACTGTTTGCAGTGATGTGAGTTTTATAGGGATGTTGCTCAAACTCAGTCAGAGAGTTGTTAGTTAAAGTGAATTTTGACCAAAAACAGCTTTGGGTTAGAAAAACACATCCGTGTGATTGGGATGTGTATCAGTGAGATGATGCAATGCAAGCAAGGAATACGGGTTTGACGTTTATGCTTCTTCTTCTTTTTGCTGCAGCCCTCTACATTGGAAATGAGAAGTATCTGCATTGTCTGATGCTGTACTAATGTTGATCTAAACATGGCCTTGGCAGTGTGCCTAGACCTTTCAAAACTTAAAGCCTATAATTTCTCCTCAGTTGCACTTATCTTAACTTAGTTCCTTTGTTGTGAATGTCAGATATACAGTAACACTGTGCAGGTAACTGTACAGTAATTTCAGTAAGATGTGTTTATGTTTTGAACAGGGATTTTCCAAGATTTCTTGGCCCCTAGATGTTTAATATTGGATATTTCCTGATACAGAGTGATCAAAAATTCAAAATAGCTAAATAGTACCATTATGTCGTATGTTTTCTATGATACCTTAGGCTTTTAAGCTAGTCAGTCTCAGTTTCAGAATGTTTAACAAAATTATATGTACATATTTAATTAGATGTAACTATCAACATAAATTTTGATGGACTTTTTCATAAAGTGCTGAATGATCATAACAAGCACTGTGTGGCTGAGTAAGCATACACTTAAAGAGACTTCAGCCACCATGAGCAAAATAAATTTTTGCAAGTTTGTTCAACAGCTGTTTGACAAATTGCCCATACTGTCCTCAGTACTTTGCTGCATGTATTGTTAATGTATTGTTGATTAATCCAAGTAAAATCTAACCTCCTTTCTGCTCTGCTCCACTGTGTATATCTGTTACATTTCATCCAAAGTGACTTAGAAGTGAATGTGCACACACCTGGGGCAACTTGGGCGCTAGTGTCTTTCCCAAGAATACTTCAACATGTGAATTGAAGATTGGAACTGCTAACCTAGCAATTAGTGGATGAGTTGTAAATGATATTCTGTTTTTAAGTGTGGCAAAAGTAGGTAATTGATCATATTCCTAAAAAAACAGTTTAGCAGTATCCAGCTCCAGTCCTTGGAGTTCACTGTCAGTGTTCATGCCTAAATTTGTGTCCTTCCCACCACCTAGCATGGAGGACTGTGCTTATTGTGTGTAGGTGTGTAATTCATTGATCTTGATCGATGGATTCATGAAATGATCCAACATCTTTGATGCAAAATGTAAACATCGATGTACACATGTCCATTTTTGACACTCCCAACCAGCCACATCCATATGCGTTTCTTTCAACACACATGTTCTCTTGAATCCTAAGAAGGAATGCCGGATCAGTTCTCAACCAGGTACATTTTACTGGCACTTGAAGAGAGCAGCGAATGTGATTAGTGGGTCTGAAAATATAGTTGTGGTGTTTCTGATACAGTTAAGGAAGACAAGTGAGGTGAGGCATTGCTTGTGTTGATATCTATGCCTGTTACTAATAATTAAAGCTCTGCAAATAAAAAGCCAATAAAAGTAGTTTATCAAAACACCTGTTAATCAAGCATAAACTAGTGGTAAAACAGTAATGTTGGCTCTTTGCACGATCTCTCATCTTTCGCCAGTAACCATGGCAAGCTTGTTACCTAATCAGTATCACTATAAAAAAAATAGTAAAAAAATGGTAAAAAGCCTGGCAGCAAAGTTCGCAAACAATTACCGTTAAATTACGGTATAATATCAAATGTTATTTTACAGTAAGCTTCCATTGAAAATTACAGGTTTTTTTCAATGCTTCTCACTGTGATTCTACAGTCTGTCATTACATACGTACCCAGAAGCCCCCAAGCCACGCCCACTTCTCCCAGGTCACTACAATATAGAACAGATAATCTTAACAACTTAAAGAACAGTGTTACTGCACTGTTTACCTACAGGATCTCCCTGTTGGAACCTTACAGGTTTATTTTG
>JAUMHL010000002.1:7692532-7730750 GCA_032362345.1 Sandelia bainsii | reverse complement strand
CTTGTACACAGCTTCTGTGTTGCATTTCCAGTCCAGTCTGTTGTCAAGGTGGACACCCAGGTATTTGTACCCCTCCATCACCTCCACTTCCTCTCCCAAAATGGAAACAGTGTTATAATGATGATGCTAAATGCTGAATGATGCTGTAGCGATATGTGGTCTAAACATGTGGCAACAACAAGTGAGACTTTTGACCATTGGCATGATGCTTCTCTTACATTAAATTTCACTACATGTGATTATGGAAAGGCAGTTGTCATACGCTACTGACAGATGTTTTTTTGTTTTTTTTTGCATTACACACAATCAGATCAAGGAAAGATTACACATTGCATGTCTTTAATAATATTTTATAATGAAATAAAGCATTGTTTTAATTATTATTAAAAATGTATTTCTTTATAATTACTTAAATACAATCATTCTTAAAGATTGATCTGTACTAAAAGTAAATCACATTTCTTTCTAGATTTACTCACTCAATTGTTGACTTTTTTCATTTATATGTTGTTGTAATATTTCAGAATATTGTTTTCTCAAAAAGAATTCAGTTATTTCTTTAGACCTTGTAGTTCCTTTGTAGATGTCACATATATGTTGTGTTGTAGAGGAATTATTCTACATCCCCTGTTGTAGAAAGGGCTTGTTGTAATTCTACTGTTCTTTTTTCTTGGTTACTTTTTTTCCTCTGGGCTGGTTGTGATTTGATTCTCTGCTTCAAGAGTGCTTTACCACAGCCTGCTTCTCTTTGGAAGCCTGGTAGGCCTCCTGAATTTACCATCAACGTCCATTTTTCTG
This sequence comes from Sandelia bainsii, assembly GCA_032362345.1. Taxonomy (NCBI): domain Eukaryota; kingdom Metazoa; phylum Chordata; class Actinopteri; order Anabantiformes; family Anabantidae; genus Sandelia; species Sandelia bainsii. The sequence goes on along the minus strand of JAUMHL010000002.1, from coordinate 7,729,952 downwards.
CGTTAGAATTTAACTGCGATGTCCTTTTTTCTGGTCTCTTTGACAATACTTTTTGCTTCACAGAGCATTGTGTTTTATCTCCGCCTAGCTGGAGTGGGAGTTGGGTTATAGCTGCTCTGTGCCCACAGAAGACACAGATTCAGCTGAGACAAAACAGTCATGCACAGGACTTGCAAAAGAACAAGTGTAAGACAGTGTGCATAAGAGTTAATGCAGCATCCTAAACTTTAAACAGAGGTGATGGCATCATCAGGTTTAAATGTAAACCCACAATGTACTGATGATAATCAGCCACTGTCATTTGCAACAGCACGCATGTGTGTCAGCCATTTCTTTATTTAACATCGTGGCCTTCTTGATTTAATTTGCATATTAAAAGAATTCCACAGTTTTCACAGTAAATGACTTGCTGCTACAGAGAATGACAATATTCAAAAAGTTAAACAGGACATCTCACCTTTAATCCCAGAAAGACAGCCCCTATACTACTCTCAAATATTATCGGGAAAATGAGAGTCATTTGAAGCAATGGCTTCCCAGAACTCCCCTTACATCAGTGTAAAAGAGGATGAGTGGCAACCCAGCAAACATTTTGACGTTTAATAACCATTGAAAAGACGTCCTCCCAAGATGTCCCGTCATGGTTGAAAAATATATACAAAATGAAAATTGAACCGATGTCTTTGATGTTACCTGGACGTGAGTCATCTTCTGGATGTTTATATGATGTGTTGCTGCATGATTAAAATTAACATATGAGACGCATATTATACCAAAATGAAACTACTGTTTAATGTCATGAAAGATCTGTATGTAATTATTTTTGCATTACTGTTAAACAGACAAACAAGTAAACAACGAAAATATTAAATATGTAAATGTCATTTGAGTCTTTGAAAATCTTCGTCAGTTTTTATAACCACTACCTCCAGGTTTTCCAGTAATATGCTTCAATATCTGAGTCTGTGGCATTTGGGTTTCACCTCTTCACAACATCTGAGGGAAGGGAATATTAATATTATTAATAATAAAATCCTAAGTTCAAAACAACTCTATAAAAGGCAACATTTGACCTAACTGAGTTAATTTTCTTTAAAATAGACAGAACAAAACTGTAAGTGTTTCATGAATGAAGCACATTTACAAAGGTGATCAACATGTATTTAATTACATTATTTAGGTGTATAGAAAACTATTTCCTGCATTACATCTGTGCTACGATAGTGGAAAGAAATCGTTTGTCCCCTTCCTCTTCAACACCACTGTAGTGCCCTTGAGAAAGACCCTTAACTCCACCAGTGGAGATGCTCAGTGACCAGCAATGCAGACTGTGGTTGTACTTAGCAGGTTACAAGTGTGTGAAAGTGGTCAGAACATTATTCATAATGAGAGGTAGTCTGTTAGAGAATCACCCCTGAATACATTTTAAAATAATAAAAAAATAAATATATAGACTTCATTGTAAAATTATAGACAAGGAACAGAAGCTTGTTTAAATGTTGCAATGCCTAAATTGCCTTGAATGATACAGTATGAAGGTGGCAGTGGACGTTTTTTCTCAATCACTTAAAAACTACATGGGGCACTTGGTAAATTAATTATTGCAGTATTAAACAACATGTAAGCACAGTTACTTTGGCATGTTTCATAAGGATTTTGTGCTTTGTAATAGAGGGACATGATGGACTAGTCACATAGTGACCGTCATGACTCACTACTAGGCTATATACTGAACTACACATATTTTGGGTAAAAGACAGTGTAGCAAATACTTGTGCAACACAAAACTGAAAACAGATATGTATAAATGCATATGTTTGCATTTTCACATGATGTTAGGTTATAGGTATTTTGACTGATTTTTACTGTATTACTGCAACGATTTTTGGCCAGGGACACAGCGTTGCTGTCAGACCAATGTTTGCTGGGAAAGATGTTATAGTGCTGTTTTCACAGCTCAACAGGAATCACCACCTATTCAATGGGAGTGAAACTACATGCACACATGTGCTACAACTCTAGCTACGCAAGCATAGATATCACCACGCACATTCACGGGGTCTGAAGGTGCACACACACACACACACACACACACACACACAGCAACACATGTGCACAGTTAACTCTTAATTATCATGGATGCTGTAGTCATCAATTATTAAGCATGCTCTAGGCATTGCTAATGGTATTTTTGGAGATGAAGCTTTATCTACTGTAAGAAGGCAGATGTCTAGTTTGGGAGTCTGTGAAATAATTTATTGTGGGCCCACAGGCAGTTTAAATGCTGTCTGTATTCTGTCTGTATTTAAATCAACTGCAACGTCTCAGCAAGTTTAGGTAGTCTTGTCTGACTAATTTTATATCCATTGAAAGTGCAATTACTTGCCAGCTGGCTAGCAAGACCATTTCGATACTATCTGACAAACATGTCAGATAGATGTTACAGTAACAGTGCAGGCGCCTATCTGCCCAATGTGTTACTCTTTGATTGTATCAGTGCTTACTGTGTGTCTTATTTTATATCAGTAAAGGAAAACTGGGATATTATAAATAATGAGTTATATAAATGACTTAAAATGCAGCATTTGGATTCTTACTGTATGACTAGTTATAATGATGGCAATCTGACTGACAGAAAATCATATCAGAACAGATGGCTGCAGAGTCTGAAGCAAGTGGGGGACATTTCGGGGAAAGACAATATCTGCTAGGATGTACTGTAAGACACTGCATTGAGGGATTTAAAACAAAATAAAATACCTCAATATCACGGTACTGTGACGGGGCTTGAAATTCACCTCTCAGCTTTAAAACAAATGCTTTCAATTTGGGACAATCCAAGCATTACCAAAGTGAGACATTGTGCTGGGTGAAGTAGGGTTACTGTATTTCAGAGGGAGAAAGAGAGACAGTGAAGGGCTTTGGTGGTGAAATCAGCAGTGCTGCTTGTCAGCTCCTTCGTAATGGAAAATGTATTTAAAATGGGGTCTACTGGATCTCATTTTACGAATCATTAATAATAAATTGGTGCCATCAATCCTAATGATGACGGGTCCCCTATTATCAGGCCAGAATTTGGGAAATTCCTATTGGCTTGGATCAATTAATTCCCATTTTTCCCATACATAAAGCATCTGTTTTTTGTTGATTTTTTTTTAAAACAGTGTTGCAGAGGACCTTGGGCTCTGAACCTTGTTGCAGGTGCTGGTTGGAGTGGTGACCTATTTAACCTCTCTTTACTGTTTGCAGTGACTCCTAATACCAAGAGACAGAGAGCAGGGAAATTCAAGCTTAATGACATAGGAGGTAGGGAAAGGCCATACCTACGAAAGCTGAGTTAAAGAGCCATGCTTAAGCCATATGACCACACTAACAGGAGAGATCATATTGAGTACTGGGGTCATTATGGTCAGATAATCATGGGGATGCCCTTGAAAAACATCCATCATTCATATTTTCTCCTTCGCTTCATGCCATGTTTATGAGCATGCCTTGATATGCAGTCATTACGAGGATTTACTGTCACATACACATAATGCAGAGAGGTCACGACACATACCGCAGGCACAGGTTATCAAAAAGACATATAAAACAGGATGCCATTTATTAACTATAAACCATTTACCCAACGGCATTATTTTCATTTTCTTGACAAACTGAAAAAGGTGTATGTCAGTACATTTGTCTAGAAGAATAGTTCACAGGAGTGTTTATGGGTCTCTAAGGGAGTAGTGATGTATTACCAAGCTCTAAGTCTGAAAAGAAAGCAACTGATTTAATTATATTAAAGCTGCAATTAAATATTAACTTTAACCAGTCAAAACATTTTGGATCTGTTGAGCTCTTGTTTTACATTAGGATTAGACAGATGAATACAAATGATGCTAACTGGAATCCTGGTCAGTGGTGGACATATGCATTTTAAATTTCACATTACTTCTGTTAAACACTATATGAATTAGTTAAGAATTTGAATTTAGTCAGGAGAGTTACAGTAGATTAGTGAAACGTGTGGTAATAGGAGCACTAACTGAGGCAGAACACTAAACTCATGTTTGCATCACTTGCATCAACTCAGAAGTCTGCAAAATGCACTACACAGCTTGTTACTAGTTTAGGAATGGTACCTGTGTGCACTGATAGTGAAGTTAGAGCAGTGAACCTCGAGCAAGTAATGCTAGCTTTGGTAGCTACCTCCAAAACACCCTGACCGCAAACTCCTCGCTGAAATTAACTCAACTGTTTTATTCATATTATATACACATATAAAATTGTTAAATACAACTTTTAGATGGATGGCACTGACCCTGTAATCAAGCTAAACAATCGTCAACAGCATTTCAGTAAAAATGTCCTCTTTAGCTGGCTAAAGGTTTTCATTTGATGTTGTAGAAAAGGACGTAATTTTCTATACTATTTCAGTTTAAATATCTAATGTAAAAACAGAGGAAATATCTGTTTTTCATAGATAGTTGCTGAAAAGCAAAGGTTGAATTAATAAACTAATGAAAATATAACGTCCTATTAAACCTGGGCTGAATTAATTCATAATATCAACTGAACTTGATCATGTCAAATTGGCTTTGAATTACTGTATATGATATTGTTACGTATCATGTCATTTCGGTATCAGACCATGTGCTGTGTATTTCTAGATCAGTGGTTATTTTAACCACAGTAGCGTTTCATGGAGATTTTTGTCATGGTACCCCATCCCTAAAATGCATGTACTTAGTCGCGATGTGTGTATGTAGTAAAATGTACAATAAAAATGACAACACATTTTAAGCACCCATGGCACCTACCTTGGAAATAATTGTTTCCCCCCAGACAGGGGCTCTTTCTCTTCTCATTGTTATTCTCCTGAGTCTGTTGTTGACTGACTGTGTGGTTTCACCGCTGTCGTTTAAAGAACCATATGTAAGTCATGTGCATATTAGCTACTGTATCAGTTCTACCAACAGAGTACTGGTTTCTGCTTTTTCAAGAGCAGCTATTTTTATGTCACATATAATAATGTTACCATTTAAAATGAATGATCACTTCTCTCATGTTTGATGTCTCAGAAACTTTATCCAGCAGTTTCAGTTCTCCCAAATACAGTGTCCTTATGACCAGCAGTGGTCTTTCTCAACTGAATGCATGGACATCACTTACATTTTTACTAATAATATGTTAGCAAACTAATCTGTGTTTTGAACTAAGCAAGCATTATCTTTGAAAATGATTAAACGGCATGCCCTCTTGTCTTATAGATTAACATGCTCTTACCCACAGGCAGTGTGAGGTAGGAAACTATGAAATTCATATTGTTATTGTCAGCATTAACTTCATGAAACATTATGTTTGTTGGGGTTATCTTCACACAAGAGAAGATGAAAGGGTCAACAAAGATGCTATATATCAAGCACCACACAGCATCGCAAGTCATGTCTCATATATCTCATGTATACCTGTATACATAGTGTCACAGTTTACAAATGTAAAAACACTGTGAGCCTCTGCAGCTTTGTTACACTCGGAAACTTTTTTTTCACTCCTTGACATAATATCAAATCGTTATTATGGTATCTGTGAGTTAAGCCAAATTTGTAGCTAGCTGGCATGTAAGAAATAGTATACTCTGAACAGTGTATCTGCTTATTTAATCAGTATAAAATGATAGGGAGCGACATGGTGGTGTAGTGGTTAGCACTGTCGCCTCACAGCAAGAAGGACCTGGGTTCGAATCTATTGGGCATCTTGGTGCCTTTCTGTGTGGAGGTTGCATGTGTGGTTTTCTCTCGGTACTTTGGCATCCTCCCACCATCCAAAGGCATGGGGTTAGGGTTAACTGGTGACTCTAAATTGCTCATAGGTGTGACTGTGAGCAGCTTATATTTCAGTCCTGTGGTAGACTGGCATCCTGTCCAATAACAGCTGGCTGCAGCAGTCCTGTGACCCTTGAGAGGACATGGGTTAGGATAATGAATAGATTGATAAAATGATAGGGGCTGTGAAGGTGAAGTACAGTTTATAGGTAAACATATTTAAAAAAATGTACTTCTCAAATATGTATACTTACATGACCCTTTCATTTTTAAAAGCAAACCACTCTAGAGTCTACTGTGTTTCCTGGCTGATCAGTAATAATAATTGCCTGCCAATTAATCAGACTGGTCACGGTGCAATCAAAATGATTTTCATATTTCTTCCATTTTAAAGCCATTTTTAAAGCTCCAGTCAGACTGGGACTCTGATGCGCAGGTGCTTTTGAAATGTTTCTCAGAAAAAAGGTAATTACTTCTATTCATCTGTAACCCATGGTAAAATAATGTTTTCTGGCATGCAATAAGTTCTTGAGAGTTAATACAGTGGCAGTGTCCACTAAGCCATCAAGGGATGTGCAGTTTACCATACTGTTGTGATGAATAATAAATGGGCACATAGTAGCAGGAAATATATGCTCAAATTCTTGTCGGACAAGCTATTTCGACATCAGCAAAGACTCTTTCATTCTCAGGGACATTTTGTTAATGCACAGTCAGAGTCCGGCTTCTCCTTGCAACTCCCTTGACATGCCACTTCTCAACTCATATGGCAGATCTACCGCCTAAAGCAACAAATGAGTAACGTCTGCATGCATGCAACCAGGTGTTACAACCAGGTCTCATTGAAATTACACTGCCCTTGTAGCCTCCAGGCAGTCTCTGACCATTCCTGTAAAATCCATCTGTCAATACTGACAACAGTAACTCCATACACATTATGATTGGTGTTGCTGAAAGGGTTGCAGTTGCCTCAGGTTGGCTTGGGCTTTGATTCGGTTATTGTCACTGCACAGCCTAAATGTGGAACACTGACAATGATGACCTGGACTTTGACTGGTTTATAGTTACATTGTAGTTTATATGTAGTATGTAGTTATTACAGTAAACTAGATGAAGAATAAAAGTCGTAGTGTATTAAAAACCAAACATTAACATTAACTTAGTTAATTAATTAACTACAGCATGCAGCATCAGTACAGTGTCAGTATAATGTTTTTTAAAATGTGTCTTGTCACATTATCTGTGTTTTTAATAGGTATTTAATGTTAGCTCAGTGTCCTGTTCTGGGGTTACATTACACTGTTAAAGCATGTTCAGTTTCTTGAGGTATGAAAAACGTAGAGCTGTGTGTTACAGGCATTAGCCTGTTGGACAGAATGTTCTTATCTGAATTATGTCAAGGTGTCGTGATGATGTGGAGCAATCAGCTTGGAGAAGCTGTGTTGTTATCAGAGGAAGCATGCAAAAATAGGTCTTTATTGTCTGATGCGGCTGTTATCATGCCACGTCTTACCCCTGACAAACAAACAAACCCGACACAGCTGCACAGATTGCACTTAGCGAGCAGCCACTCAGGCTAAGCGAACAGAAGTCATACTGAAATGAAGGGCACCTTAGGTAAAATGCGGTGTCCAAAGCATATCCTCAACTAGATTGGCTGAGATTAAGACAAACAAGGCCGTTTCTCTCCCAACTACCAGCCCTGTTGTGACATTTGCATCCATTTAGAAGATTGTAAGTGACAGTTACCATGTTCCAGTCTTTACTTAGCAGTATGCTGTGGCTTTCTTCAGCTTTAATTATTTATGTCTTTGTTGGACAGAGTATTGCACCTCTCTCCCAGGCTTTTCAACAACATCTGATTTGTTACAAGCTACTTTCATCAAGGCACTCACAAACTCCTGTGTAACACTTGACTTGTTACAATTTGAACTTCAGAATGATCTGGAGCTCATAGGGATTTCAGACAACACTGATTCTACAATTTGAACTTGAGGCTATTCACATCCTGGAAATATACAGTTTTCAATAGTCATTTAAAAGTGTATTACAGATAGGGTGATAAGTATAACATTATACAGTACATACCACATACCATTATAATCGGTAAGAGTGTTGGCCACTGCAATGTTTTGATATTATCAGCGCCGTGCAGACGCTTTTCGCTCCTCAGTTCATTAAACATTTACATGCTGTTTTAAACATGATTAGGAAAGCATGTAAATGCTCAAATAAGCATATAAATGTTGAGGGCATCACCCTTTTCTGGGAAAACATCCTCCACTACACAGTGAATGATAGGCTTAGACTGTAACAGCATTGTGGGTATAATAAAACACAAATAATTATATGTATTTAATGAATAAAAGTTAATGAGCAGCATTAGTGTATCTACTGTAGTTGTCTAACATGCATACTGTGTTAATGTAAGGTCCCTGTAACTGAATGTGTCTGGCCAACTTTATTGCATATGAACCCCCTGTTTATTATTATTACAGCGCAGAACTATTGGCACCATCTGTGTTCATTGGCTCTCACACCGCCTCTACCTCCCACACTTATACAGACTAGTGAATTGAAATTTCATATTAGCAGGTGCTCTATCAGATGTTGGTTTATTTTTACATTAAACAAATCTCCACACAGCATTTCCCAACGTATTTCCTGGGGATAATCAACATGTTTTTTTCTATTTTGTCTATGGGATTATTTTGAGGAGTTCTACTTCTCGCTTACAAATTAGGTCTCCTTTGAGGTCTCTGTGTCTGACTCTTAACAGAGTCACACCAGTCTTGTTTCATTTTTTTAGCCCATTTACCCCAGACAACATACATTTCATCACTTGTTTCTATTCCACATGTAAAATTAGTTTTTCATGCCTGGTTTCTATTTATTTTTGCACTTTGCATGAATATCCACTTGATGCTAGAGGTGTGTGATCAATCAACCATGAACATTGTGTCTGATTTTATCATTGTCAGCATTACGTTTTTGTTGTGTGGTAATGCAGTGCAGACATTTCAATCCAGTTTTCGTTTTGAATTGTTGGTGCTTTATTTTCTTGAATTTATGTACAATTCATACAGACATACTTGAATTGTTCAGTAGACAATTTAACAACATCACTGACAGTACTAATTTTTTTTTTCTGTAGTTGGACAAAGGCTGTTTAAAATGGACATAGCGAATGAGGATAAAGCTAGAACAAAAGAACTAATTTGCAAGTTAATACTGCTTAATCAGTTTGTCGCATTAGTGCCTGTTATAACAAAGGGATATGGGCAGAGGGATTTGGACAAAGAGGGTTTAGAGCCGGTGAAAAGGCCAGGGCTTAGATATGATAACATTACAGTGAGTTTAACATTGTGCTGGTTGAAGGTGAACGAGTATTCACTCTTTAGCCAATAATGTGGATAATTACACTTAAACATACAGTAGTTAAATAATCAAACAACATACAAGTACTCTAACAGTTCACCTGATCAGTCATCCAGTAAATAGTCCCTGCTTGTGTTCAGACTAAAATATGTTATAATGCTTATGCAGCCATTTATGGGAGGATTATTTAAATAAAGCCCTTTCCACCTCACAATGCTGACTAAGCATTTCTAAAATCAGGAATCTGGTGAGAGAGAGAGAGAGATTTACAACCTGTAGCTGCTATCTGAATGAATTTCCAACGTTTACGGGATACAGACTAGACTCTTCACTCATTAAGCTGATGAATATTCAGTTTGCAAAGATATGATCTTATTCTGTAAAAGAGCAATATTAATAGGGCTGGGATACATGCTCTTATCCAAACATACATAAATTAATCATGACTCCCCAGTGTAGGCAGGGTGTTGTGCAGCAAACATCTGTAGCATAAATTACTCCATTGCAATCACATCATGTCTACCCACAGACAAACAGGAGATTTAATGATTTTCTGTTTACAAGTTTAGCAGAGGAAACATAGTTGTTGTCCCTGAACCTGAGTAAAGGAAAAACCTAACTGCAGCAGCAGTTTAAAACTGTAGAAGCTTCCATAACATTTTGTTAGTTGTTTGTTTGTAATAGGATTGTTATTTCCCAGTGGTACTGTGCTATAGATTGGGTTTTCATTTATCTAGAGACTTTAATTGCTTTCACCCAGCCTATATAGTAAATCGGCATACTGTATGTTAATGGGGTAATTGTTTCACCCTAATAAAGCAAGGTGATCCCATATTGTAGTGCTGCCTACAAATTGCAGAAGGTAAAAATAGTGATTACGATCAGCTTTGAGATGATGTAGCTTCACCTTTAACTCAGGCAATATGATTACAGTGTGGTGAAGGAGTTGACATATTTTATAAAACATAAACTCTTGTATGAGATATCACTTTCATTACAGCTTGATGAGCAGCTCTAGTGGCAACAGGGAAACTGTGGTGTTGGTTTAAAACAGAAGCATCAAACAGATGGCGCTTCGCAGAACCTGCAATAATTTTCCTTTATTGCATTCAAGAACCGATGCAACTTGGATCACAATTGACGCCATTCATGACAAGTGCAGATGGTGTTTTTGACTGTTTATTGATAATAGCCTCGAAACCAGGTGAAACTGTTTTGGCAGGATGTGGTTGACTGGGTGCTGGCTCACAAATATCAGACATTGTTGCTCAATAAATTTGATTTATAGACCAAGGTTAGATTTCTGTCTTTGGCCATTTGTGTAGCTTTATGTGTTTTTGGAGTGTACTACCTCATTATATTCATGTTTGCATAATATTTTCTTTTTGGATATTCTTCACTGAGACAGGCTGAATATCATAGTAGGGCACTTTCACAGTAGATGTAACTGTCAAAATGAGATTTGAACTTTGGTGCTTGTGAAGTGTCCAGACTATGCATCACTGCTACAGGTTTCTGCTGAAGCCATTAGGAATCTGGAGCAACACACCTCACGTTTTATCAAAGCCACAGAGATTAATCTCCTGTGATAAATATTCTATCAGGCACCAGTTTTCCTCAAGGAGACATACTATATATGTACTGCTCATCCTCAGAGCCCAGTCTTTTGTGACCTACAGTACAAGGAATTTTATCAGAGCTGAACACAGAAATTAATTGTTATCCATCACTTACTGTCACATCCCCTGTCAAGACACAATCGAAATCTATATATAAATCTGACATAACAGAGAGATGTTTTTACTTACAGGTGGTTGAGCATGTAGATTGCAAATATTCTCTTTGAATAATACGAAGCGTGTTGTTTTCTTTAGCGTTATTACTAGACAGTGGGACATGAGTCAGTGAGACTTTTTATGGAGTTACTCCATAAAAACATTCACTCTGCTCTGCAGCTGCCTTATTGTTGAGTTTCCAGTGCAGCTTTAGTGAAAATGTTCAAAAAGGAAAGAAATGTTTAGAACAGCACATTTTGTGATGTTACACCATGTAATCATGAGCATGTAATGCAGAAATGAACATTTTAATTTATATGGTCTATAATTAAATCACTCTAGTTGGCAGAAGCATTCAAACTCGATTTTGTTTGTTTTTTTCTTCCAGAATTGCATTTTTGCACATATTTTCTCATATCTCTACTCTATCTGTTGAATAGAGCACAGCAGTAATAATGGTTCTGTGTCTATTTGCCTGCAATACTATCATATTGTAAATTGGTCCTAGACCTCCCAAATAACAGGCATATCAAGGGATTTTTACACAACAGTCTGAGTCAGTGCCCATAGCCTGCCATTCTAGCCGCACCATCACTTCAGATGTTTGAGTCTTCATTTGCCATGACAACAGTGCAGAGGATAGATCATGACACATCTTTGACAGACTGGGGAGTAAAATAGGCTTGTATGTGTTGTTTTCCTGTCACTTGCAGCTTTATGTAACAAACGTCTATAAAAGCCTGTGCTTCTTCTCCTTGTGCAATCCAAATTGCTTCGCAGAACTGATAATGGTACTTTATCATGCGTCTGCAGACATTCAGAGACCATTAAGGGATGCTCCCTGGCTGGATGTAACAGGATGTGCCACGCCAACTGGTCAAGTCACAAGCTGGAAATTAAACCTTTTGCGAAAGGATATGATGGGGACAAATGCATTTCCCCTGTTGTGCTCCAAAACTGTTACTGTGCTGTATGTGTCGCAGCGCCTAACACACTCGGTTGGCCTAATTATAGGAGATCAACCCAAGTTGTCTGTTGTAAAAACCTGAAATTATTCATGAAAGTCTGGTCATTAAATCCTTTGAATCATTTCAGATCACAGTCTAAAACAATTAAAAAGAAAGAGGCGCTTCAGAAGCCTACTGTTCTCCCATAATCACCATGATATATTAAACATAACCAGTTATGATTACGAGGTCATTAATTAAGCTAATTAATGCATGAATCTGAAAATTTTCTGTGTCAATACCCCTTTTTTTTTGCATAACCCAAGTGGTATTAATTTGATCTCTGAATTGTAAGTAGTTACATAGGGTTTTAAAGACAATCAGTTTATGGAAATAAATATGTAAATTCATGCAGAAAGGTGCTCCAAAATCAAATAATCTATTTTGTAGAGGAATCCTGTGGAGCAAGTATGAAGTTCTCGAGTGATTCTGTTCACACGAATGTGTCAACAGAATGACATTTGGCACCACAACAACATAATGCCCAAGTTGCTATTTACTGTCGTGGCTGGAGAAGAAAATAGAGTTATGGAGGTCTGAGGTTACAAAATAGAGCCACTGGTCAAACAACCTGATACCAGAGTATGCAGCAACTGTGATGGCTGATGGCCATGCCTCAGCTTGGCCTGGCTCAATATTTACACAGCTGTGTCTAGTCTGGAGCACATCAATGCAGGTCTGCCACCTTACTTACCACAGTGGGTCACCACAACATCCAGACACCAAAAGCAAACTAGCACAATCTGCTTTGATTGAGGAACTTGTGGATGGGCTCTCACGAACATGACTGAACAGTAAACACAGCACTTGTGTCCAAGTGCTAAATATAATCCAACTGAGCTTGGAAGTTTTATTTGCAGGAGGATGGCTTTCATTTCTAGTTATTGCAATGGCAGTGCTCAGCTGTTTTATGAGCCAGATTCTGTTATTTGTAGCATAATATAATTAGATTATTTCTAATTAAATAAACGCATCTAAACAGGACAAGGGAGTAAAAAGTAAAGTTGTTGTGAAAGTGAGCATGCAAAATCTTTAGTTTTCCTACTGTTAGATTAAGTTTCCCAACATGCACCCATCCACATCAGATACATATGTAGTATGTAGCAGTACTATTAACCACCTGTAGTAAAAGTTACTGTAACTGTCCAGATTGCTACAAAAGAAAGTTGAGCTAAAGGTTTGGAAAGAGTTTTTGTGTATAACACGTGCATTGAAATGAAAGCTAAAGCTTCATTATGCTTTGCTTAAATTCAGTCTTTCATACAGGTAACACTCTTAAGAAATATTCATGATTTTTAGTCAGAAGAATGTCATGTAAGTAAGGTGGAGGTGGTTAACCATAGCCATCATACTGCCAGCGCCACTCAAAGAAAGTTTGACATCTTTCATAGAAAATCTTGGACTTAACAGGTGGTGAGGAAAGGGCAGGTACAGAAAGAGATTTCTACCCCCCACTGTTAATGCTTTGTGAGAAATATCTAGTTTAATGTCAAAAGAAATACCCTACAGGGCAAGAAGTTGTGCATTTACAGTACAGTGAGATGATGCTTAATATTTAAAGAGCATAAAGTAATTCTATCTTTCCCTGCTGGACGCATGGCTTCATTTGAATCAACAGTATGGAGCACTCCAGGGCTGAGAAACCAAGCTGCTGATATGATGATTTACTCTCTCTCCATGGCATCTGTCATGCATCTAACCTCACTTCTAACATTAGATTCTGCATTAGAAAGTGAGCTCATTGAGCAGCAGATCTCCCAAAAAATCCACAACCTTATTTCAATCTGGCAAAAACTAGACTGTTTCAGGCACTGTGAGTCGGAGATTGAAGCCAGAGACTTTCGATATAGGCTCTGCTGTGTAACTATTGTAGTGTGGAGTGGCATACAATTATTTGCAGATAGGTTTTTGGACTGTACAGAACTTCCACACAATTACTTCAGTGGACAGTCGGGATTTCACTGACTTCTTGATATGTGCTATTGTGTGCTGAGAGCAGAGACGAGCACTGGGCTGCCCAAAGAAGACATCTCCAATCTAAACAATGGAGCACGGAAATTTCTACATCATTATGAGCTATTCAGACGTTCCTCGCTTGATGTGCATATTTTAGAAGCCAGAGGCTCAACAAAGTCAAACATAAAATACAAATGAGATCTTTATGAACTCATTTTCATTTACAGTTTGCTGCTGCATTTTGTTTAATTTTCCCTGTCTCACTTTTATCTCAATTATGCTCCTGCAATTTGTTCAAAGCTTAATATTATACAAACCATAACAAATGGTGCATTTTATGAGATAATTAATTTGTTTTCAGCTTATACATATACTATACATATATGAAACACTCCATGATTTGATGGCAGCCTACAAAGTTAATTTATTTTGATAAAATTCTGAAGTAATAAAAAAAACTCCCTAACAACTCCCCATGGGAGTTGCCAGTAGAGTAGGAGCCTCAGGAATCACCTAAATTACTTGGCCAGTCAACGTCATTATTTCCCAGGCTGTCTGTTATTGCCTCACCAACAGTCAATAACTCACATACCTCAATTCACCTGCCAACGGCAAGTGCCCAGTTACATTTAGCCTCAGGTTAATGAAGTCCAGTCTACTACCACCATTAGGTAACACTGTTAGGCATAAAGCTTTCTGCTTCAAAGTTGTTGAAGTTTTAAAGTTAACACACTTTTTAAATAAAATATATTTGTATGTGAATATTTAACTTTAATAATGTAGTCTGGAAATAAGTCTTTAATTGGCCCACAGTTGAGCAGGTATAGAGGATGATCATCCCTGTCAGTTTTTGTGAATTTGGATAAACTTTTCTGAAAGGTTATCTCTCTAAAAAAGATTGCAGTGTGGTGCTTTCTGGAAAAAGAAAAAACTGACCAGTATATTCTTTGAAACCTGGCACTGAATGTCACCTCAAAGTCACAAAAAAGCCACTTTTCTGGTGACTTCTTATGACCATATAAAAAAAAATAAATTTATTTATTCTATTTAGTAGTTGTTATTGTGCTTTTAGTCAGAGAACATAGATTTCCGGTGTTCAAATTTTCTATTTGTCTAAAGATTTTAAGTTCAACACTTTGTCTTCATACAAATCTGTGCATCTGCAATTCCACACCTGCTGATGAAGAACGTGTGATAACACTGAAAGCTCCAATTTCAAGTATAATGTACTTATCTGCCTTCTCAGAAAAAATAATTCAGTTTAAGTATTCATGTGCATAAAAGAAAATATGCTAATAATCCTGTTTCATTGTCACATTGCCATGATGAACACATGGCTACACTGATTTCTAAGACATGAGCAAAATGCATACAAAATAGATACAGGTTTTAGTGTAATAAACTTCCAAATGATTGTGTGTGTTTATTTTTTATCCTCTAATAATTACTGTTGCAGCTCTACAGTATTAACAGGAAAAGGTTAGTGAGGACAGAGGGAGTGGTGTTTGCAAAATGCAAAGTTTAATTATAATAGTCTGCATTATAAAGACCAGAAGACATGATAGAACTGGAAAAGTTTAATACTGATGTATACTGCACTCGATTAATATTTGCTAAATATTTCATTTTCTGGGAATAATCCAACTTGTCAGCATAGGTTTGATGTTAGATGCCTAGATGTAGAATATAATAAAGTGCAGTATATCTACTATAATTTGCTCTTTCAGGCAGCCACTTAGATTAGTGACTGTCTGAAAGAGCAAATTATACTACTATATATACTTTTGTTGAATTACAGGGAGAATATGCATGTAGTTACATCATATATTAATGAATCACACTGTATTGCACTCCATTAACTGCATAAAGATGTGGATGAAATGACTGGTGTCAATTCATCACCTCCTTAAAAATGTATCTGGATGCATCTCATTGCTGGCATTATATATTCCAATATGAAACAAAATGGTCTCAGTGGGTG
The DNA here is from genome assembly GCA_032362345.1 of Sandelia bainsii. NCBI lineage: Eukaryota > Metazoa > Chordata > Actinopteri > Anabantiformes > Anabantidae > Sandelia > Sandelia bainsii. The sequence goes on along the minus strand of JAUMHL010000002.1, from coordinate 7,714,045 downwards.
AGAGACACACTGCTACTGGGCAAATGTATCATGCAAGCTAGTCACACAATCAGAAAACTCTCTCCAAACATATCTAGTGTCAATCTCTGTTTAGTATAGTTGTTGTCAGGTTTAGTATATTTGTATACTGCCAACTCACTGAAACATGTGCTGAATGTTGCGCTTTGTAATGTAAGCAGGTATTAGAGAGACTTGTGGTAGACAATAGCTCTCAGAGGTGCTGCAGAGAAGAGTTTTGACTCCACTGTGTTATAAAGACATGGTGATTCTCAGAAATCCAGACTGACCTTGTTCAATGTCAGAAAATGTGTAAGGTGCTGTCCGAAGTCTGGTCTAATTTACTGCGTGTAGAGCAGTAATATTGCACAATAACAATTTGCAGAGATAGGAAGATGTTACAAGGCACGAGGGAGAATTGAAACGTGTCTGCAGCCGAGTGGAGATGAAAATAAATGAGCTGATGGAGGGGTGAGAATTAGGCTGAATCTGCCATTGATTCTCTGAGGTGCTGTACAGTACGCAGCATCCCACAGGATGGTGAAATGGCACATTCACAGGAGAAGCTGTTTATCTTTGATTTCCCTCAATCAGCAATCAGGCCCCCAGTTTTGTCAATTTGTAATTTGTCCCTGTTCGACAGCTCGTAAGCCCATATGATCCAACACAATACTGAGCCTCATAAAGAAAGGCAAATCCAGAGTTTATGGGATTACTGACTTCCTCATAAACTAGGAAGTCAACACCCTCCTGAGCGAATATTCCATTTATAGGATTTATTTTGTAGATCCCAAAACAGAGTTCACTGCTTTGCCGAACCAAAGGAGATCAAATGTTAGAGCTCTGATGTCAACAGTGTGCTTTTCAATATTCATTACCCAAGCTGACACTGTGAGAGGTAAATCTGGTGGGCCATCAATACAGTGGGAGAGGGAATTAAACATGATGAAAGGGGATAAGACAGCTTGCTCCATGGATTCAAAACATATGCAAATAATGTTAATGTTCAACTATAGTAAACTTACAGTATATTAATATTCAGGTTTATGATCATTTACACACTTACTGTATTTTTGACATTATTACAAATTGAATGTTGTTTCTTCAGTGCAACCTAGAACCGAAATAGTGTATAAACAGCACACAGTCTTATAGCATGAGGGAGCATGCTTCCATTAGCAGCTTTGATGCAAATAAGGTCCAGTGTATTTTGTCCTCTTGTAGTAAGCTTGACATGTTGGTAGTAGTTGGTAGTGTAATTTCAGCAAAACAGCTGTGCAGCACACAACAGTGTTCGGACACACGTACTATTTGTGCACCACCACAATGTTACGAGTCCCACCACACAGGGATGATTCCTTGTCATTTTAGTGGCAAGTTACCGTATGTAGCCAGTCCAGCTGGTTGACTGTATCCTGATTATTACTATGTACTTACATGTCACTGTCAACAAATATGCAGCAGACTTTCCTTTCACACTGGTAGTTTGTCTAAGCCCTTGCTACATAACAGTACTCTTTTAATTATACTCACTTTTTTCTTTTTTGCACATGCTGTATATGGCCTTACATTGAATTCAAAATGTAAAACAGCAATTCCCAGGTGGAAAGACTGCTGTAGTGCATTTATTTTCATAACAACCTGTAAGCTATTGTAAAACCTACATTACCCTGACTGCATTTTGAACTCCTCTATAGCCTTTGAAATGACATGGAAGCTAGTTAGCAAGCCTGCAGAGATACTGAAATAATTAGCTCAATGTAATGGATGCATGTTTATCCTCAGAAAGGATAAAGAACTTAAATCTAATTATTAGTAAGGGACAAAAAGTTGAAGACCCAACATCTGCCATTTAAGGAGGAGGAATAATGCAAACTTGAATAAATCAACCCACAATGCCAACACTGCAGAAAATAAGAAGTAGCAATATCCAGTTTAACATCCACTTTGAATGAATTGAAATGAAAAAAATTTGAACATGATGGGTGTTGTTGACTAGAGCCAAAACAGTTTGTCAATTTAATTGACAGTGAATAGACAATCTTCACTACAATGAAGAGAAGCTGATGTTATTGCACTCTTTACACAAACTTGAGGATTTGTGTAATGAGTGGAAGAAAGAAAGAAAAGAAACTCGTGCAGCAACAAAGCAGCAAAAATATCAGCCAAAAACAGTAATTCAACCTCATTCAAGTGTACAACATACATTTAGCAATTTTACAATTTCATTCTCTTTGTTTAGCAAAAATACAAGACATTTACTTGCACAGATTTTTATTGCTGTATTATTTTCAGAGATGAGCCACACAGGACACAAGGAAAAATCCTTTTAGCTCTGTTTCATTTTCTTCACTGTATTTGAAAGTTGAAATGACCCCTTCTGTAACAGACTCACACTGTTTCTTCCCTCTCTACAAATTCATCTTTTCATCTTAAATCATACAAGATATCCCATAACAGCAAGAGGACAGGCTGACTGAGTTGTTTCCATGCTTCTGTTCAAATAAGTACATGCAGTTTATATTCTGTAGTGTATTAATAAGTAAGAAGACATTTACAGTATACAATCCGTGGCATTGTTTATGGTGTAAAGCCACGTGTATGAACTGTTTGTGTTTCTCAGAAGTGGAGGTAATTACCAGAGCTGGGAGTGATGTGGGCTTTCTTCTCCTCTGCTTCTGTATTTAATATGATTTTCAGCTCACAAGAAAACATGTACAGTGTGTTGGAATGACAGATTAGTCGTATGGCTTTGTGCGTCAGAATGCAGAGTGTGCAGTACTAAAGCAGGATATTTCCAAGTGTATGATAACATCTAATTAAATGAGTCAGTGAGAAGGTCTGCTTTACTCATTTGTGTGGATGCCTTTACTGTGGGCCTGTAATGCAAGTATATTATTCCACACAAACCAAGTATTTTCCTTTTCTATGATAAAATCACTGATGATAAGGTAGGTTGTCTGTGTGAGACTAGTATATATTCTCTTTTGCTTGTCACAGTGGTTTGTTTTACTAGACAATATTACAGGCACAGTCTCAAATGTCAGAATGTGCACCAACATCCTTTCCATGAATTCTTCTGTGTTTCTTTCCAAGTCTATAATATCGTCACCGCACTGAAGAAAAATCAATGTGTGCAAGGCATGATGGTCTTGTGAATTCTAGACATACTGATCTCCACTGAAGAAATGTCTCCTGATGACTCAGGGCGGTTGCTGTGTGTGAAAATTGCACATCATCGAATAGTCGGAGAGCGAAGGTTGCAAAGGAAATAAGTCAAGGTGAAATCAACACCATCATGTGTGAAAGAGATTCGCGTCCTCTTTCTCCCCGCTTGAGAGACACACACACACACACAGCACACAGGAGATGAAAAAACGAAACGTAAAGTATTCTCTGTGCTTTCTCTACAGTCATGTCAATATGAGGCTAAGTGACTGTTCAATATTCTCCAGCAACCTCCAAAATGATGAGAGGGGGGTGATGTAAGAGTTACAACTGCTGCAGTGTATTAGAGAGGGAGTTGGCGCAGAGAGGAAGGAAGGGAGGAAAATGGGGAAGACAAACTGAAAGATTGAGACAAATGTAGATGAAAATATTTAGTGGAAGCAATTAAGAATATTTACATGACTGTTGCACTTTAATTTACTTCTAACGCATTGCCATCTGCAGCTTGATCAATTATTTATACAATATTATCTTTCTTACACCTAGGTTATGCTATTTAATGAGATGAAAAAAAATTAAACGCTAAATGGATTTGGTTTAATTCAAGCTTTTCACTTGGCTTCATTATGCATTTAGGCTTATCAGACATGCTCTGCCCACACTGGTTGTATTGAGTATCAGATCACAATCCTCAGTCAATGGCTTTTTCCTGTACTGAGTAGCTGCATGTTCTCAGGGGAAAACTCCTACACACTTATAGTGTTTCACAGCGGTGTGAAGATGTTTGTGACCATTTTGATGAAGTGCTGCTCTTGTTCAAAACTCATTAACAGAACGTGAGGCTGCTGTGTAGGAGGACATATGGAGTGTATTGTTAATGGTAAGCTTTGCAGAATATAGTAACAGGATTTTGTGAGATCTAATGCAGTCATTATAAAAGTTTTTTTATTTACTGTATATATTATAAAAGATTTTTAATTCTATTTTATTCTAAAGTGTCAATCGTGATCAGTGTTGAAGGGCAGTAAAGGTTCAGCAAAGGCAAACATCAACGGTGCTGTTTCAAAGAACAAATTTAATTAAAAATAAAAAAGAACTTTGGCACGAGTGGGGATTGTCACCATATTTGCTGTGTTTCTCAATTGTGCTCTGGCTCAACAGCTGCTGAACGTACCTCTGAAAGGACTTCTCAGGAGCTGTTTGTCCAAGTAAAGATTGAATTACAATGAAACTAAACTCCAGACAGAATCAAATCTGCTGGGAAAAGGGGCACAAAAGAGAATGAATCAAAACGCCACAATAAATGTAGAATGTTTGCTCTATACCCATAGAAGTGTAGCTTAGTGGCTACCACTGGTCAGCGTGATACCTCTTCAGGGACTCATAAAGAGATTTGTCAAGTCGCTGACTTGACAAATCTCTTTATGAGTCTTGATGTCAAGTGGGCGTTTAAATGGATCAAGCTCGCTCCCTGCCCTGTCTTGTCCACCTAACTCAATAAAGTCACAACCATCATATTGAGTCAAGTGAGTCTGACTGATTTTTGTGGTAAAGGTTTGTAGTTGGAACTATTCAGGTGTAGTGTTTCTGAACTTCCCCTTGAAGGGGAAATTGTCATCTATAGAGGCTTATTGACCCTTCAATCATCTCTGCAGGCTTACTTTCCATGTAGACTTATCATGATTCACATCAGGATTAGTGTAATAGATTAATTAAAGGATAATTCAGTTTTTAAAATGAGATTTAGATATTTCTATGGCCTGGGATTTGTCAGGGTACCGGCGCTTGTATTTATCAAACATATCAGATTTACTTTGAGGCATTATGCATAAAGTTTGTCTAGAAGTGCTAGCTTAGATAAATATGAAAGATAATTATAAAGTCTCCTACAGTCACATTTGGAGAGGAGTAATACTTTTATGAGAGAACTGTATAACACTAAATGGAAAATTATAATGTATTTTATTTTTATAGTTGCTAAGGATTCATTGCATTGAATCACCATATCTTGGTAATCGATGAAAAAAACACTATTAAAAACTATTGTCTCAATATGATGAAAATAATATACATATTCTACTTCCAATCTTGTGTTGAGGCAAGCTCGCCTAAAAATATTTAATCTAGTACATGTAATATAAACTACTCTGAGACAGCCAATGACCCAAGACAGAGAATGGTTTGATGGACATTTAATGGACATTTGATGAAAACGCTGTGTAAAAACACCGGAGTAGACACTGGGGAGCAGTGGTACCTCTGGGAAATTTCAAATGAGCATGGACAATATGACACTATTGTGGCAGTAGGATCACAATAATTTAGTACCACATCCCTATTGGTCCAAAATTCTCTTTAGCCACTAACTCAACTCATTGTTAGAATAGAAGATGAAGGTCTCCATTGTCCTTGTTGTCATTCAAAGAGAAGAAGCGTAGAGGGCAGACACCTAGAGGAACTGTGGATAGTGCCAAAATTGAAGAAATTCCCTGAAGGCATTACTGAGATTCACATTCACAATAATGAAATGGACAGGAGATCACAGCAACTTTGACCTTTAATCACCGCAATCTCATCAGTTCATCCATGAGTCCAAGTGGATGCTTGAACCACCTTAATCCTGAAAAGACCCTGAATCAAGTTAATCTCATGTAAGCGCAATGGACTTTATCTAACCCTGAGGAAAACAAAGAAGGCCATCAAGATCTGTCCAACCTAAATAAAATAAATAAATAAATAAAAACAGAACAGATTCCTATTAAAGGTCAAGTGCTTAAATCTGAAACGGAAACATGACCAAGCTGTAATCCAACAAGCTTTGCAACAGCATCAACAGTCATGTTCTGAACAAATAGAAATGTCAATGCTGGACACAAAGCCGTCTCCACGGGAGACTCTTTTCATCACAACAGCATGCAAGTGAAATTGTTTACATGCCAGCCATCGGGGATGAGAGCGCAGAGAATAGGTACAGTAAAAAAAATTGGAAAAAAGAAATGATCGAGAGACACAGATAGCGAGCAAGGCAGAGATGGAAAGAGAGGGAGAGAGCGAGGGACGAATGGATGAGTGTATAATCCTGGACATATTAAACTCCAGGGTGTGCTGCTGAATTTTTATGTTAATAATGTGAACCGGCACACGGTGGGCAAACGGGTTGTGGATGCTGCCCTCATTAAACGAGGTCATTTACTATACCAGCAGGACTTAACAAAACCTGAGATGAGACCAGTCCTATCTGCAGTGTGCTGTTATGAGGGCCCTTTCACACAGAACACATTTGATGACATACCGTATGTCGCTCTCAATGCAAAAGCACAGATTTTTTATGGACTTTCAGAAAACAGTGAATGCATCCCATTTTCATTTACAGTATGTAACTACCACATCAAAAGTGATGTGTTTTGAGTCCATTTACGACTCCTTATTCTATCAGCAGTACTGGCTCCATGCTGTTCAGTAAAATATATTTATGGAGCATATTTTCCTCATGTTGTTCCTCTAACTGTCCATAAGGACAGATGCCCACAGCCACTGAGTATGTCCTGGTTCACTGAGTCTTTCACTTCATCATAATCTTTGTCTCATCAAATCACATCATAGTTATTTCTGCTATGATGTAGCAATTTGTCATTGTAGTTTCAGTTGAGTGCATTGTAAATGCCCTAAATCCACCTTATGTTTACTTTCTTATTGCAACATGATCAGTTTGCAACATGAAAAGGCTAAGAGTTTACATAAAATTCTGCTCACAATTACATGCCTAACATAATTATCACTAATATTGTAATTACAAATATTAATTTCCCTCATGTATGAACAAACTTGGAGAACTTTAAACAATTATTATAGTGTGTATCTGTTATCTGTGCACACCACTGTCTTTGAATCTGAATAAGCAGTGAAAGAATAATACTGTACCTTAAACTGTGAGCTTGCAGGAGTCGTTAAGCATTTTATGCATAAACCAGTGTGTTGTTTATGAGTTCACTTTGATCTGTAGCAGTGTCACAGACTCACTCACTAACACATATACACGAAAATAATGAAAAAAATACAAACCACAAAATACTCCATGAACCCTAACACTTTGAAGTAGGTTTTCTAAAAACAATGCAGTCCCACATCAGCACAGCCTTTTGGGGTTTTAAATATTAAAGACTGTTTACTCTTTTAAGTAGCTTTCAGAAATGGTACCATTTATCACAAAGCTTTACTTGATGCTAAACTTTATGAAAGGAATATTTAAACAGCATGATCTTTGTGAAATTCTTTGACCAATTATGTCTCCCTAAAATGCAGTGATTCACTTCCTCACTTGTCAGACTTGACTTTTATTGAGTCATTTTCTAAAATGCTCATGTATGACAGAGGACATGGAAATAGTTTTTCTGTCAGAAATGCCAGGTAATGTGAAATACTGTAACGCAGGGTCGTCCTTCAAGATCTTGTTAATGATTAACATGCATAGTTTCTCAGCGAGTAGCACCAGGCAGCAACATTTTATTTGAACTTCAGATTAAACTATATTATTTCATAATGTGTTATAAACATCAAACTCTAATCTAATCTTTAGTTTTGCTTTGTTTGTATGTTCTGTGTTTTGTTTTATGGTCCCATTAGTTAGCTGTGCTTACTTCTCCAAATGAGCCATTACTGCCAGTTTCGGGCAAGTTAACATCGTCTTGCATGTCGTCAGAGTGCAGCTCTTGGTACTCAGATTTCATTGGGGTGTCAGGTGCAGCCTTTGCACTTCTACAAAGTGAGTCTCTAGCTTTATTGCTGATCCTTGCGTCATCAGGTGTCACCTTATGTCAGCAGAGATTTGAGTATTGTCTTTTCTGTGTACGCTCTCAGCAGTGAGTGGTGGAAAATAGCTCGGAAAATAGCTCGGAAAATAAACTCTCAGAGATCTTAGAGGAACTGCTGCAGTTGTTTATCTGTAGCCTGGTTTTCAACAGGACCACATCATCAATACATCATTGAATGGTGTACATTGCTCACTTGTTTCATTTGATACACTTTGGATGAATCAAATTTTTTCACATATGCAATTGCAGCCACACAGATGCACTTTTTTTACTTGATTATTTTAGCATAGTTTAATTCATGTAGTCAAAAGTATTTCTGTTAGACACAGATGTAGTACAGCCAAGAAATATGATTGAATTTATTTACTTTCTCTGAAGAGCCTTTCCTTGCAATTTTCTCTGGCTTCATTCAGTAACTTAAATACTCTGAAACCAACCAAAACTAAACCCAATGCACAAAATTTTTTGATAGTTTCACCAAAACAAAATGGATATAAAAATGTGTGTATGAGTTCTTAGTGAATCCATTGTAATTTTTGATGTACCACTTTATTGCAAAATAACAGTGCAGTGCTGCCATGTTTTAGAAAAGTAATTTAGAGTAATTGAACACAATGCTGAAAATAAGTGTTTCATTGTTCCCATGTGGTCATTACAATATAACTGTAAACATTAGCTGCGACAAACTACTGCAGAATTTATTGCACCAAAAACAGGAAAGTCAGCAAAAACGGTAAACTGTTAAACGTTTCTACTCTAGTGGCGTCTCCAGGATAGAAGTAAAGGGGGTTTTTATCCTTCAGTTATGTTTTTTATCAGTAAAGAGGGTGCCTTCTTGATTATGTAAAGGACAGAAAACCACAATTTCTCTCAAAAGAGTATTTGGATGAATGAACTTTATGGTGGTTTGCTGTGGCTGAAAATCATGGTTTATAAATGCATCACTCTGGGAGCATATCTGACAAGCAAAAAGTCCTTAGACTGGGGACCCATGGGGGCAGCTAAGAAAATAACTTTATACTGTACAATATAATACCACAAAGTCCCACCAAAAATCCCCCAAAGAGACTCGTCTATGAACAGATGCAGCATCAGCGTCAGGAAAACAGGCCTTTTAGAGAATCTGTGCATCAGTGGTTACTTCCAAGTAACAGAGATGAGGCAGTTTGTCAGATAATTTTTACCTTTGCTTTTTAGCACTTCACCATAAATTTCCAAACATCTGTGGTGGATTTGCTCTGTGCCTTGAATGAGTGCCATTTATTTGGAGCTCTGTTATTTTCTCTTTGCTCTGCCTGTAAGATTTATTCAGGAATCTGTGTCTGTTTGTTACCTAAAGGAATACTAACTCTCAAAAGATAAAAGCTTTTCTTCAAAGTCAGTTCATCTGAGTTCAGCCCTGTTCATTTTCTGTCTCTGGCACAATCTCTCTCTGTACCAACACTTCATTCACAGAATATGGGAAACAGATTTAAATATCATTCAAATGAGCTTTGCTGTAAATACCATTTGACATCTTGATAGCTGACCTTGACCTTTTGAATGTGTCCATTATTTGGTGGTGAATATATTTCTAAAGAGCTATAATTCTGCTGTGTTTATTAGAGGTCACTGTGGGTGTTGGAGTTGTACTGGAGTGCATTATATTGAGAGGTGTTTCTAATGTTTTGGCCAACCTATTTAAAATAAATGAGGGGGCCAAAACATTGGAAACACCTCTTAGTGTAATGGCACCTATGTAGTGTAGAGTTCCATTTGCAAAATGTCCAATAATGTAATGGATCTAGGATGATCAGAAGTCATAAATATAGTAAAAAAAAATCTTTGTGCACAAAACAAATTTCAATATTTTATTTGTCTTCACTATTACTGACTATTTCATTAAAAACTGCACACTGACCTTCTCTCACATTGAACGAACAAATATATTTTTCAGTCTACTCATTCATAAACACGTTTTTTCGCCACTGTCCTCTCTTTCTTTAAATGACAAGTTTTAAACATTGCCTGTTTTCAACCTGGACTCCTTCTGTGACAACAAGCTTGCTTAAAGCAGCTACAGGCCTAAAAACTGACAGGTGAGGCGATAGCAAATTCAATGTATTTGGGTTACCTAGACTTTTGGACAATATGACGGCTATTTTTCATTCATTATTTTATAATTTAGGTTGAGTTTAGGCACAAAGGCAACTGGCTAAGTTTAGGAGTTTGTGTTGGTACAAAGACCATGGTTTGGGTTCAAACAAGCACCTTCATTTTTACAATGGTTACAATAATAAACACTTTGTTGTGGGAAAGTCCTGGGTTTTGTGACCCAAACATCCACCCTGACCTGGCTTTGCAAACTTTCTTCCTCTAAATACTACGTCACCTCACTTTCTCTTTTGTTACATCATAATTACTATGGCTGCTGGACGTGCCTAACTTTAATATGTCACTGTTGGTCGCAATAACCTCCTGGCACAAACCACTTCCAGTCAAGACTGTGATTGCTTGGTTTTATAAAACACTTTTTTGCTTTAATACAGTAGGGAACTTCTTACATAAGTGTAAATTTAAAAATATGTGCACTGCCCACTTATAGAAAGTACAGTACATACGCTTGAGTGGAAATGATGATTTGTCCCCTAAGTACCAGTGGGATCTACAATGCAGTAACTACCTTTACCAAGGGATTAAGTAATGTTAAGAGGAAAGTGCAGTTGAAAACAGAGAGATCTAATTTTAATGTGTGTGCCATAATCAAGGTTAGCATGTTTGCATTCCTGCAACGAAATATGACAATTGTATACTTTTGTTTTATATTTGTGTTATATTTGACATTATTCATTACTTTCCAACCAATTTCCCTATTTAAATATTGCAAGTTGAACCACTGAGCAGCACTGCCAGCTCAAACACCTAGCCATTGCAGAGATCTTGAATGGTTGACTCTAAATAATGAATGCTAGACTTCTGTTGTCTCTATATCATACATGAGAAAGCTTTTATGCAGTCAGGAACTAAGTCTAAAAAATCAATGTACCATAACCCGAGGCCACTCACTTTTTATTGTACCGATGTAATACACAAGTCTTTGAACAAATAGCAGACAGAAGTGGTGCTATTAAAGTCAAGTGAAGAGAAAAAAAGCCAGAAAGGTGTAGGGAAGGAAAAGTTGACCTAAGTTCAGTAATATGGAACAAGTCAGGAACCTGAGTGTTTGTTGTGCCTTTTTTGTATAGTATGTCCATTTGAAATACTTCACCACTATCAGCAAAACACTTTGAACAAAATATTTTCCCAGAGGCTCTTCTTCCCATTTTGATTCACACAACACCGTAGCATACTAACTCACACACACCATTAGGATAAAAACAAAGGAAGTTGCTACAATATATCCAGACCTGGATAATGTGATTGGAGGAGATTTATCTTTAGCAATTAGCAAGGATGCCACAGTTCATCGCAACACTGAACAAAGCTACTTAAGAGACACTTCCTGATAATAAAAGAAAATGCTCCTTTTTTTCAATTCAGTCAATAAAACCACCCTTAATCATCCCTTGTCAAGCCTAACTTTGAACCTTTGTATGAGTTGAGGTAATTTTTTCAGGGCTGATGTTTGTTATTGCTCAATTTAGTCACTCTCATAATTTTTTTTTCGATTTTTTCATTCCAGAGTTGCTGTCATGTTTTTTCTTGTCTCCTGCTACTCTGCCTCCACAAAAGCTAATTGTGTGAAATTATGCTGTCTGCCTCAAGCCATTGGTAGTCCATTGTAAGTAGTTTCTTTTTCAATCAAAATGACAACTTTTCATACTCTATTGTGTAAGAATGGTAATTTGTGACATGATTACATCTTACTTGTCACTGGCCTTCCCCTAATACAGCAGTTAACCAGGCTTAACTATTGATTAGCATGACTTTGTTGGCTTTTTTATACCAATTAATTCTTTGGTGGTGTTGCTGACATTTAATATGGATTCAAGTATAGATTCAGTATGTTATTTAGTGAATTTGTTACCGTATTGGATGAAGTACATAAACTTGGTGTATTCCATATTTTACATGATTCATCTCAAACTTCATATTATACAATGAACAGAAATAGCTGAAGTTAAAAGGTGCATTTTTGGAATTTATTTAGCAGGTGTATAGATACATTCACACAGTACATACCCAATAATTCAATGTCTGCCATCAGTATCTGGTGTTTTGCTATTTCAGTGAATAACTGTGCTTAGTTAACCACATATAATACATATAAAACGTGTGAAACCCAGTGTAACAGATTATAATTATTATTTTGTGCAGTACCTGTATGATAAGAAATATGGTTGACACTTCACAAGTCGACTATATTGTACAATATGTGCATCCATAAACAGTTGGCTATACTATGCTAATGTAAAGTGGGGACAAAGAAGTGACTTGGAGAATTGCAGGTTGGATTATTTTAGCCTGGTGCAGGGTTAAATATTCTGCATTACTGACGCAACGCCAACATCAGAGCACCGCAAAAATACCTCATTGAAAAACACCAACACTTTGACTTCTACATCTATAGAAGGCTAAAAAAATTTGTTCCAGATACAAACAGTACTGTTGCCACTGGCATCTATTCCAAGAAGTTTAATTTTTGTGTGTTAGCAACAACTAACACTACATATAGTTCTGTTATTATGAATTAATCTGCCAGTCATGTTTACATTTATATAATTAATTATTCAGACTATAACATGTCAAAAATTGTGAAAAATTACCAGTTAATGTCAGGAAATATCTTACACAAGAAATGCAACAAACTATGTCAGTTAAGAAGCTGCAGTTGGGGAATGTTTTACAAGTTTGATGTTTAATAGCTTAGCAAAATACTTGTTGATTATGATTTATATTATTACTATCTGCTCATCTCTGATCTATCTATCTGTTGGTTTCTGTCTCAGAGATGCAAAACTTGTCAGCCTCATTTAGGACACGATCTGTAAGAGTCTTACCATTTAACCATCAGTTACTAAAACATCTTGATCATTATTTTTATTTTGGTTTGTTGAGGATGGATGAGGATGACTCCTTTGCTGTAATAATTCTTGTAACAAGAAGATTTACTTGTTTTAAATATTGCTTTTTGGGGAAATGATTTTGGAATGATTCATTTGTAAATTTAATCAAATGCCTCATTAGTAGAAAATAAACAAAGACGTTGTCCACTATTAAAGTATTAAATATTTGGTTCATCAGTTTAACATGTGATTGTTTGAAGCACCAACAATTCTGATCACTCTGAGAGAAGATGACATGTGATGGAGCAGACTGAAAATGTCATGTGACCCAGCGACTAAAGAACATGCAAATTGAAAGGCAGCAGTGAATTGCACTCGGAGGAGTTATTTGCCCTGTGAGAGTGCCACTGGCAGCCAGTGTGCTAGCACACACAGCCACTGAGTGAGTATGAAACCATTTGGCCTTCTGCCTCCAATTCCAAACATTCAGACCCTCTGTTCTTCACTCTTGTATAAGAGTGCTTAGCGTCCTCTTTGAATTAATGAACTTGAATTTTCTTTGTACAGTCTGAAGTCATGAATGCTCCAATTTGGCAAATGTGTTTCCTAGTGTTCCCTCAAGTACCAGTTTTTCACAAACACATCTTATGCTGACCACAAAATTTAATTCTAATTCATGCTTCTGTTCAACCTTAGAAATCTCATCTCATGAAATTGAGATGACTATAAAACTACTTGTCTTTGTAAAAGCTCTTTTATAGCGCCTTTATTGTATACTATATATTACTTTAGATTCTTTTCTTTCTTAATTACTATAGAGAGCCAACTGACTCTTTAGATGACAGCACACATTGAATTCAATAGAAGCAAAAAAAAGCAACCTAATTATCTCACAAAAGTCAACAGACTGATATGTATCTACTTAACAGGAGGCTACTCTGCATAATAGCAACTTCATCCTCAGCGCTCTGAATGATTCATCCTTGTTAAACCGTTTTAAAAGTTCAAAGGTGAGTTGAGGTTAATAGAGAGCAGTTATCAGAATATGGAGTCTCAATCATCCTCGTGATTTATTTTTTTATTTTATTTTAAATCCTAATCATTGTTTCTCTTTTGACAGTGTACCAGACGTTTTAATTACTTTCCTGGCGTGTCACTGTACTGCTGTGTCACGTATACAAGTGTACATCAACACTTCACCAACCACGTCATTAAAAGATAAAGAGATTGAAGATTAATGTACTGTAGTACTAATTAGACATAGTTTTTTTTACCCAGTAGCTATGATGTTATATTTTCAGTTTTTTAGCATTATAATAGAAAAATCGTCCTTCTTTTCTACAGTAAATACAATACATTCTACAGATTTTAAGTTAGGTCCCTAAATTAGGGTAAATTTTTAATTTTCATGGCCAAAACCTAACTATTGTGCAATCACCAAGGTATGAGAAGACTTGTTTGTACTTGTTTGTTCAGTAAAATGGAAACTAATAATAAATTTCAGGGAACACGCATTTCTTTTCAATAGAATGAGCAACTCACTGAGGCGTGAAATCATAATGAAACTGTGGCATATGGGAGAGATGGCAGGCGACCTCAGAGGACTGCACTCACTCACAGTCTTCATCTGAATGAAACCCTCTAAAGTCAAATCACACCAATCAGAGTGCAATCAATAGACAATCATAATGTTTTGTTTGGAGGTGATCATGAAAGGTGGTTATAGAGGACTCTGGTCCCTGATTTCCTTCACTGAGAATAGGAAACCACCCAAATTTGTGAAGAAGCCAATCACATATCAGCTCTCCTAATGTGTGCACTGGCTTTGTTAATAGCTAGTGAGAAATTTAAAAGAGGCAAATTATTCTACCTGAGCTGGAAGTTTTACACAAGACACTCCCTGTTATGTGGTTCTGTTTTTCTTTTTACCCACGTACCTATTTGACATGCAAATCCTTTTAAAAGGATAGTACTTTATTGAGCTGTATATGTTTGACAAATATTTGTACTTGAAAAACACCAGGTGATTCCAGCAATGTCCTAATTTCAAGCACAAACACAATGAATACAATAGTAGTAAAAGGAAATCCTATCAGCAGCTGGTGTTGCTCGTGTCTACACTATATACTATAGAACCACTGTGGTCCTCAAATGAATTAACATAAAAAACAGCTTAGGTATTAAAGTTATTTCAATCAATGTGGTAACAGTATTTAATCTGACACAGCTTCATCTTCATTTTTACATGCCTCTGTTTTTTTCTCACTTTCTTAGTATGAAGAGTGGTTTGCAAGTTATTTAATCTATGGCATGCAATGGTTGGGAGTAAGCAGTAGCCTAATGGTTAGAGAAGCGAGCTTATGGCCAGAAGGTTACTGGTTCAATCTCAGACCAGCACGATCAAATGTCATTGAGAATCTGGTTGTGCCACCCTCATCAACACCAATGTGGTGCCCTTCAGCAAGGTCCTGCCCCTCTGGTGGAACTGTCTGCTGGTCAAGTTTTTTTTTTTTTTATAATAAACAGTGGTATTATGTTTTAGTTTCTCTATTTTGGTGCTTTCATTTTACTAACTCAATTCATCAGTGACCACCATGAGACTCTGTAATGACTTGCCTCGTCAAAGCAAAAAATCATGGCATAACTTCACCTACTGTCAAGATACATGGATAAGGGAACAAACTGAAAATATCAATTCTCCAGCAATATGAAGAAACATGTTTCAACTCATGGTCTTCATCAGGGTCTGTTAAAAGTACAAAGAAAATATATATAGATTATTTAACTAAGATGGCTATAAAATTAAAATAAATAAAACCAAACATATACAAACACATACACATTAGCCAATAATGAAAAGTTACATTGCTGGGTTGGTATATCATCATGTGGTTTTTGGCCAGTCAGCTTCTGGAATTGGCAAAGAGGCAAGGCAATAGGCTCTTGTCACTGTTTTGGATCTTCACCAGTTTTCTCTCCAATTAGCTTGAAATACAGCTATTCCGATTGTACAGATTACTTACTTTTTACTCTCTTGATTATTTCTAGTCTTGCTGTATTCTACATTGGGAACAAAATAACAATTCAGATCATGGATCATGACTGTGATTACAATGATCTTTCAGCCAGATCACATACCCCTAGTGACAAGTGTGGGTGTGATCAGCATAGCTGACTAGGTTGTTGTAAGTTATCTGGATTTAGTGTGTTTTGTTTGCTTAACAAGCTGAGAGGAATAAACCACACTAGTAGCAGAATTAAACATTCTGTTCAAGTTCTTGGATACAGTAAATAGAGATACTCTGTTGCACAGCAAAACCTGGATGAACTTGTCAATGGAACTAAAATTGAACCAGGAATCTAGAGAGCACACAAAATCTTGGAAATGTTCACACCTAAGCACAATTGACCAATTACTACAGAAGAGGATACTTTTAGAAATGGTCAGAAAATGTAAAAGAAAAGAAAAACCACGCAGACCTCCCCTAATTCAGCTATTGGTAATGGCCTTTCTGACACTATCCACTGTTCCAAACAGCACTTTGACTGAATCATGCAGTAGTGCCTTTAGCCTTCAGAGCGCCTAAATGAAGAGTGCAGCGTTTTAGCTGGGAAGTGCATTAGTCCCATCTTCTTGTAACCCCAAATGCTTAAGCTAAAAGATTCATCTTGAACAGGAAAGTGCTGCACTGCAGAGGGTTCACCGAGAATTAGCCACAAACCTTTCTTGGCTCATTTAACCATTGGAGAACAAACACCCCTGAAAAACATGCTGAAAAGCACTGGTTTGTGTCTGTATTGGTGAGTTGAGTTTAGTTTATGCAGTCAATTTGTTGTCTATCAGTTTTGCCAGGGGAGAAGAGTAATAGTGTCATCATGGGGGATAATCAGTAGAGCGAAGCACATTAGAGAGGAAGAGTCATTGAGCTATGTGTTACCCTTTCCTGTTACTTCCTGGGAGTACAATTACTATGTTTGAGTAACCAATGATTGAGACAAGATGCGCTCACAGTGTGTGTAATTGATGAGCGTTGTCTCATGAAGAACAAGGTAAATTTGCTTTTAAAGACCGTAGCAGGGTTGTTTTTGTTTGTTTGCTATGTTGCTTGAAGTTGCTGTAAGTTTCTAAGAATTCTTTCCAGCATCAGATTTTACCTTGACAAGTGAGGTACCTAAGCTGCAAAACACATTTTGATAGCAAATAGCAGAGCAATGTTGATATCGCTGCTGTTGTGCAGCAGTGGAACCCAAATCCATCTATCCATGCTCCCTGCAGCACGCTGTGGGTAGCTCTCCTATCACACACACGCACACGCGCACACACACACACACACACACTATAGTAATTTCAAGTTCGGTTCTCTTTTTAAATATAGTTGAATAAACTATTTAATGTAACTCATACAGGGTCTCATGCCCTTTGTTACGCTGAATGGTGGGGTCTGGTGGGAGTGTGGAGGGTATACTTCGCAGCCCAGCTTACGAGATTCTGAGAAATGGTGATTGTCCTTTTCTGTTCAACCAGTATGATGCTTTTTTAAAATGAAGATGAATTTGCAAACTCATCCCAAACTATCTCCTGCAGCTTTAAGTGCTTTTTTTGTAAACACTGGTATTCAGTTTCAGTTCCTCTTTTTTGGCTGCTCACGTATATTGCTTTCAGCAGCTCAGACATCCATTCAGTTTAAATCCTCCATCAGAAGTAAGATCTTCAACCAAAACGTCTTTTGTTAAAGATCTGTGAAAAATCCCATTCAGACCTGTTTTAAAACATATATAAATACTCTGCCTCGAATAATAATTTGTGTCTTATATGATTTTGACATGTAAGCATTCATGTATCTAACTGTAAATTCTAAAAGCTACATCTACTCTTTGTCCCTCGTTTAAAAACCTTGAATAATCTGAATGTATAAATATGGAAATCGTTTCATTTTAGTTTAAATGCTGGACACATACTGAATACTGTCAAAACATGAGGCTCATATGTAAATGTCTTAAACTTAAATTTAAGGTGAGCAGAGAGAAACTTTTACTCCTACACAGATTAATTTGTAAGTAATCTTCTAGTGTCCAACTCTGCACACATATTATTCTGCACAGTGAAGGTCAAACATTCAATGAAGTAACAAAACGCAAACATTTGTTTGCTCACAGCTGTAAACAGATTCCTCTCTCCATCCTAACATCGTGCAATGTTTCTCAACCTCTAACTACTAAAATAGGAAACTTTAATGTATGCCAGCTCTTATTGTGAGAAAGCTCAACTGGCTTAAAGTTATCACTATGACAAAGAAATATCTAAACTAAATGCCTGAAATGCCTCTGACATCTTGTTAGATAATTGATGTTAGGTTGAGATGTTTTTCACTAGCTGTATTCGAAGAATAATTCAGTAATAAAGCTGGAGCAAAATCCTACTGGGGCTTCTTTAATCAACAGTTTTCAAAAGTACATTGGTTTCATAAGCATAGAAATGCTGCACAATTATCTGACTTAATGAAAGCACAGTCACTGAGAATAAAATGTAACCTTGGATTTTGAGGCATTATGTAACTGACTTCTGAATAAGAGGATATAGCACAAGGTGACAGAGGACTCTAAGAGTTAATATATAAGCCAATTAAGAGCAGTTTCTCTAATTCCTACCAGATGCTCACTGTGAGTAATGAATAGATCGTCAGTGTCAGCTCCAATGTGAAGCAGAGCTCCAAGCTTTCTTCACTCCATATTTACAAAAGAAAATATAAATAAAAGCATCAATTTTGTCTACTTATTTACATATTTAGTATGTTAAACATTTCTTATACATCAGACTCGTATTGATGTTTACTGTAGAAATTAAACTGTAATTAATGAATTTAGCCAGGGTTAATACAATTCAAATACACACACTGCCTAAACAATCGAAAGTAATTTTAAAATCAGTGAAGTCCTTTAAGACACACAAATATCAGATCCAAATGTAAAAATCTTAAATATTATTAAAAATATTATGTATGCAATGAGATATAAAATGAAAAATAAAAATTTAAAACTCATTTTTCATATGAAATATCTAGCAAATACCATTTCTTTTGGTTAATAAATGCTTTGTTGACCTTTGAAGATTATGTTTAAAGGTTACGTTAAATCAATTTGCCTGCTACAGCCATATAGTTGCCATTTTGCAGTAGATACATTCATATAAAATAAATACCAAAATATAAAGTACTGGAATTGACTTTTACCCTTTTAAAGTCATAAGATAACATTTTCAATTTGATATTTTTTTCCATTGTCTTTACTCTTTACTGTTAGACCCAGCGTAAGCAGGTGTGTTATTTCTTTGCTGATGTGTTACACTCTTTACTGATGTGGGATGTTTGTGTGAAAGTTCATATTTAATGATTCTAGTGTCAGTCCATTTTAATGGAAAAACAAATTTCAAACATGTACCAAACTGAAAAGCATTCGGCATTAGGATGACACATTAAACCGAGTATGATAATGGCTTCAAGTTCAGTGGGACTGGTTTGTGACCAGAAGGTCAAGGGCTTGAGTCCCTGCAGAGAGATTAAACAACAGTAACCAGAAAACCTGTCTGTTTTAGCACTGCATTGTAATTACTTATTTTAACTGAACTGTGTTGAACCATGTCAGCAGGTAGCAAACTGCTGTGCATTTCCCCATTAAACCCAAATAAATGGTGATATATATACACAACGAGGGAAAAATTCTCTTCCTGCAAGCACCATATAATAAGTAATTTACATTGGTTTTTATTTTTGCAGAATAACTTTGTAACTACACACGGGTAATATTAACACAAATCCTTCCCGAGGACAGTTTCAACTACTCCCCATTGTCCCTTTTACAGTAAGTAATAAAAGTGACAAAATGGCCTAGGGTTTAAATTGGCCTATTTATCATTCAATAAAAATAATAAGTGGTAATATAGACCTATAAGTGTTCTTAATATTCCCAGAACAAGAAGGCATTAGTGCTTATTAAAAATAGTTAGAATATGACTTCCTTAAAACATAGATTCATCTTACAAGTCGCTATCTTGAAAATTATGCCTAAGTGCCCAAATGTACAATATGAGGCTGGTGAAGAGTGAAAATGCATATCTTTTCATTTAATTCATTAACAGTGCTAGTGGATAGCTAGAATCTCACAGTGCCAGAATTAGGATTTGTTTTAAAAGTTTGAGAAGAAGCAAAAGGAAAAAATATAATATAATGACAGGGATTGCATAAGAGTAGCCAAAGGGCCCAGATGCCCCATTTTTTCTGTAGCCATCATCAATCAAAGAGAAAATGAAGTAAATGTGTGTTCAATGCTCCTGTTCTCCCAAAGTGTGTTTTATTAAATAAACCAGGGACAGTGAATGGCATTACTTTCATTGCAGCCCAGATGATATATAAGTTTGGACCCAAAGGAACAATGAACAGGGATTATTTTGTGTTTTGCTCTGTTGCTTTTCTGAGTAGATGTTAGAAATCTCTAGTACCTGTGAATCTGTATCATTCATCATTTACGGTCTGAGGTGTATCTGACAAATGCCACATACTAAATCCCATGTACAGTAAGATAATGTTGAGATTCCTAAGAAAAAAAATAAATAGGAGCTTCTGCTGTCCCATTGGAAATACAAGAGTGTCTTCGCAGTGAGCAAAATCAGTGTTAAATTTATAAATTACAATAAGGAATAGACCCAGTTTCTTCTACCACTAAAGCATTGTATCCTCATTCAATCTAAATTAATAATGTTAAATAAGTTGTGTTTATGGAGGAGGAGCTGTGGGCTTCTTAAACATTTTTTAACTGCATATTTAATAGATGTTTGGACATTACTTGCATTATAAATTAGTTTAGTCTACATCAACTGTCTCAGCCTTCCTAGCGCATCAGGATGGCAGAACATATCTGGGTAAACATTTAAATTCATGAAGCAAAAGATTATAGTTGGGAGTGAAATTGATCTTAGCCTCATACATACTGTTTCATCTTGCAAAGCAACACCGTAATGTTTACCAATATATCCTTAGCTTGTCCATTTGAACAGTGCATGAAATGACATTTAGAATATGCCCTTTACTCTGCTCTACTCATTATACGTAAGGCGAGCTGTGAGAAATGGCTTTGGATTATGTAAAATAGAGCTGTGTGGCAGGAGCTGAGCTGGAAAGTCCACACCTTTGGCACTAACTTTACAGAAGAAAAGTCTAGATGAAGGTGTGAATGAGAATACATTTCAGCATGTTTCTGTTCACAGGTGAGATTGGTGGCACATTAAAAAATTATTAATCTAAACGGAGCCTCGTGGATCTAAGTGGTTCCATTAGAAGCAGTCCGCTTGGTTATGCAATGCTCAAATATTGCATTTAACTGTTTATCTAGTTTATTGTCCACTTGTACTTTATAACAGATACGTTTAGAAATATGGAGTGTGGAGAGTGCCACAATACATTAAATATAATAAGCATTTATATAACTATTTAAATGTGTCATTAAATTATTAAATACTGAAATTAATTCACACATAATTTATTAAATATATAATTTAT
>JAUMHL010000002.1:7678632-7692432 GCA_032362345.1 Sandelia bainsii | reverse complement strand
GCTGCAACCCAGAAGAAATGTCACAGCATAAGCACTTACTTCAAACAACCAAATCAGCCAGATTAACATTATTTGAAACAATAAATGTGACAAAGCGTCATAAAACATAAAACTACTCAGTCCAATGCACTGGAGTGTTGCAGCTAATTCGCTTTGCTAGCTTTCCATGTAGAATGCGTAAAATGGAGGACCCAGACGCAGACCAGGGCAAGAGAGGGTTCAAATAAAGGAAACTTTAATAAAGAAGACGTATACAAACGGAAATAAAACTGAACAGAAAATCACTCCAGGAGGCGGCAAAAACTACTATACTAAAATAAACACTAGAATTCAGGGAAGATGAAAAGTGGATGAAGGAACTAAACACTAAAATGGAGGAGAAGCATGTGGAGAAGAAGTGTTGATCAGGAACAGAACATGAATAGACAAAAGAGAGGAAGAGATAGACGATAGAACAGAATCTAAACCCAAACCAACTTACTAACGTGCTGAGTGAAGACCAGATGATGACAGTGTGCATAACAGGATGACCTGACAAAGCAAAGTGAAGAGTGCAGGACATAAATAGTGAAGGGACTAATTAGAAATGAGGTGCAGCTGCAGACAATCAGGGAGTGAGAGTGGAGAGAGGGGTGTGGTTAAGGTGAGGGAGGAAGTGTTAGACCCGCTCACTGACTTTGATGGGCAAAGTTGACAGATAAAATAAATTCATGATATGCAGCAACACAGACCATGGATTAATTAAATAGATAGTGAAATAAATATATATGCTTTTTTTATATGAAATGAATATATTTGGTTACTTATATATTTAATAAATTATATATTTAATAAATTATGTGTGAATTAATTTCAGTATTTAATAATTTAATGACACATTTAAATAGTTATTTAAATGCTTATTATATTTAATGTATTGTGGCACTCTCCACGCTCCACATACAAAGGCTGTAGTCAGTATAAAGTAAAACTACCTTAAATGAAATTAGCTTATACATACATATATGGTTTTACATAAAAACTCACCTTTACCTGTTGGAGCCTGCTGGTTTGAATAAACATATCATTCTGTGTGTTTTGATTCTAGGGTGATTGTAGCCTTCAAGTGTCCAGCTATTGTACACTGCCTGGCCATAAAAAAGGTCACCACCTGGATTTCACTAAGCAAGTAGGTAAGAGCCTTCCACTGGATAACTACTGCAGTGATTAACATGTTATAGCTGGAAACTCAGTAAGGTCAACTGACTACCTGAATGTACTAAATGACCAGATTTTTACATCAATGGATTTTTACTTCCCTCCTGGCACAGGCATGTATTGAGATGTCAATGCCAGGATTCATTGCACTCAAATTGGGAAATAGTGGTTCAGGGAGCATGAGGCATCATTTTCACACAGGGATTGATCACAACAGAGTCCAAACCTTAATCCCATTGAGAATCCTGGGATGTACTGAAGAAGAAATGATGCCATGGCAAATGCGTGCTGTAATCAAAGCAAAAGGCAGTTTAGCAAATGTTAAGAGTATGTGACTTTTTTTATTGGCCAAGCAGTGTAGTTACCTGATGTGAGGTGGGCACTAATGATCGCTGCATATTGAGGTTGTTTTGCCCCCAGATGTCATTGCCAAAAGTACAAATACAGCCCAAGGCTGTTAGGCCTAATTAAAGCCAATAACCTGTACGGTTTGATCACAAACTTCAATTCCAACTGTGAGTTTGCTCTGTGCTTCGTTTTTGGTTATGTTAATTTGTACTGATGGTCTTGGCAGTCCACTGCTTCACTTTTTTCCTTTTAGCCTTCAAGTGAACCATATCAGCATCTACCATGTAAACCTTTAATGTGGAAATTAGTGTTATACAGGAACACTTGCGCCACAGCCTCAGCATTTTGATATTCTGATTAATCGTTATGATGAATAATGTGAAACAATAGGACATTTACAGGATTGTATTTTTAACTGGTTTACTATTAGTCTGTGTATTTATTGACAAGGTTGTCATTGACATTCTGCCATAGGCCTTTTTCACTGCATACATTTTGACATGTCATTATAGGAAAAACACAAGTGTTACTAATAACATTAACGGTGGCTCTGCCAGCTCAAATAATAATACCAGGACCCAGAAACTGGAGCTGTCAAATGGAAGTCAGCCATCATTAAATTTAATATTTACACCTATGGTTGTCCTTCTGTGAAATGCAACATATTTTCTGAAAAAGGTCTTTTGGACTGAATGTTCAGGTCAATATAATTATTTTACTGCGTGTAAGCTGAGCAAAATATGGTGATAGAGTTTGTTTACACGAGGGGAAGTTATGGATTATGTTCCTCTTTACTCATTAGGTGGTGCCACACTTGAGGAGAGCAGATGTTTGAACTTTACAGTCAATCAGGTTGCACCGTTTGAATCGTGCAGCAACCTGTAGAAATGGTCATCAGCACAGATGCCCTGCTGTTGAGGAAGTGGAACTGTTGCTCATTGTTGTTGTGATTCTCTCGCTCAGCCCTCACGTGTCACCTTAAATAGGCCACAAACACCACGTGATTGCATGTCAGACCTCAGAACACAAACAACTCTGTGATTGCACATCAGATTGTATGGGACATAATCCTTCTGTAGAGGTGACTGCACACAGAAATACAAACCAACTCACTTTCTCTTTTTTTTCTCACTTTTTTTGTTGTTTTTTTCTATATTTTAAATAGGTTTTACAATAAATGGATTAACTACGGGTTCTTTATGATTTATGGTCTTTATGGTCCTCTTCAAACCAGTCAGTCACAGTCATCTTCAATGAAAACAGGTTGGTTTTCTACTATTACATTAGTGGTATACTTGGCTTTAGTCAGTGATATTCAGATATAATTATTACTTTCAAATGTTACACTTTAGTTACTGATAACAGCTACATAGCTGGCTATGTAACTCCTAATAGTCACAGGTCACAGTATATTTTTCATATATATTTGACTGACAGTCCTTAATGACACTGCTGACACATCTGCACTTCAGCCGTCTCTGTTAATGTTAGCTTTAAAGGTGATGAATTTAAAACCATGGACTGTGTGTAAATTGTACAGACTCTGGTATGCAGAGAGTGCATTAACCAGATGTTAAGTTTATTTTTTTGTTGAGTGGCTTGTAGAATTAACATCAATTAGCTACAGTTGAGTAAGTCGGAAACATTTGTCATTATAGAAATCAACAGTTGATTCAAACTTTCACCTTTTACAGCTTGTTAAAGCATTGTTAATTAAGTGATCATTAAAATGGTGGCTTTTGCAATTTGAAAATTACACTCTGCAGTTGTAATTTAAATGTAAAAAGTATTGGCCCCAATGACCTTTATTACAAGATTAATTTAAAAAATCTAAAATATTTAAGTAATTTCAATTCTATTTTTTTCTTCGGTTCTGGTCCAATACATGTCCATGAACCTTTTTTCAGTAAAGTTTACTTTTAGAGTTCAGTCAGGCTTCAGAAGATAGCTATGAAACCGTGGGCGTGCTGAGTGCAGGGAGTTTAAATATTCTTGTGGTAAACCCAGAGTGTGAGCTTAGGTCAGAGGAGCAGCATGTGTCTGTATTAAGACACGTTTAGCTAGAATGTGACATTCTTTACCATGTTTTAGATGTTTTCTCACCATGCCATTCACAAGGCATGACTTTACTCAGGTACAGTATGTTCTCCCTTCCTCTTGATCTCACCCTCATCCCTGCTGTGTGAAGCTCTTTCACCTCATATAAACTCAGCCGGTGGTAGAGATACAAAGCAGCAGTCTGCGGTAAGACTAGCTGGGTACCTTGGTTTGAAGTGGAGATGAGCCGAAGATGCATAGAGCTCCCTTGTATCTCTTAAATTCTATAAAAACATTAGGAAGAACATAGTGCTGTTTAACTGACATGGTAGCACAATCTCCGTTGACATTTTTTTTCTTCCCAATGTCATGCTGAGAGTTTTATATATAATCTTGATATGTTTTGTTCCCGCGCAGCGAGCTATAGTGAAAAAAAATATATATAAAAATCTTAGCAAGGTTGTTTTAGTAATCACATTTTTTCCTCTCTAGGTGAAATTAAAGGTTTGATTATAGTGTGAGGCTGTTCTTTCGAGATCCACATGGGGGACTTTAAAGGATGTGCTTTTAATGAGACGACACAGGCAGGATATTTGAAAAAATACTTTCCGTCACTGTTGGTAAACGCAGTGTAAATGAAAGATGGTCTGCTCTAATTTAAGTCAGCATCAACATGCATCTCTGTCCGACCATGTAAATATCATTAAGTTTGTACCGGCAATTTATCCTCAGAACAAACATTAACCTTTTTCTACAACATAAAATGTTAAAATCGTGGTATTCTTGATCTGGTGCACAGCAGATGACAGCCACTGTTACCCTTTTTTTGAATATCCTAGTTAAAATTAATATAACATTGTATTTAGATGCAAAATAATAATTTTTACTAAAATATATGCTGACCTGAAACTTGTGTTTTCGGGCATGCAGGTACCACATCCTGCAGTAGTATATCATATAAAACTTTTATATTGTCCTAGAGGATGTTTTTTTACTATTACTATTTACTATTACACTACACTATATTTTACATGATATATGATTTTACAATTTTTCTTCTTAAATTTCAAGAAATGTAATAAAATTTTAAAAAATTCAAAGTTTGTTTATAGTGCCTTTTAGATTTTTCACAGATTTTTGTTTTCTTTAACCAGACTGACCTAATTTACATGATAAACAGCTCAAACATAATGTAAGAATAACCATAGACTGAATATTTACTGGCCTGCAACCACAGAAGGGGCCATGCTAAATTGTGACTTGTTTTATATTTTATACTTGAACTGAATATGAAATCATTTGTGTGCCGGGTCTTTTTTTTAATTGCCAGGGTTAATGCCAGGCTACCGATGGGCCTAAGGCACTATGTGTGCAGCTGAGCCAGTATAATATTTTGGCCTTACTTTTGAGTGAACTTGCTTTACAGACACGCAGGGAGATAGAGAACCTGCTAGTGTGTGTGTGTGTGTGTGTGTGTGTGTGTGTGTGTGTGTGTGTGTGTGTGTGTGTGTGTTAACCATGCCCCATGCTTATCTATAGTAGAGAATAATGTACCCTGTGCTTTGGTATGGCTGTTGCTCCATTGCCTATGAGCAACATAACCATGTTACAGCTGCTTCTCTTTTAGTGGACACTTAAGTTAAGCATTTATGAAAACAGATTTTCCAATTGTGATGATAGTTTAGAAAAAAAATGTTAAGGAATGAAAATGTCAGTACTTTGTTGTATTTTAACCTTGAATATTCAGTAAGGAAAAAAAAGTCTGAAACCACCATCTAAATAGTTCATCACTACCAGTGTGGTTTTGTCAATCATGAAAATGCGTTTTTTGTGTTAAGGCACAGAAGGATGCAAATTATGCTGCAGTCAGTTAAGGGGACATTGCTGTAAGCTGTTGGTACATTGTTGAAGTGATGTTTAGTTTTTTCACAGTTTGATTGTTGCCACGTTACCAAAAACATCAGTGGCAAAGAGCATCCAGGAGATGAACTGTGCTGTATGAATCTCGAGAATGAATTTAAAATATTTATAAGCTGTTTTCAGACATGCACTGGAACTCTGAACTAATTATCTGGAGGTGCTGTATGTGCGAATGCAAATGTCTGAAGCAGCTAGTCCAGACATTAAAGAGAATACAGCAGGTAATTGTCCAGAGGCTTCTCAGCGAGTGAGCAGGCGAGTTGAGAACATTTTGCGACTGGTGCTGCTCCAAAGTTCTGCAAACAAAACATTGTGATTTCCACAGCGTCCTTTTTGTGTCACGTTGAGCCCTCTGCAAACACTTCCTATGCAGCAGCCATCACCAAAACAAATATGTTCAGCCAGTGAGACCCTTTTTAACTCCAATAGTCTCCTGTTGTGTGTTATGTGTGAAAAGGCAACTCCGGACAATGTCTGGAGAAATTGGCCCAGCCATTTGTTTATATGAGAAAACAAATATAGTGTATAGTACATATCGATGTTACATTAGTTAATCTATTCCTTATCTTATACTCAGTACAACCACATACATAGCACTTCAACTTGTAGGGTGGTTCTAAAGCTTGACAGTCCTGCAGTGCTGAGCTGCCTAAGCAAAGAGTGGACAATCTCTTCTGGGGAAGAGGTTTAGTAGATGGACAAATACACATATCTGAGCATACAGAACATGTTCTTTAATTCTATTATTTTATTTGGAACTCCAGTAGGAATTAATAGCATAAAGATAAACCTATTTTTACAGATGGTACCTGGAACCACCGCACAAGCTAAAAGACAGACAAGCTATGAGACACACTAATAGTCTTCCTTATATTAAGTCAATTTGCGCTAATATTAAAGCCATTGCTAATAGGATACGATAAGCAAAGGTGAAACAGCAGCAGATTTCAGAATCATATCTAAAGTAATTAGGAAAAAAATATTACCACAGATTTACAAGTAAAGAATGTTATGTAATTAATGGCACATTTAGCTTGAGAAAACAACTAATTACTGTAGCTTATTCATTCTGTTCATTATCTTCTCCTGTGCCATGGCTCCCAGTAATATTGACATCCAGCTGCCTAGATCCTACAACATATACCAACTCTGCACAGAGCAATGCCACTTTAACGTTATGGAGACAGCCTCTAGACATGGCCCTATTTGGTTTGTACTGGATGCAGTGCAGAGAAGCTGCTCAACAGGATTGGCTTGACTGCCTTCAGCCATGCAGAAAAAAAGAAAAAGAATCAGCTCTGTGGAAAGTCTCCAAGCTAAAAAACTGAAATTGATAAGGTATAAATAAAGAATAGCTTTTTTTGTGCCTGTACTCAGTGAACTTCAAAGAGCAGTACAGTATGTCAACAGAACAGCTGCAGCCACAGACATTGCTTGCATTAGTAACTTGTTATGGCTTTCAGTGTTTGGACCAAATATGCTGCCTTACACCCAGGAAAGGTTTAAAAGGTTTAATGAACAGAAAATCACAGGTTGGCTGAAGAGGTAATGTGATGACTGGACAGGATCAGTGTTGCCAATTCCTCAGTAAGGAAAGTCGCTATTGGCTGTCCTAAAAGTCTCTAGAAGACGCTAAAAAAACTATACATTTGCATAATTGGCAATGTGTATGTAATTGTAATAGACGCTGTAGGAGAGAGGAATGTCGTGGAAAAGACAAAAAGTGAGTAAAAAACACCCTAAATATGTTGAGAACTACAAATGAACTTTCTTCTGTCGATTCTAGTTTCTTTAATGTCACAATTCCAACTCTTCTCCTTTATCTGGGCTTGCGACTGGCAAAAGTGACCCAAAAGAGACACTTTAGTTGAGTTAGTTAGGTTTATTTTTAGTGTCAAGTAATGTTTAGTGATAAATTATTTATTATTATTATTATTACTATTTTAGTTTAGTCTGGTTTGGTTTTTAACCTTATGGCAGACTTAGGAGCCTACAATCAGCCAGAAGCATGATCAATTTGCAGTCTGGACACAAAGGGGTAAACATCTGCTGCTCTGACTGGAGCTCGGAAGGACTCTTATAGGATGATTGATGAGAGTATCCTGGGAGAGAGGTGAATAGGTGGACCAGACGGTAGGAGACAGGAGGATAGTTAAACAGGATGGTACGGAGGCAGATGGACAAAATGGCCGACGTCAGGTGAGTGAAGTAGCTGATAAGCAGGTGGACAAGATGGTCGAGCCCAGAAGAATTGGTGTGTGGAGAACTGAGGAGATAAACATTCAGAGATGACTGGTGAGTTAGTGTAAGCACAAGCACTCAAAATAACAAAAAAAACTCTGTACTTCATGAGGAGGGAGAAAGGTCCAAAAATCAATCAAAAACCAGAGGAGTCAAAAACATAAAAACCCTTCCTCAAATCTCTCCCCTTCAGAAACAATAACAGATACACAATAAAAATCCGAAGACAAATCTTCAACAGATTATGTCCCGTATCTCATGACAAAAGTGCTTTTACACAGGAAGTTGCCAGATCCATATCCACAGTTCAATAATAGATAAATTCCAGAAACAGGACCAAGGTCCAGAATAAACAGAGGTACAGGGACTTACAGAGCCGAGGGAGAAGGCTGGTCCAGTCAGATGAGTGATCAGAAGTTCAGTTCAGCCGAACTGTAGCTGGAGTCAGGAGACTGCTGGTGAACGGCAAGTTTCTTCTAACGAAAATTGATGTCAAAATAAAAGTGGAAGTGGAACAAAAAAATAAACGGATCAACTAGGTCTCAGGTCTGAACTGTGACAGTTACTGGTGCAGGAAGTTTGATTTCTACATGCAGCCTCACTAGTTTGTTAAACAATTATGGTTCAGTTATGTGCCTGAATGAAGGAATTGGTATTATTCCAGTATCACATCTTTTATTTTTTGAGAGAATACAAAATTGAATCAACTTACACTACCTGTTATGTTAAATTACAAAAGTCCCCGGCAAGTTGTTTAGTCAGCAGTTTCAGCTAACTGATGTTTTTATATTTTTGTGTGAGACAGAGACAAAAAGCACAGTTTTTGCACAAAGATAACAAAGTTATCTAGCATCTCATTAACCTGCCAAATCCACTGTGAAATAAATACACCACAGATACACACCTTTAGAAGAAGTAACTGATAGTGAAGTAAACAATATTTGCCTCCTGAAAGATGTTTAATATATTTGACCAACTTAAAAGTAAGATTTTACAGTGTCTGTCACAGATAGTGAATATCAGCTGTAGCCTAATTAGGCTCAGAATGATTTGATGTGATCTGACCCATCTGGTCTCTATATTTCCCAGCTTGGGAACAGAGCAAAACATTTTTCTCTGATTCCAGATAGAACTGTATTTTTTAATGTTAACATGGCTCCTGAACTTTTCCTAAATATTTAATGCTAATTCATAATAAATCACTTCATACGTCACAGTTTGTTTTATGCACAATGACCAATTAACATGTGGAATAATAATAATAATGATCAAGTATTTGATTTGTTGTGATCTAATAAATACTGACCACTAAATCATAATAAATTAGTCTTATCACCCTCAGCCTCATCATTTGGCAGTAAACAAATCATTACACTTTCTTTAAAACTAAACAAAGCAGACACAGAGGCTGCACATAAAACCGCTGAAAATACATATATCTTAATGGTTAATTTCAGATCTCTGTGCAGGGAACATGTTCAAAAAGTCTACCTTTCATTTCTCCAGACAGGTGCACATTATTATACAATTGGTCTTTAATGAGCATGCCATGTTTGTGGAGATCTGTCTGAGCTGGAGGCTCGTCTTCATTCATTTTAGATGAAGTGCCTGGAGAGATGGCACATCAATATTCATGCACTGATGATTACAAGAAACAGGCAGAGATATTACTGCACTATTATGTGCAAAGAAATGTCAAATGTAAACATGTACAATATGATTTATGATATTTAAATGACATACAGTTAGATTGATGATTTGAACCAACCTCACTGACCTCCCATAAAGGTACTTTTAATAATTACCCTCACACTAGACAATACTTTTACAATGAAGGCATAGACTGACTTAAATGTTTGATATTGGAATTGATGTTTCTGTTAGAGACAAACATTTATTTCTTACGTCAAGGGAGGTGTACACAGATAACTACACTAATAAGCAGCTTGCACAGCAGTGAAGATCAGCTACCTTGTTCCTATTTCCTCAGTAGACTCTAAATGTTGAAAAATTGTGGAGATACACCTAAAAATGCTAATGCAAGCAAAGATTTCCTCCTAGGATTTTTGCTTTGTGCTTCTCAAGCATCACTTCTTAGTTGATGTGTGTGGAAGTCTGATTCCCAAAGTAGCTGAGGTAGGTATTGATTTGCTGAGGATAAGAAGGATAAGAGTATATCTGAGTGGGACTGTGGGGAGGGAATGAATACTCCTTGAGAGGCTGAAGAGAATGTTAACACAACTCAACAAGCAATAGTTTTGCCATGAGGTAAAATACCAGTTTATATTTAAAGACTTTTTATCTCTGCATTTAAGAGAAAAACAAAGACTTTTCTCATGGCACTAGGGGAGACCTCCCTCCACATAGAGGGGAATATTTAAGATCTAAACTATCTCTAAAAGTTTTTTGTTGCATGAAATAGAACAAGAAAAGTGAGTCAAACTATTGGAAAACCAATTTATAAAATCACTATGATCATTATTTGTTGTCTCTTTGTTTTTTTGTTGTTGTTTATTTTTCCTATTCTAACTTGTGGTGCCAGCTACATACAGTATTTGACAAATGTGATCATCTGTGCGTCTTGTTGCATTGTAGGATATGATGACATCAGGTAATGAGAGACCTGCCAACATGTCTTGCTAACTGGGAAAATCTGATTTCCTATTGTCTGGGTCTAATTCCCACCTGGGTGCTAAACCAATCTGATAGGTACAGAAAAACACTGATGAATAGCTTTTGTTTGCCAAATTAATAGAACAACACAATTTTGGCAGAGTCATGACGGTAAACCTTCTCCACTGACAAAAGACACCGGGTAAACATACTTATTATTCATCAGTAGCCTTCAACAGAATAAATGAAGTGGAAAAAGAACAAAAATGTAGACCTTGACATTATTTACATCTATTCAAATTAACTAGAACATATTTATTTCACCTTTTTCTACACTCTTCACTGGTTCTTTTTAATCATCATTTAGGCATAGTGTTTGAGGGGGTGCCAACTAAGGACACCGTTAATCAGTGGTGGCCAAATCTGAACACTCACCATAAATCACTGGGTGTTTTTTTCTTCTCTCCTTCTCATGTACTCTGCCAAAGATTTAGCTCTATTTTGAGAAACTGCTTTTTAATTCCATTTGTTCGCCATGATATTTTTCACACCTGCTCAATAACAAATTTTAACAAACTAATGAGTAAAATCTTATATTTTACTTTTGCTGCAACTAGCTGTTAGTAGATGCTTTTCAATCTTAAAAGAATGAGCGTGCTTGAAAATGTGAGTGTGTGTCAAAAGTGTATGTCAAACCAACTTAAACAGAGTCTGAATAATGAGGAGCAGGTTTTCTTCTAATATGTATTGTCTTGTGTGTAATTTCTCTTGTACATAGCTGTTGTTCTTGGAGGGAAAAGCTAATTGGCTTTTGGAAATTAGATGGAGAAAACCATATGATTACCTGCAGTGTAACTGCAGGTGACTCAGGATTTCTGAATTTATTACCCTAACTACTGGAAGCTGTTAGCCTGCTGTTACTCACAGTTACTCTATCTGACCCTTATTTGCATGAATCCAATTAGGGGGGAGCTTTCAGTCTTTTAATTTTAATTTAAATATTATTATTTTTAGATGTGACACACCACATAGCTTGTATTATAACTTATAAACTGGTGTTTGCCAGTCAAAAACCTTTAGGAATTCTCAGATTCACTACCGAGGGGAGCCGATCAGTCACTCTCATTGGCAACTGTGCCACCTATAGGAGTATACCAGTAGCAGCTTAGACCTGCACTTGTAGACTTAGTAGACTATAGACAGTGTTGACACCTACAGGCAAAGGAAGTAATAGCTGCAGACCTTCAACTTATGTTAGGCTATGCTATGATATGTTCCTATTTTAAAATATTCAGCTTTCGGCACAGCCTGCTATACATGTGTAAATGCGACCTGAAGCTGTTGTTGCAGCCTTAACCAAGATCATCCTGTAAAATATATGTGAGTGTTGGACCCCAACTTTTCATGTGTAATGTTCCCCCACAACTCTGTCACACAACCCGGGGGTACGATATCCCTGACTGGGAATCTTGCACTGCTTATTTTCGTAATTTTGGGGCAAGAAAAATGTTTATCTCTAGTTTTCACCCCTGTCTAGTGAAAATAACTAGCAAGACAAGTCAAGTCAAGTCAAGTTTATGTAGCCCTGGCTGAAATTATTCAGATTAGTGTATAAAAAGAGTATGTAGATGTGAGACATGCCCTCCTATTATATGGGGTGCCGGAAGGTATTTCAAAAGATGAAATAGAAGAAACAGCAGGGACTGTCAAAGCTTTGGGAAAAGTAGTAGTTAGGGGCAAAATGTTTTACCCTCAACAACAATCGTTAATGGTGTTATGTGAGTGTCGTGAGGAGATAGACCCCGTAAAAATTCCCCCAGAGATAATGCCAATAAGTGGTGGAAGTAGCTGGAAAGCAGTGTATTGTACTGAACCTCAGCTGGATGATTTTGAGGTAAAGTTGCTCAACTTTCTGCAGAATTAAGGGAAAACCTTAGAGGATATCCAAGGTTTATGTACCCCCAAAGGAGAAGTGAATGGCAATCCTGAAGCCATTATCCGTGCAGTAGGTGATTTAATGGACAGAACAAACAAACGACCTGACAGCCACCCATATAGACGTTTAAGAACATTTGCTGGGGTCAGTCCCACCCCAGCTGGGGAGGAATCCTTAGACATCTGGCTGGAGCAAGCAACACTTCTAATAAATGAAGGTGAATGCTCCGACAAAGAGAAACGTCAACGCATACTGGAAAGCCTCAAAGGGCCTGCCTTAGAGATCATACAGGCTGTGCGTCTGACACAACCTGATGCTAGTGCTCAGGATTACATAGAGGCCATAGAGAGCATTTTTGGCAGAGTAGAGTCTGCAGAGGAGCTTTACCTATCATTCAGAGCCCTTCACCAACAGCCTGGTGATCGTCTGTCTGAGTTCTGCGAAGATTAGAAAGGTCTCTTGTTAAAGTGGTACAGGGAGGTGGCTTACCTGTTAGTGCTGCTAACAAAGCTCGGTTAGAGCAGTTAATTAAAGGATCCACCTCTGAGCTAGTGTTGCTTCAGTTGAAAATAAGGGAGCGTATTGATAGCCCCCCCTCATTCTTGAACTTGCTAAAAGAAGTAATTGAAGAGGAAGGCCGTCAAGCAGCCAGACAAAGCCTGACAGCATCTATGCATCATCAACGTGTACGCACTGTTCAGGCAGAAAAGGAGAAAGAGTCTGAATCAGTCTCTCAGAGTGAACTGCGGGCTCAGATTCAAGAGTTGAGAGCACAGTTAGAGGAAAGAAATGGCTCACAGCTCCAACCACCATCTGATTGTTCATGCAAACCCCCAAAAGAGAAGCAAAAACAGAAAAGTGATTCGCAGAGTGAAATACAGTCACTCAGGAAGCAAGTGAGAGCACTAGAAAATAAAATGAGCGTGATGGCTGTGAAATGCACAACAGACCCCCCGCAAGAACACATGACACAGTCTCACCGACACAAAGCAGCTTCAGGCCACAAGCCTGCTTCTTTTAAAGTATCTTCTACTAGAGATAGTGATGAATATTTTTGCTATAGGTGTGGAGAAAATAGTCACATAGCTACAAGATGCACTGCACCTGAGAACCCACAGAAAGTCATAAGAAAACGTATACGTTTAATGCGAGGAGTACCTGATCCCGCCAAAGAAAACCCAACTCCCACAGCAGAAGAGCAATGTGTTGCTAGAACCAATAAGTTCTGGGACAGGTAAAATTGAAAGGGCCCTGCCCTCTCTCTATCGCCCCGGGTGTTAAGTGTTATGCCACCTGCAAAGTAGACAGACATAGTGCTGCCTCCAAAGATCTTGTTTTGATTGATGCACCAGCTACCCAGTTACTCCCCGTGTGCTGGTACAGCCAGGTGTGATTTCAGATGCCAGTATAGACAGCAACAGCTTCACGGTGCTCATCCAAAATGAGTCCAAAAAGACAACCTCCATACCAGTGGGATCTGTCATTGCTGAGATGTATGCTGTGGATAC
>JAUMHL010000002.1:7658309-7674092 GCA_032362345.1 Sandelia bainsii | reverse complement strand
TTAATTAACATATTTATCAACCATTTATTAATGTTATATAAAATACCTGAATTAGCGTGTAAGCCCTAAATACATTTCAACAAGAGAAATTTGTGAACTGATACTTACTGTTATTTAGTGAATTGCTGAACTATTAGTAAATAGTTATTACTACATTAAGTAAGGCTAATAAGGGTTGTTATAAACATTAATTAATGTATAAATTAATGCCGTAGTTAACATAAATACCATTAATAAATAATTAGTAGATGCATTAGTTAAGCTTACTTACCTGTTAGTTAATGCATTAACTAATGTTCATTAATGTACCCTTATTGTAAAGTGTTACCAATTTAGTTAGTAGACAGTGATCAAACAAAAGATTAAATATAAAACTAAGAATATTTGGCATTTCCACTGTGAGAGTGAGGTCTATCTTAGTCTAATGTTTAATTTCATAAAGGTGTCTTTCGTGATGTAACACCTTTTATAAAACACTGCAAGAAGTACTCAAATTAAGGCACGTAATGTTATATAAGAGTTCAGCACAGAGTTTGGAGATAATACTGATTAATGATAGTCTATAAAGGATTGTATATTACAGAAGAAGGTGGGCATTTTTTTATAATAAGAAAAGTTATTGCCAGATCATTATAACTTATTCCCAGTTGGATGTATTTACTTATATGTAGTAATTTTTTCATTTTTAAATTATCACAAAACTTAAAAACAAATTAAACAAAATACACAAGTTATTTCATTAATTTGAGTCTTAGATTCACTCATTACAACTTTATATTATTCAGTAATGTGTCCATTACCTTGAAGGAAGAAATATCTGCCTTTATTGATTTTTAGTAATTTTGATTATGCCAGAGGCAAAAAACACATGAAGGCACATGTGCATAATGTAAGACAGCAAACATACATTTGTACATAAACCATTAAAGGTAGTCTGTTGCCAGTGTGATTATTGAGTGCTGAGTCCTTGTCACAGGATTTAAAGAAGCACAAGGCAAGCAAGAGATAACAGACCAGTGAAAGTGGAAAAGACAAATAAAGCAGAGGGGCATTAAACGGCTATGATTTTAACACGCTCACAAAGTGTATTTATTATGAGCTGAGTCAAACATTCACATGTAATCTGACTAATGAGAGGGGAGGGCAATCAACAATCTTCTGCAAACCAACCAAAGTGAGCTGGTATGTTGGTAAACTGAGTTATAAATTCTTATGATATGCTCTTTACAGGAACACGGGTGACATTTTACCTGGCCACAAAGTGAAACTAGCTTTAATAAATAAATAGCCTGGTCTGTTTGTGCATGATAGTTTGGTTAATTCACAAAGAAGTTAGTAAAGAAACTGTAGGAACAAAACAAGGATATTATCTCATCACATTGCCCTACACTTTCCGAGGGTGAAGTACTGTACTCCTATCATAAAAGTGTGGCACTGATGAAGAGATATTTTGTTCTTATCGCCAAAGATTTATCCTGAGCTATTTGGCCAAGACAAAGTAAGCCAAGCTCATCCTCTGAATACCAAAGAGAAGGGTAAAATGAGGATAGATAACCAATTAGTGAGATGGAGAGAGAGAGGGAGAGCGAAAGTCTCCAAAGACGGTTTACTAGGGCATCCATGGTTCCTCCTTTTTCCAAATTGGAAGTAATGTGAAGGAGATGGTCCAAGACATGTTCATAGATGTCGAGGCTATGGATCCCTGCTGGTACAAAACAATCCCTTGCTGAGGAAGATTGGATTTCATTGGAGAATTGAATATCAGACTTGCTTCTTGTTTGCTTTTGTGTTTATCCTCCTGCCTCCCCATTCTTTTTGTGAATCACAAAATGACCCATATGACATAACTATAGTGTCTAGGAAAAACAAAGTTTGGTTGTCCTGAGATTGGAAGTAGATCTGCAAAATAAAGCTAGAATCTGTGTTGTAGCTGTTCTAATGAGTTGAATCATGCTGCAAAATATTCCTTCATCTTTTAGTTTGTTTCTGTGCAAATAAATTAATGAATTCTAGCACAGGAAACCTGTGCTAGAATTGAATGTGTGTATGCGCAGCTTGCGTGTTTGCTCTCTCGCGAATGCCTGCACATGTGTACTGTGAAATTAACAGCTGTGGGCTATGATCATCCACAGTCCAAAGATACAGAAAAAGAAAGATGAGCAAAATAAAAAGAAAAAAAGAGGCTTCAGTTGTGCTTTGACTTTTCTACCTCAAAGCCAGTGACCCCAGTTCAGTCGCCAAAAGATGGGAAACACATCAGTCATAATGCCTCTCACTTGTAAGTCCTCATTATCCCTGATTCACTTTAAATTTTCCCTCACCCAGCCACCAGTGCCACTTCTGGCAGTATTGATAATGCCAGATTGCAGTCAGTGACAGTGATATTAAAACACAGCCTGTAAACTGCTCTTTAGTGACCTTTTATGTTGTCAGAGAGTTTGACATTTTGTTGCAATTAAACAGAAGTGGCTGTCAAATGGCAGCATTCACATGACAAATTCAATGACATGTGAAGACAGTGAATGTACTGTAAGTGACGTGTTGATGTGACCTCCAAAGGATAGAAGTACCCTAAAGGAGCACATCTGGTAAAAATGGAAGGAAAATGCAGAAAAAAAAGTGATGGAAAGAATCATGGTCATCATTGATACCGGTAGCACTGGGCGTGAAAGTGATGGTCTTTGAGAATCGCTCAGGCGTCAGGACGTTCACCTCTAATGTCGGAGATGATTACACACTAATCGAAGTAATCTAGTGCGGCTGCTAATCACAGCTAAAGAGCCCGCCCTTTCATCACCTTGGTCTGGATGACATGTGGACTTGATGACCCTGGAACCTTTAAATCAAGCGGCACAAGTGAATATGGCATAAAACCAGTGCCACGCTCAAGGACACTAGGCTTTAAGTCACGTTGACCCTTGCACACCGAGTCTCGCTGGCTATTCATCTGAAATATACAGTATAAAGTTAAAATTAGGGTGCTGATATAAAAGGTTTATGTTTAGAAAGTGGTGCCCTGTAGGTAAAGATATTAACACTGAAACTTCATCTGTAATTGAGATACTGTGTAAATCTTCAGAAATAGAAGAAATGAAAAGTGGAAGCAACTAAGAGTTATTTTCATTATTGATTAATCGGTTAATAACTTTCTTAACTGTTTTTTTGTTTTTTTTATCTGTAAAATGTCAGAAAACATGTCCAGATGCTTGTTTTGTCCAACTAACAATAAAAAGTAAAGTAAAGCAGAATGTTTTGAGAAGATAGAATCATCAAATGTTTGGTAAAGTTGCTTTGAAAAAATAAAGGCTCCAAATGATGATTATTTTAATTATTAGTTTATCATTTTGTCTGAAAAATGTTACAGAATAGTAGAAATATTTTCATTGGAATTTCAAAGAGCCCAAGGTAACACCTTTAAATTATTAGATTTTTCCAGCCAACATACAAAACCCAAAGGTATTCAGTTTTGTTAGACTCTAGATAAAAAAAAATAAAAAATCTAATTATCTTAAGAAGATGAAATCAGGAAATATTTGGCATTTTTGCTAAAAAAGAAAGAAAGAAGAAATTTGAGTATTGAAAGTAAAATTGTTGATAAATCATTTGTCAGTGACTAAGCAGTTAGTTTATTAGATGTTGAGCATGTGGAGAAAATAATTATCAAGATAGTAAAGGGGAAATTTAAAGTGTCTCCTATAGTATTTCACACATGAAGATCAGTTTACATACTATCACTAGTGCTGCTCAGCTGATAGAAACCATTGCATAATGTTGAGGAGCTTTTTGAAGTGTGAGAAAATAACCATAATGACGTCATTATGGTTATTTTCTCACACATCAGGGCTATCTCAGACAAGACTTGAGAGTCTGAATTTTAACAGAAAGCCTGCACCGCAAATTTGGGATGTGGACTTTGTAAAGCTTATAGACTGTGACAAAAACACTACTGATTTGGATAATGGTAGGATACATTGTTTTTTTAGCTTTGCTTCTTGCAAGTTTCTCAATCTTAATGAAAATTCAATGGTAAATCTCTGGAGTTCCCTTTTAATTTTCTGTCAACTGAGTACAAATTTCAGTCTGAATAAAACTGCTATCCTCACCATTTAACTGTTTTAGAATAGGAATGAGCAGTAATATTGAGTAGTCTAGTGTCCATGAGGCATTTCTTACAGAATACATGGTTTGTATTTACCACCAGTTTTACATGAACATCTTCAGCAGGCTTGCTTTGGATTAAGCCGTTTGCTTTTGTATTACTGTACATTGTACACAAACCATGCATGCGGTTACATTTTTATCTTACATAATACCCTTCTCCCTGAAGTGACATACACATTGTGAGAATATTTTGACTGGTTTTATTCTCCAGTAACCATAAAGCATCAGTGGATTTTTACAACAGGGCTAACTGGGAGAAAAGAAAGGAGAGATCTCAACTTTAATGCAGGGCCTGAGTTCACTGCAAAGCAGACAGTGAAAGTGGGGCACTGTGAGATGTGGATTGAGAAATCATGTGTCTTTTCTACTGTGATGAGGTGATACGAAAGCAGGAAATAGGGGTTGCTGGTCAGCCTGTCTTCTACACTCATAGTAACCCCAATTCACAATATTATTACAGTTAAAGTCAGACTGACCAGAAACAGAATACAGAAAGAGAGAGGCGGATGACCAGATAGTGAATGAACCAGACAATGACGGAAATAAAAAGAGACAAAGCTAGAAGGTATATGAGTGTGAGTGAGTGGGTATGTGAGTGGGCTATTCAACTCATCTGATAGCTTTGTGATGACAGAAATTAAATGAAGAGTCTAATGATGTCGACCTTGATGTCACAGTGAATATATAGCCTACCACCTATTTCCAGCCCGTCTGCCATGCTTGTTGCTCCTTGCTCCATGTCCTCATGCAGTTTCCAATAGCAACCAGCTGAACTAAAAGAGACTTTTCAGTCAACAGATTATTATGAAAGATAACTTTTCTCCCTTCTACTGCATCTGCTGCAGTAGATCATTGTGGAAGATGCTGCACATTTGTACTCTGGAGCTCAGTGAGGAAGGAGCTCTGGGTGGTGGAGGGAAAGGGAGAGGGGAGGGCAGGCTGTTGCACATGTCTGTTGCCATGGGGATTCTGGTGCAGTGACTATGCAGTAATGCGGCTGTGGGAATGGAGGATTGGTTTTTGCGAGGGAGGCTCCAGCGGAAAAAATGGAGTGTGCATGAGCTGGAGCCTCACCCACCAATTATGTGGAGGGGGCATTTATTTTAAAAAGAGAGTTAGCAAGGCTTTCCTTTAAAGCAAGGTGCTGCCTCAGAGACCTTTGATTTTGATGACTACCTCACCGTCCAGATTAAATTAAGGACCAGCCACCACACGGATGGTTAGGAGAAAAATCCATTTCAATAAGGGGAAGACAATGGAGAGTTAATGGAGGCTTCATAATTGCATGTTCCCAAGATAAACGTGTTAATCAGATACAAAGCCTGCATAGAAAACAGTAATTTACTTTTTCAGAAGAGGAGACTGCTTGCAATATTGCAGCTATAATCATCGGCACAGACAAATTAATCTTAATTAATAATAAATAAAGTCTGTCCTTAATTTGCATATTATGAAAGTCAACATTCAGACCATTATGATATTATGAAAGCTCTTAACCCTTTTGTTGTACTTCACAGAAGAGTATATTATAGGCAGGGGCAAGTTTTCATGAAAGCAACAACTAACACAGTCATTATACAAGACTTATCAGTCACTGGGCTCTTTGCTGCATCATCCTGTCTAGACTAAACTGTCACCCTAACTCTTTTCTGATGTAACCGCAGCTCCAACTCAAAAAAGGCACAGTCTGGGTAAATAAAAGTAAATTAAAGTTGCTGCTTTTCAGTGGTGAACAATGTCTTTTATTCTGCAAATCTTATATTGATGTTATTCACCAAGGACAGAACTGCTCTTAAATTTAACAATTATTAATTGAACCATTTAATAAATTAAAATTTTATAAACATCATATTAGGAAAAGTGGCTACACTGACGTGTTTTTACCTCTCTGTTAGCACTATTAGGTAGCACTATTTGTTTTCATGAAAGAACATTCAAAAGTGAACATCAACACTATTTCAACAAATCCATTAAGATTCCCCTGAGAAGTCTTCATTGCATAGAGGCAGAATTATTACAACTTTTAATTGCAGACTATATTCAAAGGGCCGGGGAGCAACTCAAATAAAAGAATAAAATTTGAGATGTTGAACACATATTTGTCTGTGACATATTGAAACTCATATGAAATGCTGTGAATACATAAGAAAATGTAACATATTGCTAATTGACACAGCATCAAATCCAGTTAATTGTGGTGAACAGGAAAATAAAGTAATACAACTATTTTAAACAGTTAACATTTGCATAGTTGACTGCTTGACAGCATTAAGACTTAGCTTAATAAGCTGAGGGAACATTTGTGTTACACTCGAGTATTCTACTACTATATGTAATATCATTGAATTGTATTACTGCTGCATTAATGTTTAAACAGTGTTTGGTTTTTGTAGTTGGTTAAGAGACAATTTTATATACTATTGGTTAGTATGTGCCTAAGAGTGTATAATTTCTAAACTCATATGTTTTAGATTTAAAATATTAATCTGTAATGTTACAGTTGTCAGAAAAAAATGAAAAATGTACAGTATTTTCTGTTAAATTAAGGTTTTGGTGAAGAATGAAGTGGTATTAAATGGAATGTAACACCACTCAGATTTGTTAAATACAGTATATAAAATTGTGTATTCCTTGTACTCCTTAGTAAATTCATTGGCAGTGGTACCACAGATAATTTATTTTTGTGCAGTTAACAGAAAATATCCACATGGTCCACAAAATATCACAATGGACTTTCCTGCTCTGTGTGTGGGAAGCATTGGATGTGTTTAAGATCCATCCTTGGTTTGATTCATGGCTAACAATTTTTGTTGCATGTCATTTCTTTTTCCTTTCCCCGTGTTTACACTCTGCTTATGAAGACTTGAGATCTAAGTATATAATAAATAAATGAAAAATTAAAAATAGTGGGTAGACTAACAACTGTTCTTCTTGTATAACTTAATTTATCATTGTTTAGTAATTGTTCTCTTTCTAAATTCTGCCTTGTTAATGGCCTTTGTTAATGGGTGTGGCTGTGTAACAATAACTTGAAAACTCTAATTAGCAGAGAAGTGCCAGTGCATTAACATTAAAAATGGATAGTTTTTAACAATGCTGGTGATAATGCCTTTTATTTATTTGGGTTCTTGAAAACTTGGTCTTATCTCGTAATGCAAGTACCACTTAAGTATTTCTCTAATGTTTCATATTATACTGACAATATAAAACTGTTGACACATTTTATTCAAATGTTGATCCTGATTGATGCAAAGAAGCATAAAATGTTACCTGCATCCACTGACCTCTACCACCTCAGATCAATGAAAACAGCACAGAGAAGCACAAATAGTGAAATTTCTCATCTGAAATAAACAAGGCAGAAAATAATTTGTTCATGTAGGACCCCACCAGTTATACTGAATGGTCTCATGGCATTAATAGTGGTTGCTACAACAACAGACTGTTTACTGGTCACAAACAAATCATAAGAAAATCGTATCGCTTTCCTTTAAGTGTTTAATAGAATATGCACATGTAAAATGCACACCTGCTGTGTATGAGCATGCAGACAAGGTAAGAACAGCACAAAGGGACAATCCTGAGAATAACATGCCTATAAGAGATGGCAGTGGTTTTATTAAATTAGTTTGTGATTATGTGTTAGG
Source organism: Sandelia bainsii (assembly GCA_032362345.1). Lineage (NCBI taxonomy): Eukaryota > Metazoa > Chordata > Actinopteri > Anabantiformes > Anabantidae > Sandelia > Sandelia bainsii. The sequence goes on along the minus strand of JAUMHL010000002.1, from coordinate 7,666,284 downwards.
AAATAAATAATGGGAAAGACATGGCGTCAGCTACCACGTGGCGAGGAGTACTACCCAGTTGTACAGTAGTTTCTTTCTCAAAATTCATTTGAACATATGAACACATGTAAGCGTGATGCATAATACATTGATATGTCATGCTAAAAAAAAAAAAAAAGACTTTGAAAGAGAATGCCACAAGACAAATTTCACAAATCTTAACAGCTTATCTCCTCCTGTTTTATTGTTGTTTGATGTTACGTCAGACACAGCAGTCACTTCCTATTGAAAATGTGGTCTGATTAACATGAATAATCAAAGGGACACTGTCTTGTCACTTTGTTGTCTTAGGAAAGATAACTCAAAAGCACGGTGCAGTACAAAGTCTTTGCTTCCTGTGCATGGTAAAAACTTGCAGAATCAAGATAATATTCACTCAATTGCACCTTTACAAAGTCTGCAGTAATCCGTCTTTTCTGAATCAATCAAGAATGCCTGATTTTAAGAGACTAAATTACTGTGGCCTGTAAACATGACTGCATTTAATTTAATTCTCTGCACATTTTTTTTCTTCTTCTCATCCTCCCATCACTCCCGTAAGGGCTGTGTATTTATTGCACCTGGTTTGCATCAAGACGAGGTAAAATTCATATTCTAAGGAAACCCTTGAGGATCTGGGATTTGCAGTGAGGGAATAAAAATAAAATGTTTGTCATTTGAATGACACTTTTATCTGAGTATTTTACTGACCAAAAAAAGGAAACAGCAGGTCTCACGTACTTTATAATTTTCAACGTGTGTGAGGTGTCAGGATGGCACAATGGATGAGGTTCGCCATTTCTGATAGGCAAGATATCAGTAAAGAGAGATTAAGTCGGAACATTTCCTTTGAGTACCCTTTCAGATCATGAGAGTATAGAATAGATCTGTAAACACAGAAACGGTACCATACCATCATCACTGCAAACAGAGGAGGACAAAGAGGATAAACAGTTAAATAAATAAAGAACTAAAGTACTATCAGAGGAATCAGAGAGGAAGGAAATATAATCAATATGTGGGCATTTATCCATTTTACAAGTTTAGTTTTTTGATTTGAGAAAAAAACTCAGGAGACACCAAATGTGTCAGTAATGAAGCCAATTAAAACTGCTCATCAAAGTCTCAAAAGAGGCTTTGATATAATGACAGCTGAGTTTAACTATGTAATTTATGTGAGCTTAAATTACAGCTCTTGTGTTTCTGACCTAAAAAGAGCACATAATTTATTTCTGTTGTCAATTGAACATTAAGGACGTAACAAACAAACATATGTCATCCCTATGGAGGTGATCCTTTGGGAGGTTGAAACTAATTGCCTTTAGAATTTTACCTCTCTGGGACAGATGTAATAGACTTGGGAATTTGAGTTTTGAGAAGGAAAATCTGCCTGTGAAGCCCAGAGTTTGTAACTGGCTACAGAAATCAACCCTCTGTTTTCTCTGGGGAATTTTACACATCACCAGTCAAAAAGTCATGATTAGTGGGGTCATCAGGATGTACAGCGTGTCTTGCTTTTCAGCCTTGAGCAATTTCCTGCACTTTTTGTTGCTTTCATTAGCAGTCATTAAAATGTTTGATAAGCCATAATGAGAGATATCTAACCCTGTCACCCTGCTGTGAGGATCCCTGCTTTTTATCCTTAAGTAAAAACGTGAGCCAAATGTTTTAAATACTTGTAATGTATTCCAGTAGCTGGAATATGAAATATGACCTCAAAGCCACCGCACCTTTGTCTGAAACATCAAATGTTGCCACAGTTGGAGATTATGAATAACTGACTTAGCTACAATTAGCAGAAAAAATACCAAGAATGAGAATAATACACTTAATTTCTTTCACTATTTCTCTCACTTGATTTATTTTAATGTAGAAGCACCGGGCTTGTACCAATCAATAAAGGTGTGATCAAAACTTTATCATGCAAATGCTTTGTGTCATACTGTACTCAGACTAGTAAGAATCCATCTCAAACTGTGAGTGAATATTCACATTTTTCAACTCATAATCTACAAAAAAAGACCTTAAAATTCAATTCAGTTCAATTTATTTATATAGCGCCAAATCACAGCAAAAGTCATCTCGAGGCACTTTACATTGTAAGGTTTAAGACCTTACAGAATAATAATAAAATAACATCTGTGAATGCAGGACAGAACCATATTTGTACTAAAATATCTCCAGTTTTGGACCTGTTACGCTCAATGTGTGTACAACTGTTAGATTTCACAGTTTCTTTAAATGCACAGTCACAAATTGGCACTCTTGCACTTGCCATTTTTCCTCAGTGTTCTGGTGCACTATAATCTGCAAGTTTGTGTCTGTTTTTAGGAAGAGATAAAGTGTAGTGCAGATGCTGCAAACTAATACAGTGGACACAGTGCCAACAGTGTTCATTGTGGGACTTAAGATAAAAATAAAGTGATAAAATACTTTTTTTCTTTTTTTATGGACTGTGTACTGTTTTTCAAGTTTTATAATAAATTAAACCACCTGAATATATCAGTTATGTTGTCCTTCACTTTGAGCCGTAATATCAAGCATTTTATTATCCTGGATAGCCCTTTGAATGACATGAAGAAAGGGCAGAAGACATGAGTAAATCCTCAAACCCCATGAAATTGATTTTTACACTGTCACAACTGTGGCTGCAATGTGAGGGTTTAGTTTATTGTATCTTTTTTATTTCTTAGTATCTGCTCCCAAATGTGTGTGTGCACACATGGTAGGCTTCACTCAATGTTAAACATAAGAGCTATATGTGTGTATAATCCTATAACAAAGCATACCCAGAACTTTTAAGCTTAATAGAAGAAAACATAGTGATAATAATAATAATCTTGTATTATAACTACAATTTTTGTATTGCCATTACATCCAGGACCATTGATACTTGTCTCTGCTTTGTTTATCTGAGTCACTCTGAGTGCATCTACTAGAAGTACAGCGTGACATGACAGGAAAAACATAAACATGTGTGGTGAAGTGTTGCCATCCCTAAGGGGTCCTTAGGGGTTGCTCTGAGGAGCACTAACAGTGTTTGTGTTTACTGCTCCACTAGACATATGGTCATTCCTGCTATTTTAGTTGAAATAAACAGCATAGAAATATTTTTACAGAGCTTGACATGGTGCATGATGTAAATCATTGCACACCAAAAAATTCAACATAGTAGTGATTCCTGGCGAAGAAGCTAAACACGGTGCCACAGAAACCCCACCTCTGTGGCAACATGATTGCAAACCCATGCACAACTGCTCACAATGGCGTAGGCCACTTGCATATCCTACGACACAGGCTCTGCGTAATTCAGAAGCATAAATCTAACTTTGAAGATTAGAGAAGGGAGCTTGTCAGTATCTGGACCAGCATGATTAAATCTGGTTGGCATACTACTCCCTCATCAACAACCTGTGGTGGCCTTGAGCAAAGTCCTTAAACAAAACTGCTTCAGTGGTGCTGCTTAGTGGACACAGGTGAGACTCTAGTACTAGGCAGCTTCTTGCTATGAATGTGTGTAGCTGTGCCAATGTGATCAGGGAGTTCTGTAAAAGAGTGATTGCCTCTCAGTGAAACTACCCTGAATAAAAGTAAATCCCCATTAGAATGCTTATATCTAACACACAACATGTCTGAGAAATCTTGCTGTTTAATGAAGAGCATCTTCCACCACCCAATGTATTTATAATACATTTCAAGCTCAGCTATTATCTTTCCTGATTAAGGAAAGATAATTAATTGCATACATCACTTGAAATTGGTGAAGTTACTTTCCCTTTTTTCAAGATGACCATTGGAAAAAACATTTATCCTCCTTTTACTGACCATGAGTGTATAAAAATTATGTATTTTGTGTAAAGTCTGCTGACTTTCAAGTGTGAGCTGAAACCTTATTGATCTGACTTATAATGATGAGGTCTGATGAAGGTTGATTGCAACACTGCCTTACTGTATGATACTGGTACAAAGGCAAAAGAGGCAGCTCATTATTTTTAATTAGCCCTTCCTTTTTAAGTCTGTTACCACCAGTTTCACCTTTTCCACCACTGTGTGTTTGCAACTGCTGGCGCTGCCAATAACTTTAATGCTATGTCCTCAAACAGGTTATATCAGGACAAAGCTGTCGAATTTTCACAACAGGGCATATCCCAGTTGGTCTAATGTGCATCAAAGCTCAAAGATGACTAGTCAACTGAAATGAGGCATAGTTATTAAATACTTGCCAATAATCTGCCTCTGCAAACATCTGCAGACAAAAACTTTGTTTCTGTGGCACAGTCAGATAATAGAAGACAGTGAGCCAAACATTAAATAAACTAGTGAAGACTCACTGGGTCACTTGTTTTCTGTGAGCAGGTCATACAACAAAACATATCAATTATTTGTTCATAATTTCCAGATTACTTACAAAGACAGTATCAAGCAAATGACAGAGGCATTTTGATGATGCAGCACAGACAAAGTAAAAAGTACCGTATTTGTCTGAATATACACTACCAGTCAAAATTTTGGACACACATAGGATTTACCATGTTTTTCATGGCAAAATACAACTGTGTTACCATCATTGGAAGAGGGTTTTCTAATGATCAGTTGTCCTTGCATTTATAAACTTGCATTAGCAAACCAATGTTCTGTTGTAAGAGAGTACTGATGACAGGCCTCTGCATGTTTATGTAAAATTCCTTAAAAAAAAAAAAAAACACAACTGTTTCCAGCTACAATAATCATGTACAGTCTTAACAATGTGTACACTGTATTTCTGATCATTTAATGTAATAAAAAGCTGCTTTTCTTTCAAAAACATGCTAATTTCTATGTGTGTCCAAACTTCTGACTGACAGTGTAAAGCTATGTTATTTTCTGGAATTAGGTTTGAAAAATTCGGAGTTAATAGCCTCATGTTTTTATTCCATGAAGAAAAATCTGTCACACAGCCGATAACAAAATGTTTCTGTGACAGTATACACTAATGTGAGTTTTGCTGTATTTCATGTTTAATTTCTATGAGCTTCAGTGATGACTCTTTTCTTGGATTAGACTTGGATTATTGGACAGGTATTAAGTGTTTATTGTCTTTTTCACAATACTCACTGCTGGAAAAGGGGAGGGAGGGTCTTTTAAACAGAGTAATCCTTTATTTGCGCCAGTACATTGGCATACTACTATTGTACAATTAGTCTACATGTGATATGAGGACACAAGTTTATACAAACCTTGTACTATGGGAAGAAGGGTTCCTACAGAAACTGCAAGAGATATGTGTTTTGAAATGTATTGTAAATATAGTCAAAATTATTTCTGAAAGTAATTGCACACTCCACCCATAAAAATGTTTATGATTAAGGATCTTTAATTAATGCTGGCATGAACAATGCATTTTGCTCAGCACTTAAGCACATGGAAGAGATTCTGTACCACCAGCGGATTTAAAAAGTATTGACCAAATAGCTCTTAGTGTCAACAAAAGGGATTGACAGCATGCACATTACAGTCGCTGTCACTCCACCAGTTTTCACCAGGATGGTCCAATTATTTTACAAATAAAAATCATACACCAGCAGAATAACTGTACAACTGTAAATGTGCTATAGAATAACATGGCAACCTAAGCAGCTTAAACACCGTTTGTCTCCATCTTGGCCAGGCCTAAGTATATCTGACATGAAATAAATTTATGGAAATACAGCTATTACCGATTGTCCCATGTCATTTACCTCCTCATTTGTATTGTTCATTGATGCTTAACTCTTAATTCTGTTATTTCTGACAGCACCCTGAAGGCTGCAGAACACATTTGTTAGTTCAGATTTATGCAAAATGCAGTCAGTCTGTAATAATTTCACTTCAGCCCACAGAGATACTGTTCACAAAGTTAAATTGGCTCTGGGAAAATGATGGACTAAACTTAAGCCTGCTAGTCCACCAGGAACTCTCTCACTGATCCAGATGGCCAGACCTCCCTGACTCTCTGTAGATTCTTCCTCCTGCAGTGACTCTGGATGAGGCAACACAACAATTAGCCTCTACACATAACCTCAGCAGCTAAGGTACATTTACGCATCAGATGGAAAGAAAAGGGAAACACCTGAAATTAGACCGGAGCTTTTGAAATTCTCAATGTCTTACAGTCGTATCTCGAGATCTTAGTTTCTTCTGCCTGTACATTTCTTTACTCATTCAATTCATTGTTATTTATATAATGCCAAATCACAACAGAAGTCATCTCAAGGCACTTTACAGTGTAAGGTTTAAGACCTTACAGAATATAAGTATATACAGAATTATGTCCACAGTCCCTATTGAGCAAGCACTAGGCAACAGTGGAGAGAAAAAAAACTCACGGTGGGCGGCCATATGCCCCGACTGGTTGGGGTGAGTGGAAAGTGTGTCTCATGATGGCAAAAATGCATATGATATCATCCACATCATGCATGTGCATACTGGTCAAAAACTCAGGGTATGCTTTAAAGTCTTGTGAGCAGTATTTACCATATGCTAGGCATTTAGAGCTCTATTCTACCATATATAATGGCAAAGAAGAATAACACATGCAATTACATAGCCCAGCTATTCCAGATGTTGTCTGTCAAACACCTAATATTAGGTTGGATAGAGAGCGTCGAAAGATATTTATTTAACAAGATCAGCCAATTTACACACTAATGTGTATTACAAGTTCATTACACAACTAACAGTCAAAAATCAAAAAGAAATCATCTACAATAGCTCACTGATAAGACAAACGCCAAGTATGCACCCACAGTATGATATGAGAAATGCTGCTAATTAGCAGACAACCTTTGCTCCGTCTCTGCTCATTGTTTGAAATGGTGATTCAAATACTTCAAGGTTCTTTGATCCTCATGTGTTTACATTATTTTGTCCCCTTTCTGTATATTGGCAGACAATTTACAAGATTGCTTTAACTCATTTCCATTGCAGAAAATGAAGGGCATAGAGGACTTCCTCTTGGCTATGGTATTGATCTATGTGCAGAGACAACATTAAATGAATCGAGCAAAGCAGTAATGTGTGCGGCAATGACCGCTCTTAGCAGCAAAGGTGATTTCTATTCCAGTATCACAGATTTTATGCCCTTAGAGGGTTTACAGGTCTTCAAATTAAAATAATCATCACTATGGGATTAAATTCTTGTCTTAATTCAAGAGCATAGTGTTAGAGCATAATTTAATTATTTCACGTTCAGATTTTCTTATGATTTCTCTCAAAACCCTTCTCTTGCACTCTAAATGTCCCTGCTCAGGCTCAGATTTGCTCTGTTCCTGTTCAAAACTGTGTTTGTGTTCTCAGATTCATTGGTACTTGCAGAGATTTCCTATGCTCCAGTTTAAACCTCTCTCCTTGCACTCAGGCTGCTGCTGCATGCTTGCAACAGTTTTGCTCACAGATCTCTGCTCTTGGATTTTTCTTTTTTGTTGAACGAACTCAGAGGACCCTGTCAAAATTCGCCAGCCAATAGAATTCAACTTGGAATTGACCAATGACTTAATGGGGAATGGTCAGAACGAGGATGCTGACGGAAAAGGAGTCTTTAGCATGACGCAATGTCCTATTTATCTACAATCTGTAAACAGAGGAGAAGCTAATGGCTGCTGTTTTGACCTTCCTGGAGAAGGAGTACAAATGTAAATCACTATGCAGTCACCTAACTACATGTTGGTATCCAGCCCCGTCTCCTAAAAATTTCGTTCATATAGGACGAAACTGCAATCTCGATTACGTTTTGATACAGGACGTATTTGCGACCCCATTACATTTTGTGTTAACGTAATGATCATATGTTCACAGTTAATGTAAATGACAAGTCGCAAATACGTTGATACTGAATGTATTAATGAAATGTTCACAGGTAATGCATTTTTGTCCTCCAAAATATCCGATCAGCATCCGGTTTTCTGTCGGCTAAAATGTCCGACGTTACATTTCAACATCC
>JAUMHL010000002.1:7613604-7658209 GCA_032362345.1 Sandelia bainsii | reverse complement strand
GATTTGATTACATTAATGTTTAAGTTGAGATTTACAAGAAATATTTAACTGCTGCTGTGTAAAGGGAATACTGCTGTATAAAAACCTAACAAATCTTATTTGTTTAAAGTGTTTGCAGATTAAATATTATTGCAATTTTGTTCAAACAACAGTACTTTTAAAATAAAAGTTAAAAAAAAAACTACTTTTAAATTCATTATTAAATTTTGCCCGTAACAGTGAGATTAATCACGATTAATCGCATGATTTTTCTGCGATTAATCGCATTGAAAATTTTAATCACTGCCCAGCACTAATATATATATATAAAATTGGTTGGAGTGGCAAAGCTTTGGATGTCATGTTATGTTAACACATCTGTAACGCAGCTGAGAAAAGACATTGTCCTTAATAATGAATAATTAATTACATAAATCAATAATTGATTTACAATGCATAGAATTAGTAAGCACAGTTTTATGAGGGCTCAAAAGTAAGTTTTGCTTCTAAATCCTGCTTTTCTCAATAGAAAATAATGAATCTTGATCACCGTCTTGAAACTATTTGAAGCTACATGAATCATGTGACCAGCTATTTGTTTCTTCATCTCTCACTCTCAGTATATATATATATATATATTTAACACTCATCAAAACTAGATATCTATATAAAATTATACACAACACAATCATTTCAAAAATATTTTTAAATGTTTCCACAAGACTCATCTTTCTGTCTGTGTCCTTGTTCTGACCCTCCCTTATTACATGACTGGTCATTTCCAAGTTGAATTCTATTGGCTGAGCTGGCTGAGTGCAAGGAGAAAGGTTTGAACTGGACCTAAACCTGAGAGCAAAAATATGGTTTTGAACAGGAGCAGAACAAATCTGAGCATGAATAGGGACATTTTGAGTCCGAGAGGACGGTTTTAACACAACGCATGACAAAATCTGAACATGAAATCATGAAATTATGCTTTCAAATTGAAAAACTATCCTCTTAAATTAAGACAGAGAATAATCTCCACAGTTTTCCAGAAAACTATACAGAGCACGATGCTTTGGACCACAGAGAGAAGCTATTATGTGGACTTTGCCATTTTATCATTACTTCATCTGCAGGCACCCATTTTCTGTAATGCACCTTTTTAGCTTATCACATCATGTACTCTGCTGGAGTGATGCCATGTTACCATTGTTACCGAAGAGTAATACCAATCTCTCATATAACCTCACCACAGCTCAGGCATTACATTTTTAAACTCTAGCTGAACCTACTGGATTTTCACTGTACTTGGTTTATCTTTCCCAGTAACTTTAAAACCCTGAAAAATCATCATTCTCTGTAAAATCACTTCTTTTGAGCTCCAGACTCTTGAGTGATATTTTAAGTACTGTATAGTTCCTGTTTTGTGTTTTGCATTGCTGTTGTGTGGTTACATAAAAATTTCAAATAATAACATGTTGTTTCCTGTAGTAGACGCCTATTTTATAATATCACACAGCAAATGGTTGTACTGTAGATAGAAAATGAAATTTGGTTTTCCTGTTGTAACATTGAAATATCACTTTGAATGTCAACTTGCATAGGAAGTGTGTACAGAAAATAACACAACAGTTCACTAACAGAGGAGAGAAAAGGTTCTTCAATAGCCTGGAAACATGACTTCAAATACATGCTAATACTGCTCTGTGTCTTCTAGATGAGTAACAGGAAGCAGTTTGCTAATGTATTCATATCATTTTCATAACGTGATCACTAACTCGTCTCTCTTTTATGCTGTTTTTTTTGTTTTGGAATAGAGAAGAATAACAGTATTTTGTCCTGTACAGATGCATTAAAATTGGCAACATTGGCAACAACGAAGGAAAATGTTTCATTCCTTGATCCTTTTTCCAAACCTACTTATTCTATCATGCTGACAATGATGCTGTCCTAGCATGCACCGGAGCAGAAGGCAAGGATGCAGTGCCACAGCACAGCACACAGCAGTGCCTATTAATGAGCCATCATGCTGTCCAAAGGAATCCTTTTCAATTCTTCTTCATGATACTGTCTATTAGAGAGCGCCTCGCTGCTTGCATGGTCACATACTGTAAGTAGTCTTGTCCTAATCAAAAATGTAAAAAAAAAGGAAAACAATCTCTTGTGGAATTGTTAACATATGGTTGCACATTGTTGCAGATGATTGTATATGGGGTAAGTGAAAAAAGTGCAAAATATAAAGGTTATTGGCCTCTGAAAGCGTTAAGGATTACTTTTATGGATCCACTGATATTGTCATTTTATTACTGCTACACAGAAAAAAAAGAAAAGTGCAGGTACTTCATGTTGTCATGTGAACAAAGAGTTGTGTTTACATTTAGTGTCTCTTACTAAAACACAATTTATGTATCCTCAAGGTGTAACAAACATATTCATAAAAAATTTCCATTTCCATTTCCAGCGTTTTTGATGTGTTTGAAGTGTTTACATCAGGGGTTTATCTCCCGCAGCTTTGTAAACTGTTTTAATTTGAAAATCTATGGTACATTGTTACTTACTGTAACACTTAAGTGGATATTTTTTTTACTTTAAGTAACTGCATTTGATTTACTAACAATACTAAAATCTCATCTTTGTCCATCAAAGAAGTATCTCGCCAATATTTGCACACTTTTGCTCTGTCTTTGGGATAAGTTTTCAGTGATACTCTTTTCATCTCTTAAACAGGTTGTATTAAATGTGTTTCACAAACCACCCTCATGTGTATAGATGAATATTGTATTTGTATGCAGGTAAAGATAATGCACAATACTATGAACTTTTATTTACTGTACTTACGTCTCCAATATGCAGTAATCCTTAATTGTTTTTTTGTTCAGGATTAGCAGTCAGTTGTTGATTTGTTCTTCACCTGGCCTTGGTAACTACTCTGGAACTTATTAGTGTTTCAATAAATTGTTATCCCCAGACAACTGTAGCATCAGGGCGTCATAAGGTAACAGCACTCCACGTGATTAAAAAAATGTAGAGGGAAGCACTGTAACAAAAGCTACTCTAGTTGTGCATGAATATACAGCGCAGTAGCTCAAGTTTCAAAGCACTAATGAAAAAGATGGATGGAAGTACCTTAATGTTTCATTCCAGTATGCAGTTTGATGTACTGTACCTGTTCTACACTGCTTATACCCAGGTGAAGAGGCTATATGCATGAGGAGGCCTGGAAGCCTACAGTCTCTCCTGCTCACAGAGAGGCTCAGTGATGCACAAGGGCAGCAGTGTTGTTTCCTGGATTACAGACTACAAGGACAGGCCACACTTTTTTTGTGTTGAGAGCAGCATGTCAGACAGGCAGCAGAGTAGACAGTTGTGTACAGTTGTTGACAGTGTACAGTTACCTACAGCACCAGTCAAGTGTGTGTGCGTGTGTGTGTGTGCGCGCACACAGATGGTAGCACTATTTGAGAGTGACTTTGAATTGTACACTACACACAGAAGTTTTGGATGAATAGCCCATAAATTCAAAGTTGATCTTTGTTTGCCTTTGTCTGTACCCTGACCATTAACGATGACAATCTTATGTTACTTGTATTTGTAGATATTACTGACATCTAACAAAGTCACTTTTAGACTGTATTTAGGGACTTGTTCAGAGCTTTAGATGACTACTTTTTCAGACTGAGAACACTTTGCTTTGGGGGACCATTTAATTGAATTTCACAATATTTTGATTTTGATTTTCAAATCAAAAGTACGAGTATAGTTCACTTATGGTTACAGCATGTAAAAGCTGACCCCCAGCAGCAATTCAATACTAGTCAAACCTCTGACTTGTAATTCTAGACTTACTTTGAGCTTCACTTTCTCCACACCTGAGGCTTTAGATTTAACTCTGGATTATGATTGGAGATAAAAACTACCAAGGGATGCATCAGTTATTTCAAAGAGGAGCAGAATTGGAGTCTAGTGGCAAGCGTTGTAGGGGTTGTGCTAAGCTGCTTCTTAATTATAATAAGCTCAAGCAAGTGACATCTATCAACCACTCAGGGGTAAGGAGCTACAGATTGTCCTAGCCTGCAGCTAGCGGAGGGGAAACCTCACCTGGACACAAGAGGCAAGACGGCATTACCAAGGCAGGGGGCTTATGTAGTCATGGTCATCTTCATCATCTGCCTTAAAGGTGCAAAATGGATTTATTAAAAACTCATTTGTGCCACCAGTTATCAAGACAGCACTGGGCTTTGTGTCTGGCTGCTGAAGCACGGCAATTTGGGCTTGTTTCACATTTCTGTGCTTCTGCTGCAGAGTGAGTGAAAACATCAGCATCAGTTGTTTCAGCAAATGCCTAAAAATGCCTAAAATGTCAAATACCTAAAAGCAAACTTTACAACAACAACATACAACAACACAACAAGATTACTTGTAGTCAGCATTGGTTTTATGATCATCATCTTTCCATAACCTTAACTAAGTCATTATTTTATTAGTTAAAACAATTAATGGATTAGTTGACAGAAAATTAAATAAAAAATGAAAATTAATTATTTTTCAGAAAGAAATGTGACACCTTCTCAAGTGAGAAGATTTGCTGCTTTTCTTAAAGTTACAAAACATTTCAAGTGGTATAGAAACAGGTTTACCGAAATACCTAGTGAAAGGACAGATTCTGTAATGTGACATATAAAACTCTGGAGGGTCTAATCACATAGAAGATTCTTCACTGCCATCCACAACACTCACCTGTGTTGTTAAATCAGGTGGATAATTCCTAAATTATACCTGAGTCACGCTGTTTTACAAATGTTGAATTTTTGCCAACAAACACCTGCTCATTTTCACTCATAATATCTCTTATTTGTCTGTATCCTATCAAATAAAGACAGAAAAAAGTCTCCAAAGGCAAATAAATGATGTTATACGGTTTTATGTGTTATCTTCAGATGATTTTCACTGAAGGATATATTTTAGTACTCCTATGATAAAATCAGTCTTGAACAGTAAACACAATACCCACCTTGAGATTAACATTACAGTCAAACTATGACAGAGAGAGGCAGTCACGAATAGAGTTAGAAATCTATTTCCAGACAGTGATTCACCACTGTTCTAGTTCTCTGAAACTTCACGGCTCTGCAAACATTTACTTCTGCAGAAGAGTTATAACAATAAATCCCAAGCAAATGCAGTATAATTTGTGCTAGTTAGACAGCATGCAGTGTCTACAGAAACGAAAGGTTGTGTTTGTTAAAATGGAGTTAGGCGAGAACAACTAGTATTTGATTTGGTGTTGGATGTAATACTGAGTGGTGCTACATTTCTTACAGGTAGATACGTGGGCTTGGAGAGTCAAGACACAGTTTAAGTGCTAATGTAGTCACTGGAAAGGAGAAAAGAACCCCTCAGTCAGAGCTGGTGCGTAGGTTTGATGTTGACCGGATTTTGAGGTGGCAGAGGTGCTCTTGACACAGTAAAAGCTTGAAAGACACAGAAGGAATAATTTTATTTTCTTTTGTCTGTTGTGTATGCTGTGATCTCCTGCTTCTCTCCTCTGAGAACAGTTGTTCAAAACAGTTACCTTCCGGAAAGGTCAGCAATCTTTGACATCAGGCCTTGAGAATATATATATTTATATTATCAGATAATCAAATGTATACATTTGAACATACCTTTTTATGTAAACGACAGAATCTAAATGTGTAAGTGTCAGCTATATCACATGGTGTATTGAATGTAGACCTGAAATTGTTCAATTATTCAGTCAGTTGAAGGTAATTTAATCAGTAATTTAATCAGTTATCATCTACATCCATTAATCCTTTGATTCTCTTCAAAGCAAAAAAAGACAAATGTTTACTAATCCAATTTGTTCTTTGTTTACTCTTCTTAAATTAGCATATGTTGGCCACAACAAATAAGCTTTAAATGACCACACAAGTTTTGAGAAATTGTAATAAGTAAAGTGCAGTAAGTTTTTTCTGACACTTTGATTGTCAAGATAAAAGACTAATCAGTGATGAAAATGTAATCTAAACATGTTAAACAGAGTCACAAAATAATTAACACCCCAAAATGTTTGCTTTGGTGAATTTGATTAATTGGTGACTTTCAGTCCTACAGCTGGAAGGAAGAAGAAATGCTTCGGTTTGAGTGTATGAATGAAATGGTGGCGCTCTCTTAATTTTCAGGAATAGTTTGGTTTAATCCCGTATGTGTGCCTCACTTTACCTTTTCATTTTTGTTACCCTTTTTTCTCCATCCTTTATCACTCTCACATCCTGTGTCTGGCCCCTTTACTGCATTAAAGTTTGAGGGATGGTGAGAAGATGAAAAGCAAAGCAAATAAAGATCTGAATGTTTTTGTAAATGTAAAGTTTTGTGTTTTCACTTTGTCATAATGGGTTACTAAATGATGGGCGAGAGCAGTTTAAGAATTTAGAATTTAATCTACAACACAATGATTGTACAACTGTGAATACTTTATGAAGCTACGGTAGTGGCTCACCACCTGCCTTTAATAACAAGTGCACTGAATAGATCGCTCAGACTTTTCCATTTGTTCTCACTGTACAATCACGATGAAGTGTTCATCATATTGCATGTCAATAACTGTAAGAGGGTTGGATGATTAGATTACATAAAGTATTACTTTTAGCACCACAAAGCTTGGACTTTTATTTGTCTGTGTAACTGATAGGTGCTCTTATATTTCACCCAAAATGTTTTTGAATTCATTCGGGTTGTTTATTTATTGTTACTGTTGTGTATTTAACAGAGGAGCTTGCATGATTGAAGTGTTGATAACAAGATACACCAAAATGTTTGGCCCATGTCTCATGGGTAATGTGTTCAAACTGTGTTACATAACTGACACATACACAGAAGTCAAAGTTGCATAGTTTATGGACCTGTTTCTCTGACCTTCGATGTGTCAGCAAAAACAAGAGCTCGACTCAATCCAGAGGCAAGAGGTTAGAGCATGGCTTATGATTAAGTGTGGCTTTCACCCCAATGATTAAACACACAAGCTGACACCTTGTGTTTGATGAATAATATATTATTTTTATAATAAATCTTTCAGTAAAGAGCATGACAGACAGATGAAGTACGCAAAGGTCAATGCACAACTGTGCTGAACTGACAATAGCAAACAGTGTGTTCTACATAACTAAACTGTCTACCCCTGAGGGTTTTAAAAAGGTTTTAGGCAACCCATTTCTCTGTCCCAAAGTTAACACATAGCAATTTATTGGTGCTGTTACTTTAAACTAATAATCAAATAAATCAACATTCATAAAGATTTTTACAAAAGGCACCACTTTGTACTGAGCAAGTTGGGTGCTTCATATGTTACAGCTGGTAGGTTGATAGATAAATATTCACCCTTTTTATGGTGACCTTTTGGCAATACATTGAAAATCTCTGATGACCTGAGGTGACCTGGAAAAACACTGGTCTACACTCTTGTCAGTTTACAGCATAGAGACAAACAAAAGTCATCTTTTACCACGCAAGAGCACCGCATTTGGATCTGTGCCACTGCCTACTGCCTAAAAGAAATTAGCTGCTCTCCTAATGCTTAGTCACAACCCTAACCAAACAGGAAAATTGAACAAGTAACAAGCATATGCTTTTGTGGTTTATTACATCTTAACAAAAAAGTGTTCCATAAAATGCAGCTGTCCAAAAAATATGAATGAATATATTTTTTTTGTGGGGGTTTTTTCTGCAGTAGCTTGAATTTCTGTCAGTATAATGTGTTCCAGTAGTGAAAAATATTCACAATAGTGGAAATAAGAATACAAATGTATGTAAAAGTACTCAAACCACTTCCCCATCATAATCCATTTCTCTGCTGTTTGTCCATATGTTTGGTACCATCAAGAATACCCTGCAACCCATGTGAATGTGCAAGCTGGCTGCACCTTCAGCTTTTGTGTTTGAAGTAAGAAACTACTAATTTTATACATCCACTTCTCAAACCAACAGAGATCGAGCGTTTCATGCTTGATAATAGCTTTAAGATGAGTATCCCCTTAAACTGCACTTAATTAGTCCTTTTGAGATTTCATCCTTTACGACTTAACTCATCCCAAATGTCTTGGCTGTCTTCTTTAAAGCTATTGTTTTAATACAGTACCTAACATATATGTCTCTATGACCTCAGTCAGCTTTAGATGAGTTCAAACCCAGGGCATTTTCTCTGAGTCAACAGTACTAACCACCTGGGCACTGTGCCGCCAGAGCAGGCAAAGTTTGACCTCAGGGTGGCTTTTGAGGAAAGTTGCTTCACAAAAATCGATAGGTTTCTCCCTTTTGGGAGTATGAATGTGAACAGCTCATTTCATGCCAAACCAGCCACTTCGTTTTGAGATACTCTTAAGTCACAAACATGGAAGGGTCAGTTGAAGAGAATGAAATAACATCACCATGCTGAGGTTAATAAGGTAACAGTAAATTTCATTATCATATAAATAGTAAAACATGAGTGATTTCTTTTACTTTACTGGAGGTTTTCTTGATGTGAATATGTCAGCTTTGCAGAGTTAAGCTCATAGGTACCACTTGAGCTGGAGGTTGAGCTTTTAGCTTGGTGATGTACGTTCTCTCGTTTGTGAGGATGGAAGAATGGGCTTTGGGTTTAGATTTCTGGTTACTTGACTGAGGATAAAAAGTGCTCTTAGAGTCAGTGATCAGTGGTGGCCAGATTGACTTCAGAGTCTGTATCTCAAGAAGGCCAGAAGAGAACAGAACAGTGAGAGATTTCAGCCTGCCCACAGTCACAGCTTCACTCAGCATCATGGGCTCTGACATTTGGCTGTTATATTAAACATCCTCTGAACATTTCCATCCAGATCCGATTTCCATATATTTTGTGAGCCATGTAGGGTTCACTGAATCAGAAATGCATTCTGCTTAACATACTTTTAGGCACACTGAAACTGAGGGCTTTTTTATCATTCAACATTTAGAATAAAAGAAAAAAAACTGCATGCAAGGGGAAAAGAGCAGGAAGAGCAGATTGAGATTTCCTGTACTACAAATGTTCTAACTCACCATCAATGCAATTCTTATAAACCTAAGCCATTCTGGGATGTTTTGATCAATGTATATGTTCATTAATGTAGAAAGAGCTATCTAACAATTCCCAGAGCTGAAGGTTATTAGGAGATCTTTTTACTCCAGGGTAGCGTATCTTTTAGTATCTCACAAGACTTCCCTTGGGACTTCTCAGATGGAATCAGATTCAGAGGCCAGTGCCCCAGGAGCCTCACTGAATTTGCAATCAGCAGAAAAAGGTATTCACGGCTGTCTTTGTAGTTCAGTATCAAAGTTCAAAATTGAAGTTGAATTGAATTGGCTTCCATTTACAGTCAAAGAATGTCTGACCCTGACTTTTAAAAGTATCTTTACAGTATCTTATTTGATTTTTTTGAAATTGATTTATCGTTGGCTCAACATTTCACTTGTCTTTTTCCAAGTTTGAGAGTTATCTGTGCTGTATTGAATTGACTAAAGATAAACTTTGCTACCACTTGATGCCGCTCCCTTGATAGATTTGCAACATAAATTGATGGTTATCATGAAAACAAATTTCCACACATAACGCTGTCATTGGATGAGACTTGGATTGTGGTTCCTAGAGTTTCCAAATGTAGACTGGGAGGCAGAGCCTTTAGCTATCAAGCTCCTCTCCTGTGGAACCAGCTCCTAAATTAAGTTCGGGAGGCAGACACCCTCTCTACCTTTAAGACTAGGCTTAAAACTTTCCTTTTTAATAAAGCTTATAGTTAGAGTTGTCTCAGGTGACTCTGAACCATCTCTTAGTTTTGCTGCTATAGATTTAGTCTGCTGGAGGACCTCCCACAATACACTGAGCTCCTCTCTCTGTCCACTCATATGCCATCCTTGCATGTTATTAACTTTGTGTCTTCTCTCTCCCCTAGTCGTGCTTCGTCCTCTCTGTCTCTCTGTCTCTCTCTGCAGGTATCCTCGACCTCGGAGCTGTATGATTCCAGCTTGCAGTCACTGATCCTACCGACCTGCGCACTGCTGTGTCTGCTGCTTACGGTGGCCCCTAGAGACAAAGCACGAACAAAAGGAAAAGCAGAAACAAAAAGAAAATGCGCTGCAATTCAAAAAACACGAACAAAAGGAAAAGCAGAAACAAAATGAAAATGCGCTGCAAATTAAAAAACACAAACAAAAGGAAAAGCAAAAACAAAATGAAAATGCGCTGCAGATAGACGATCCCAAACCAGAAGTGCTCCACGATGCTAGGGAGCGCGATGAGCTCATGTGGTCCAGTCGCTAAAGGAAAAAGTGACTGTCTGCCAGAAAGTGATTACTGAGCGCGAGAGCGTGCACAGCCTGTTAAAGACGCACCGCACAGTTTCCATACAACTACAGCTGCTTCTTTCAGTATCAAATCATCTTAAAGTGCAAAAACTATCCACTACATGTATCCCGATTTGATACTGAATCACTTTCTGGCAGACAATCACTTTTTGGCACGAAACGGGTCGTTGGAACTTCCTGGTCTGTGTAGCGACTGGACCACATGAGCTCATCGCGCCCCCTAGCGTCGTGGAGCACTTCCGGTTTGGGATCGTCTATTTGCAGCGCATTTTCATTTTGTTTCTGCTTTTCCTTTTGTTCGTGTTTTTTGAATTGCAGCGCATTTTCTTTTTGTTTCTGCTTTTCCTTTTGTTCGTGTTTTTTGAATTGCAGGGCATTTTCTTTTTGTTTCTGCTTTTTCTTTTGTTCGTGCTTTGTCTCTAGGGGCCACCGTAGCTGCTCCTTGTTGTCTGTTGTTCTTTTCTCTCTCCTCTTTCGACTCACCACTACCGGTCGAGGCAGATGACCACCCACCCTGAGCTTGGTTCTTCTGGAGGTTTCTTTCGTTAAAGGGAGTTTTTCCTCTCCACTGTCGCCTAGTGCTTGCTCAAGTGGGACTATTGGTTTTTCTATATTATTCTGTATATACTTATATTGTGTAAGGTCTTAAACCTTACACTGTAAAGTGCCTTGAGGCGACTTTTGCTGTGATTTGGCACTATAGAAATAAAGTTGAATTGAATTGAAAAAATATTGTATTTATTTTTATAAAAGGTAAAACAGCATTAATTAATTTCTTTGGCTCTTCACAGTCAGTGGAGCCTTTAAACACAACACTTTTCAACAGGTATTATTTGCAGCTGCTCCCAGTGGGACGGCAGTAGCTCATTTGGTATCACCTATGAACCCCAGGGTCAGTGGTTAACTTCCTGGTTTCTCCTGGCTATAAGTCAAGGTGCCCTTAGACTGCAACCCCATAGTAGCACTGACATGTACTATCTGGAAGCTGTCTATCAACAATTTCTCCAAGTGGGTAATTAAAGTATGTTATTATTTGGACTCGTGCTTCTAGCCGCCTGATTACGTGAAATATTCATTTTCTAGGTCCATTTTTATTATCTTCTTTAATTCTTAATGGTAAATATGGGGCTTTTTTGGCAGCCAAATTCTTCACTATGTTCATTGTCTTACGGCTAGCTCTTGCTGATGCTGGAAAAAGTACAACGTGTTACAATACTCTGTGGAGCCAAAGGAAAGTATATAGCATGGTGATTATTTCAACACCTTTCAGATTACATGTAGTCATCTGATCCATTGTTAAAATAAACATACTGATTAGTGCAGCTTTATGAGTTACAAAATACAACTGATTTACCAAAGGTGGCCCATCTTTGGGTTGTTGTATACTGACATATTTCCCACTAGTACAAACATATAATAACTCTGAAAAACTGTTCTTTTCCTCCAAAGCCCTGATGTCAGATGGTCATGTGAAAAAGTTAATGGAAGTTAGAATAAGAGCAAACAATAAAAATTAAAAAAAAGTTACTTGTTTATTTATTGCGTTTGCCCTTAAAGTTTACCAATATCACTTCACTTTATTATAGAACAGGAAGGCATCCTTGGGTGATGAGAGCAGTTATAAGACCCAAAGACGCTGTAGCCCCCTGTGTTAATAATGTACCACTGCATATGCCCACTGTAATGTGATCTGACAACTCAACACAATGCTTTTGCAATAGGAAAGAGATAAGTTGCACACTGGAGTCCATACACAGCAGGTATACACATCTGAAGTCATGCAGCATGATGTAACTTGACAACATAGGACTGTGCTGTATATATAGAGGGGAAAATATTAGATGCAAGAAACAGCACCCAGCAGGTATGTGCCTTAAGATGTCACTCCATTCACATGAATCAACAGTAGAGCAGGAGGCAGTGGTGGGGTGGATGGTGCCAGGGGGCTACAGAGACCTTATCATAAAAACCAGCTAGGAGAGCAATCATGTACGGAACAGCCTGGATTACACCATCCATTGCTTCCACTTGTGTCCTCTGAATTTAACAAGCGATGGAATCACACGCGGTGCTATGTAATTATTTTTCAACCAGGCAAATTAAACAACACATCGTCAACAGCTGTAACTTTAATCATTGATCCAAGGACACATAGAGATTTAATTTTTGTGTGGGGAACAACATTATATATGACACCTTACCTCAAGGTCAAGAGGGAAATGTATTCAGCAAAAACTCTGCACTAAGTACTTAGATGATATTATGTTTGCTGAATGGTAAAGGACACTGTCATAAAGGTTGTGTGTAAAACAAATTGCAATCTGTCAACTTATGTTAAATGAAGTGCACCGCTGATGAGATGCAATCTGGTATCTGCTTTTGTTAGAGGCAAGCAGGCGCTTATGAATCATGGCATTTAATATAGATTTTATACATTGCATACATTTTGGGGATGATGTTTGCAAGGTGAAGCATATTGTAAGCTGTCATTATTTCATGATGTCATGCTGTCGAATAACAAATATCAGAAATGACCTTCAAGAAGAATAAATGTTGTGAAATATATAATTTCATTTACGCTGATAGATCTACGTATGATACAGTGAATTCAATTATTACTAAACCTGGAAATGTTTCTCAACACAGGCACAAACCCTCGACTGTAAAAAATTTAATTCAAACGCTGTTAGCCATGCAAATCAGTGGAAGAGTCTTCACAGAGAAAAAAATCTCTGTGTTCCAATTTCACTTTCTGCTGATGTGGAGGCATTAACTGTCAATCTAGTAGTAGCCTTTCTTCATGCTTTTTACATTACATCAGTGTGACCATTTTATGAATTTATTTTCTAATCCACATAGTCATGAAATTCCTCCATTTTTATTATTATTTTTATTATTATTCTTCCAGCACTGCATTAAAATAGGCTGGTGTGACAGGGAGGTCAAACATGAATCAGAGCAGCTCTCTAATATAAAAATATCGCCTCAAAGCAGCCAGCAGCAGAGGCAGTCAAAGATATGGGAACACGCCAAGAGCAGTATTTTCAGTATAGCTACTGGCTCTTGGTGGCTGCAACACTACGTACAGTAAAACAGAAATATGATATTGTCATCAAAATCAAAAGCTAAAAATCCAGTTATATGATTTAAGCCACAGGTGTTTAGCTACTAGTAAGAGAAATCCAGTACTGCTTCCAAATACGAGGCCTTGTATTACTCCTGTTCTCTCTGCTACTGATCCTCTGTGTTGTCACCATAAATAAGAACAAGTTCTTAGTGAACTCAGCCAGTAAATTAAGGATTAGAAAAAATATCCATGTTCATTTTGTAAGAGTTTGTTGTTCCACACAGCAGATGCATATGGTTCTTTTAATATCTCACTCAACAATCACCACCACATCCAACTACCACCCTCCACAACAACAACAAAAATAATAAAAGAGCAGTAAGATATTGTTTGGATGTCAGATTGAGCATTATAGCATTGAAGGAAACCTGCCTTTTTGTTTGCACACTGAATCTTCTCACCTGTGCTTTGTCAGGATAGAAACTATGCCCCACCATGACGCGAGACTGCCGATGCATACTAATCCAGTCTTAGATCCACCTCTGCAGCCCACAGACCAGTCAGAAGTGGCAGCCTGCTTCCTTGCGTCACTGCATGGCACCAGTACCACTTACCTCTGCTGCTGTCTGAACTGCTGAGGCCTATGGGCGTGAGAGGTCTTACTGTGCATTTACTTTATAGCCATGGGTTTATGTCTTCATCTCAAAGGACTGGATAGCGGGTGCATGAGGGGGATATGAAATTCATTACCAGCAGAGCCTATTTGTGACTCATACTGTATAGGAAATGTCAAAATGGGGCCACTTTTTATGTAGCATTTCCAGGCAACTATGGTGTGTGCTGACATCAAAGCATGTGCCATTATTAGGCTTTCAGCAAAAGAAAGTTCACATCCATCACGGTGAAATGTGCGCCTCTCTAAAGTAGCCCTGATGCCCATTATTCTGTGTCTGATAACACTTTACTGATAAATACTTATGCCCTGTAAATATTTGAGGGCCACACAACATGCAGTGGTGATTATTTTGATCATATTGCACCTTTAATTATTTTTTCGAGGCTTATAAAATCAATCTCTGCAGAGTGAAAAGATGAATTTAATTTTCTCCCGCTATTAATCTCTAGCACAATGAGATGATTAATTACAGTGTAATAAAGGCTTGTCGCAGTTAGAACTGTGTCTTTATTCATGAAGGCCTCCAAATGGAGCTACATTTACATTTAAATGTGTTCATGGGTAGGATGTTCTTATCTGCCAGTCATAGGTTGGAGGGCAGGATGACAGGCAGCAAATGTGGTGGTCTGTCCGACTGCTTTGTGAAGGCTGTAAAACCAAACGGGGGGAATCCTGCCCGAGCCATCCAGTTGGTTGTTTACAAACCGCAGCACAAATCTCATGCAACCAGAGATTTTCAGTGTTTGATGAGAGGAAAGACAAATTTATCCCATGGCAGTGTAGATAAATGGTTTATTGGAATAAGTGTTGAAAGAACCAGTAAAAGTGTTTTGTCACCTCTTTTATAGTAAATGTGCTGTGTGATTACAGGGGCTTGTGGGTTTTGCAATTCTCTTCTAATTGAATTGTTTTCATTATGTTTGCAGCACAAAAGGTGTGCCTTTTAAACTGGCATTCTTGTTTTGAAAGGTATAAACACACCTCACGTGTTGAGGGTTGTTTTGCATCAGAGCAAATAAATAACTTAACCACTGTTCTTACTAATTCATTTGCACTTATGCAATTCGTTCGTCTCTACTCGGCACAATTAAGATGTCATTTTAAATAAGCAGAAGTATCCTTGAGAGATGACACCGAAACAAGGGAATATTTAGGGAGGAGATTTCTTATACCCTTGGAGTATAACAATTAATTTGACCTTCAGATGGTTTTAAAGGGAATCTCATTTAGCCATGTAAAGAGAAATGGCTTGTGTTAATGCAGAGGTATGCTTTTTGAATACAGAAGAGACTCAAAATATGTTTGGCTAACAGCTTCCCTACTAATAATGAAAGCCTGCCCATCGGTACTCCAGGAAGAGATAAATGGATGCTGTCTGTATATATGTCCAGCACTCCAATCCTACATACAGTCTCTCTCTTGTTTTCCCTCTCTCTTTATCTCTCCTCCTCTGTCTCTCTTTCGAGCATATTTTCCTGCTTGCTCCTGTACTATCACACAAACACGCTCACACATAGCCTTAGAAAAAAAAAAGGGGACTGAGGGGGGGGGGGGGGAAATGCATGAGTAAAGTTTTAATAAGGGAGAGAGGTAATTTGAAAAGTCTTTGGAGGTGTTTGGAAATTTATCAATAACAACCAGCTGGGATTTCATGCATGAGAGCATTCAGTGTAATTGCCTGCACATCCCTGATAGAGGTTCCTCTTCAATAACAAAAATATGCTCTTTAATGCAAAAAAGAGTGACACTACTTACCAACTCTTCCTTTTAAGCTTTGTCTAAAAAGGTTCATAAGAGGAGATGGGTGTTTTTTTTGTTTGTTTGTTTGTTTTTGATCACTAATAAAACAACCTTGTAATTTATTTCATCTAGGTTCCCTTTGTGCCAACTTCCGCTGCTTGCAGTTTTATTTAAAAAAATGGATATCCTTAATTTTCCAAGATTGTTGTACTTCAAAGGCATTCATTTGCATTTAGCAGCACAAATTTAAAGCTGCTTTTTGAAACAATAACATTCCTCTGTGTAACTCATTCCCTCTTAGAGTCTGAGCCAGCTACAGAGGAACACCACTTTCTTGCAAAAATATCACAGGTTATTGGTAATTGCGCTAGTTGACAAAGTAAGATGTGCTAATGTAAATTGTAACCTGTCCTTTATCCCATTAGTGTGACATGGTATAATTATATTATCTGCAGTGCATCACAGACTGGATTCTGCTTGTGAATATCTTCAAGCAGATCTGTTTGTTCTGCATAAAAATGATTGAAGCACATAAAGCATCAATACTATCCTTGACCACAGGAATCAAAAGTGGCATGGATGAATGATGAAAGTTATTAATGATGAGAAACCTAATCTGCTCTCACTGGCAGTTCATATTTCACTGAAAGGCTGCCATTGTTATCAGTCTGATCAATGAAATAGCTCATGGGCTGTAAAATAAAACAAAAACAAGCTCAAATATAAGGCTAAATAAAGGCCAGAAAGGCCTTTTCTGGTTTAAAATAAGCTGGAGAGCACTTTAGTAACATCATAGCATGTCCCTAGTTTGAGGAGACTCTAGGTTTTATTCATCAAAGTTATTGGGATGATTCAGTGAAACTGGTCTTGTCAACAAACAGACATAAAAAGTTTTTTGTCCCAACCTCGTTGACACTAAAAACAGCAGGCTTGCCAATTCTTGCCACCAAAAAAATGGTGTGGGAATCCTCTCACACAAATTACACATAAATGATAAGGTCATGGTCAATAGCAGTTGGGTATGTGTTTGTCTGACGGTCAAGAGAGAGCCATGCAGAGGGAAAGCAAGTGCTCTCTACTGTGCAGGGAATAAGCTTAGGGCCTCATAGTGTATTACACAGGGATAACCCACACCACCACCCCTGCTATCAAAATTGCTTGGGAGGAGATTGCTGTGGGAGGTTGTGTCTGTCTCTGCGTCCCGGTTCTATATTTTGTTGTGTGCCCAAGGTGCTTCACTGATCTCAGGCCAAAAGCTGTGTGAAAAATTCAGCCAACTCATAGAGGATGATAGCTAGAGGAAAGGATATTCAGCAATCCACCACAGAGCACTGGTGAAAAAGAGAGTGAACAGGGAAGAGAGAGTCGGGGAAAATGAAAAAATTACTGGAAAATGAGGACAGAACTCTAGACTCTTATGTCCTCTTGTTGTTATGTGCTCGGAGATAAGTACTGCGTAAGTATGTTGTCAGGTCCACTGAAACACATTACTGACAGCACCACAAGTTCTGGGGAGGTCTTGTGGTGCAGCTGCTTGACTAACATTTTCACCCTGTGCACTTTTGGTTGCTTGTTCACTGAGATAGAAATTCCTTTACCAGGGTTTATGGATGTTGTGGTACTGGACAGTTCTAGTGGGTGGAGAGACCATCTTCTAACTAAAAGGTCACACAGTCAGTCCTTGGAACAGCCCTTATGCATCCATCAGTAGGCATGTGTGCTCACTCAGCGAAAGGCAGCCTATATAGCAGTGTAAACCACCAGAAATGTAAATAATAAATATGGTGTTTGTTAAATTATTTCTTCATGGATTGGATGTTTGCAGTGTTTTTTTTTCCAATAATCGTTACTGCATGAGTGATTTCATACTAGTCACTTTTTGTGCCATTTTCTTGGACTTTCTCTTTGTGATTTAGTTTTCCTCTGTATCATCCTTAATATGCACAGCTGTGCAGGGAGAAGGCACAAACCCAAAGGCTCTCTTAGATGTCCTATAAGACTAGAAGACTTTTATTATGCTGTTTATTAGTTTTCTCTGAGTGCATGTGCACTCAAAGTATGAAATATACAGTGCAACCAAAAATTATGTAAGGTTAGTGTTATCTTAGACAGTGTCAAAGTAAGTACAATGTTTCACATCTCACTGTGGCACATTTCAAAGAGGCAAAAAAAGATTGAAAACCATTTACTTCCATGCAATGCCCTGCTCAAATAGCTCGTCTCTGCAATATGTCTACATGGCAAACCTGTCATTACTTACAAGAAATCTGTGTTTTCTTGCCATACAAGTGTAGGTTTCTTGTTTTCTGGTTGTTTGTTTTTGTGGAGCAAAGCTTTCCTAAGCAAACGTGAGTATGGATTATGGATTTAGCTTTGCTACATTGAGATGTGTGTGACAGATGTACAGAACAACTGCATTTCATCAGTGTGCTGTGGGACTACACTGTACAGTAACTCTGGCGGTGTCAGGTTTGTTGATATTGTCGGAATTATAATGATGTGCCTGAATGACAGCGTTGTTTTTTTCTCAAAAACATCTTGCACGTAATAAATAGAAATTACATGAGCACATGATCCTTTTATCTTCCCAGTATTTACCCTCTTATATCTATGTATATATATATATATATATGTATATATACATATTATTTTTCCATATTTACTAATACCATACTTAATAATCAATATAAAACAAAAAGAACAGACATATGCAAAACAAAAGACAAATAAAAAAGAACAACACATTAAGGAGATAGCGGTTGGGCTCCAACACTATAAAAATGTATGCATACGTCACAACACATGGTTTCCCAATTATTATGTTGTCACATGGTTTGTTAGCGTCTTTTATTGTTAAATGGCATTTGGAAGAAAACAAAAGGGCATTTTCTGAATCTTTTCTGAGAGTGTGTTAAAGTTCATAGGGGTCATGAGTTTCACTAAAGGCAGATAAGATGATATATACGGGATATAGAAATGTTCAAAAACAACATTTGTCTCATGTTATAATTATTGTAAACCAAGCATTGTCTGATATGTAAAAGGAGCTCTTCGCATGGACTTGTTAAAGCTGATCATATTGCTGGAATAGCTGCATAATTTAACCTGGTAAACTGAAGGGACAAAGTGTTCGCAGTATTTTTAAGTTTAAGTTTTGTCATTTTAGCTCCAATAAAACTGCAATGCAAAGATTTATGCTTTGCTGACCTTGATCAACCAGCCATTAAGGAGGAAGTGGCTTCAAAATTGTATTGATCAACAGAAAGCAAAAGCTTATGTCCCTGACTCTTGATTCAGAGCACCTTTTAAGATCCATCCTCTTTTTCATTAAGAAGTATATAAAGGAGCCCTAATTTATTTTGGAGGACTAACACAAGTGAGGTCAAGCCTGTGTAGCCATTAGGTTGTATAAATGCTGCAATTTGGCCATTAG
Organism: Sandelia bainsii; assembly: GCA_032362345.1. Classification (NCBI taxonomy): domain Eukaryota; kingdom Metazoa; phylum Chordata; class Actinopteri; order Anabantiformes; family Anabantidae; genus Sandelia; species Sandelia bainsii. The sequence continues at coordinate 7,638,976 of JAUMHL010000002.1, read as the reverse complement.
CACAAAAGGATAAGACTTGGTTGAAACATTGAATGGATCTGCCTTCTTAATTGAATTAGCTTTGACTGGAACATTTTGTTTTCATCACTTTTGATTTTATACTGCTAAAGTGAAAGTGTTCTTCGTATAGAATTATAATAATAATCAAACAAAACCAATTAACACACACGCACACATACACACACACAAATATTCTCCATCTAAGTGTTTTCTCAATATATTGTCTGTATACTGACAGCTTGTTAGTGCTCAAATTATGTATAAATCAGGTTTAGCCTACTATCTGAACTGTTGCTCATTACATACAGCAGTGTTTCTTACAGACATACAGCATAATTGGCTGTTCTGTAACTGGATCTGGTATAAATCAGCAAGCTTATCTTTGAAGCAAATGGCTAGGGAACAAGTTGTGAGTTATTAATGGTGACCAACTCCGAGGGTCTACTTTATGCACTGTAGTTTGCCCCGTTCAAATTTATGGGGACTTGGAGACTAAGCAAAATGTGTAAACATTGTTCAGAAGCTCCATTAGAGTCTGAACATAAAGTCCATAGTTCAGCAAGTCATTACATCTCGGTGAGTGGATAATTTCTGCTGTCCTATATATTACATGTTGACAGCACACTTTCTGGACAAATTTATCAACATTGAAGCATCAACTGCAGGATTCTCATCTCATTTTGAACCCTGGCCAGGACAATCAAATTGCCACCTGCAATATCAAGCTGCACTGATAAATGGTTCCTCCTGTCAGTGGCTTCATGTTTTCTTTTGCACAATTACCTTTCATTGGCATGTGTTTGCACATATGTTTTCACCAGATTAGAAATTTGACATACATCAACATGTGTCTGGGAATAAAGAAGCACTTTGGTAAGATTCCCAAAGGACAATTTCCCACTCACATTCTTTCCCAAAACAAGTGGTGGAAGCTTTTGAAATACAGGAAAGACAGGGTAATACATCAGACCCCGATCAAAGCATTCTATTGGCGTCAGCACTATCAGGCAGTATTTCTCAGAGATGATAGAGAAGGAGAGTGAAACCTTTTGAAAACAAATTTGTCACGGGGGATTATTTTTATCTTTATGATGACCTTGCAGTAAAAGAAACAAGCAGCAAAACATCATATTAGTGAACCTTTCAACTGCTTCCCACTGCTTGGGTTTCTGCCACAGAGCAGATGATACATTCTGATTCACTGGACCCCCCTGGCTCATGAATCTGGACAGATATAAAAAATGTATCAAAAAGATCAAAATTACAGCAGAGGGGTGTGTTTTTATGTAGTGAAAGTTTTCCTATCAAAGTATTCAATATACAGTTCATGTTTATTTGCAGAGTTTTTGACCTATTTTAGCCCCAGCAACCAGTGAACCAATGATGTTTTTTCTAATAAAGACAAAGCATCTGTGTAAGTTATGTTTGTTTTATACTCTCTAGTATACTGAGACAGTTTAGGAAACAAACCATAAAGCAAAATGAGATTTATTCACACTTCTCCCGCCTAGTATTCCCTGTTGCACAGCAGCCTGATGGATTTGACTTTGGCCAGCAGTCTGAGTGTGATTTATGATCAAACAACACCTAAACCTGGTATTTATTATCCATTACTGCTGTCCGTCAGGCAACATTACATTACTCTCCACTGTTCATCTCTGTTTGCCAAGCAGCATTGCACCACCATTGCTATTAAATCTAGTTTAACACATGCAAAACATCGAGTGGCATTGCAGTGTCTGAAGAGCTTTTTTTTCACTCTCTCCTACAACCTTTTCTTTTCCTTTTACCTCTGCTGAAGGGTTTCTTGATGTATTTGTACATATTGCTGTACCATTACTCCCTTCTTTCCTTCAAGAATCTACTTGATTATACAGTATACAACAGGAAAATAGCTTTGTAGGTCTGAAATTATATACTGTAAATCTGTCTTTTCAAAATAGCTTTGCAGAGTTCAATACAAATAATTACCCTGTATTATCCTCTGTCTCTGTTTTTTGACAGCAAATAGAAATTCTTTAGCCAGAAATAGGTAAGCTGTTTTTATTTCATACCTGATTTTCAGTCACCACATTAAAAGCCTTGTGCAGTTCTGCTATTTTTTTAACCAGGAAACATCACTAAATTTAGAACAATGCTGCCTAGAATTACAACTGAGCAAATTACCTATGCCTTTGTTTACCCATAACTAGAATTGTGCAACTGTTTACATGTCTGAATGGTTCAGTAACTGCATGTTAGCAATTGGTTCAGTCCTGCACTACACTCACTCCCAACATATTTTACAATTTAATGTAAAAGAATGCTTCACCAAAAGCCTGGTGTTTCATCTTAAACATTTTCTTTTGGCTTAGAAAGTGGCTCTGAAAAGTTTGTAATTCATGTTAAATGGCATCTTAGAGTCACAACAAAATGCTGAAAGAAAATGACCACAGAAACTTCCTATCATCTTTTATTATTAATTTCTCCATTGGTGTCCATATGGTCCTTATGTTCCCAGCACTTGTACTTCTGTTTGCTAGCAGCAGCGGCCTGCTCTGCCACATCTGTTGGTGTGATTGAGTCAAATCAAATATGTTTTGATACTGATGAACATTTGTGAACATTGTAAGCTCAATGTAGATAACACATAGAAATGTGATTCTGGACAAATCCTTAGTTAACCTAAAATAGCATTTGTTTTGTTTTTACCATTGAAATAATAGTCATTCAGTTTTAATTTGAAACTGGACAGTGAGATGTAATCTTATACACTAAACTTCTTCTGAAATCATATTCTTAATTGTTCTTAATTGAACTTTAGATGAAGGTAATTTAAACACAACTAGTGCCATCCTTTTAATGTTAAATATAGGTTTAGCTACATAAAAGTTTTGTCAGCTGAGAGGTGAAACTTTTTTATTTCCAATATCTCAGAACTGTGACTTGCTAATTCTAAGCACCCAATGTGGCAAATTAAAATAGTCTTTCTTAGAGCACACTTTCCTTCACTGATCCTCATGTTCTCATTCAGTATTAAATAGGTTCATTGTGTCTACACACTGATTCTTACATTGCATGTTGTTAGGCTGATCAGACAGTTAAAGAGGTATCGGCAGACAGGTGATTATCCAATCATTGTTGTGTTTGGATATAGCTGCTGTATGCCAATTGAAGTGACCAGATTACAGGATGATATATCTATCCATCCCTTATCTTTACTGCTTATCCTGTCAAGGGTCGCGGGTATGCTGAAGCCAATCCCAGTTGCAAGAAAAAGTAAGGGAACAATTTTCTGCATAAATTGGTCATAAAATGTGATCTGAGTTTCCCCAAAGTCACAAACATCAACAAACACAATATTTCTAAGCTGATAAAATACAAACAACCACGACACCCATTAAACATATAGAGTGATGGTGGAAAAAGTAAGTGAAAGGGTTTTTTAAATTAGAGATTTTAGAGATTAGAGATTAGATCACAATCATGATTTTTCATGTCTTTACTGAACACACCCATTAAACATACAAAGTGAAGAGTGACTTTTTAGTGACTGTTTTGGACCTTTGGCAGCAATAACCTCAAGCTAGCTCTTCATGTAGCTGTGGATGGAATGTGCTCCTGCACATTGTCCAGGAGCAATTGGACCATTCTTCCTCACAGAACTGCTTCAGCTGAGCCATATTCTTAGGATGTCTAGATGGAATGTTTCATTTGAGGTTGGAACACAGCATCTTCAATGGACTAAGATCTGCCTGACTGACTGAATGGGCCATTTTAAAAGGTGGATTTTGTATCTCCGAAGCCATTCTGTAGTAGATTTACTTTGATGTTTAGGGTTATTTTCTTGCTGCAACTTTTTCCCAACTTTAGCTTGCACTCAGCCATGCTGACATTATCCTGTAGGATACCCTGATAAACTTAGGTTATCATTTTCCCCTCCATGATGGCAAGCTGTCCAGGCCTAGAGGCAGCAAAGCAGCCCCAAATCTTGATCATCCCTCTACCATGGGATGATAATTTAATTAAAATGCCTGGTATCCTTTTTACTTGACAGGTAGTGTTGTGTGTTCTTTCCCAAAAACATTGCAGCACAAGTTTGCAAAAGACCACCGTGACACTCCACAATGCTACTGGGAAAAAGGTTTGTACATTGATGAATCAACTGAATTGTTGTTGTATATATGTCGTAAAAAGAGAACTGTACACCAACATGAAAACATCAACAAATGAATTATAGTAGAGGGATCATTCAGATTTGGGGTTGCTTTGCTGCCTCTGGACCTGGACAGCTTGCCATCTACTACTAAATGGCTTGGGACACATAAAGTCCACCTTTTGTAGTGGCCCACTTAGAGCTCAGACCTTAATCAAATTAAGATGCTGTATTATGACATCAGGAGAGTCGTTCAAACCAGAAATCCAGAATCTAATCCCTAATCTCTAAAATCTCTCATTTAAAAAACCCTTTCACTTACTTTTTCCACCATCACTGTATGTTTAATGGGTGTGGTGGTTGTTTGTATTTTATCAGCTTAGAAATATTGTGTTTGTTGATATTTGTGAATCTGGTGAAGATCAGATCACATTGCATGACCAATTTATGCAGAAAACCAGGAAATTATAGTTCACTTACTTTTCTTGCAACTTTAGATAAATACATCCAATCACAGAACATGCAAACCCCACACAGAGAGGGCCCACCCAGCTGCCGGTTTTGAACCCATGACCTTTGTGGTGTGAGGCAAAAAGGTCTCACAACACAAAGGTATGAACTTGATATTTATATCTTAGCGGTTTCCGCTGAGTAAAGCTTCTGCTCATTTCTTACACACAAGTGTATTATTTCTGCTAGAAGTCAGGAATCAAGCCTTAAGTGTTGAGTAAATTTAATACATTCAATTTACAAACTGTTTAATGTCACAGACAGGTAGCCAAAAAGATGGCCTGAATAACGCAAAAAGCAAAGTAAAGTTTTTCCAGCACCTCCAAGAGCTTGACAGCAGAGTGTGTATTTTACCAGTAGTTATATAGGTTTTTCCCATATACAGTATTTTCTTTGAAAAGTTTGTTGATGTGGTGCTTTCATGTGTTGGTGGTAAGCTCTGACATTCAAGATATGAGTGTAGACCGCAAAACAGCAAAGTCTATATTTGAAGAAGCTCCAGTACCAAGCTCACAGCATACAGCTTTCAACATGATTTGATTTTCAGACAGCATAGCTCATTAATTGAATGCTGTTTCTGGAGCAGATTCTACAATTGGCTTCCAGATGATTGTCAGACCCAACCTCGACTGTGACGTATGTTGTTGGCTCAGTTTATAGATGGAACCAAAGTGTTTGTGTAGTGTGTCATTTCTGAATTTCTCCACACTTGTTACCAGGACAACATGCTCCTTCTGCGTGCCCTTTAAGTAAATAGTTGGGAGAATTGGTGGAAAGGAGGAAGAGATCTATCCATGCAAATCTCATGGTAAGACGGAGGGAGCAGATGTTGAGGAGGAGCCCTTCTATTCTCAGCCTGTTTCTGAAGGTGTGTTTGGTCATTAACAAATATTCCATGTGAGTGGAGAAATGGCATAGGATCAACATTTTTATAAGGCAGACATGTGATTCACCTCTCTAGAAAAAGCACGGCTCCTGTCTGCCAAGACTGTGGGACTTCTGAGTATCTGTTTTTGCCTGTGATCAAACATGCATGACAGCTCGCCTTCAAAGCCAAGACAATATGGGAGTGAGGCATATGAACACTGCATCCAGAAGAAACACACACCCGCACGCATTAAGGTTGACAGTCGTGCTTCTTTCATCCAGATACAAAGATGTGCGCTTACTCTATGAATAGTTAATAGAGGTTAGAGTAACACCCAAGTTTCTATTGATCAATAATGAATTTTCAAGACAGTCCTGCAACAGTCACACTGACCCATGTATCAGCAAAGTCTGAGAGTTTCCCTTTAGTGTAAAACAATCCATCTTCAACTATATATTGTTAAAGTCTCCTCTAGAAAGAAGAGAGACAAACAACTGACATTCAGTTGCTCAAAGGCAAACTACAGCTTCATTTCACTGCAACCACACAGTGCTGGCACATGATCCCTCAAACTTGCACACAAATCATCATCACAACACAGTTTTGATTAACATAAATGTTGTTCAGAGAGACGGTGCAGCAGCTGTATTTTTGACAGATGTAAACAAAGTAGAGCAGCCTTTAAATCTCACATAATGGAGACAGACAGGAATAACAACTGTGTATACTTCCCCCCTGAGGCTATTCTCCCTCAGGCGACTTTCCCTGAGGTGAACAGATTTGCTAGCGCACAGTTGAATCTGGACATAGAGACCGACAATGAGATCACTATTTCAATGCAAAGTGCTGCAGGTTGGGGGGGGTCTGCAGTGAAGAGGCAGAAATCCTTTGAGCGCACAATCATTGGACCAGAATATTGCCCCATTTTGGTGAAAAACTCCTTGAGTATTTACAGAGGCATCTTTGACAACATATAGTCAAAGATCAATTTATTTATTTTTATTCTGGGGACTGATATTTTTTATGTCATCTACAGACAATGTTTTATCTTGTAAAAAAATCAGACTAACAAAAAAACACATCCATATTTGAGACTTTCTTGGCACTGTGTAAGCACTTTCATCCCCTCTAATTTGATGCAAGCTGCAATTATGTATGACTAATGGTGCATAGGAAGCTTCAGTATTCGCTGTTGATATTTTGCAACAGTGTTAATTTAAACTGTTGATCTATGTATCGGAACAACAGTGATTAAAACGTGTTATTAGCATAAATGCATTATTTGTATGCCAAAACATTACTTGTATGTGGACGGCTTGCTAAGTGTCTTGTTTTGTTGCATGTGTGTGTGTGTTCATCTTTTACACAGCTGCTTTCACATCACATATCGCTGTAACTATAAAAATGGAAAACAGACCTCAGTCTGTCATTCTGGTTGATTCCATGAAGAGTAGACGCAGTGAATCAGCTTTTGTTAACCAGGCCAAACTTTGTGTCGCTCCAGTTTCACTTTGATCATAAAAAGAGTATTAATTAGAGGAACCTTTCATGGCTTAAGTGGGATCTAAGGTCCAACTGTTTTCCATAGCTTTTTATTGCAACTGTACTCAAAGTAGCCAAGTGAAAGGAACAGTTGCCATGGTAAAATGAATTAATGAAGTGATGTTTATGTTTTCTTACTGCACCTTGGTAAATCCTTCTCTGAAATGACATGTAAAGGTCTCAGTGTCGTCTTTAATTGAAGATGGCAGGGAGGATGGAGCATGTGTTCAGAGATGTTCTATAATATACTCTATATTACCTTTTAATGCTGTTCACATGAGGACATTCATGTGTCATAAGTACTGTAACTGTAACATGTGATCTTTTAAATACAAGCATATTGCTCCATTTTTCCATTTTACTGCTAAGATAGCAGAACTATTTGTAGCCATATTAAAACAACAAGAATAAAAACTAAAGAGACATTTTTTCCAGAGGAAATCGATCCCAACAGTGAGGTAGGCAAACCTTGTGCATTTTACCTTCTATTTATCAAGTATAAATAGTTTGTTTCTCAATAGTCTGACAGTAATGTGAAACCTACTTTGTTCTCCTTCTCTGTGGATGGTTTAGATTTCCACAAGTCCAATATAAGAAAAAAAGAAAAGAGCATTAATGTTGCTCTGCAAAGTTTTCATATAAACAAAGTTTCTGTTTATACACAGTACCACTTACATAGAGGTTTAGAGTACATGAGCTGATTGTGTTCACTTCCTTATAAAACATTTCATATGCAGATTTTTCACATGTACTAGCTAAAAGTCTTCTTTGTTGACTCATTACTTGTAGCAGTTGATAAAATAAATTGTACAAATTGGCAGCATTTTGAATCCTGAATAACGATTACCCCTAACTGTTGCATTTGAGATATGAGACCCATATCTGCTTTTTTCTGATAATAACATAACAACTGCAGCTCCATGTCATCTATATTCAATATTAATTAAACTAAAACTGAAAACAGAATTAGTATTAAAGTATTTACATGTAACTATCTTGACCTCATGAACTTCAGTGGCTATTTGGCCTTTCTCCGACCAAATTTAAATAGCAGCCACCCTCATTATTAGAACAATTATTTAATTAGTATACATATGGGCATTTACAGTTGCATTAATTTCCAACTAATATTATAATGCCAAAGTTAAACATTGTTTCAACAGAAGTTCACCCAAACTTTTCAGTGTAAAGTCTTTATGGCTTATCAGCATGATCATTAGGCTGGGTAAGTGTAATAACTGAAGTTAATGGTTGTAATTGTAATCGTGATGGCAAAAACTTCAGATAATCTAAATTTAAGAGCCCCAGACATCTGAAACAAAAATATACTTTTAGCCACATCAAAAATGGCACATAAAGATACTGATAGTATTTCTAAAAACTTAGATTGATGTAACACCACTTCATAATTTCATTAAAATGTTTCCTGCTTTAACAGATAAGCTGTTACTTTTCATTTAGCAGATTACGAAGTGCCATTATTATCAGTTTAATTATTCAGTGATTGGAGGCTTTAATGAACAAAATGTGTACAAACGCAGTAGTAGTGATTCACGCTCATTTAATGATGGTTAAAGTGTTTCTCCTCACTTCCCATGCCAGTGGTGCAGACACATAAAATCCACAAGAAAATGGGTTTGAACTTTAAATGCTAAAAAAGAAATCGCTGTCATAAGTTTAATCATGGGCTTTTACTTCAGATACAGGAAATGGTTTTGAAAGTACAAAAATAAGCATTAATCGGATCAACGGTTGACCTTAAAAAGTCAAATTTAAATATATGAATGGTTGGAAACAAAATGTGTTCAAATTGTATGTACTTTTACAGTGAAAGGAAACAATAGTGAAGTCTTGGGGATAAACAGACTTCTATCTTTGTGTGTTCATGGTAGAGAGGATGTTGTCTTGCTAGTCACCTAGTCACCTAGAAGTTGCTTGGTATCCTCCTGAATTATATTTTTCTTATGTGTTCATAATGTTGTCATCTTGATTACCTATAATGTAAAAGTACTATGTTGCTCTTTTCTATACATACACTATCCATTGCATGATTTGGAGGAGGGATCCCTGCTCTGTTGCTTTTCCTGAAGTTTTTTCCATTTTGTTCCCTGTTAACGGTTTTAGAGGAGTTTCATGACTTGGTTATGTAATGAAATTACATTCCACTTGTTTTATATTTGTCATTTTACAGCTGATTGCATATTGTTGCTGCAGAATAACATAACTAGCCCCTATATTATAATTTTAAAAAATCTGACATCATCAAAACATTATTCTATTCCTTACATCTCCAATAGGCAACATTTACCTTGAGGCTACAAAGTGCACCGTGAGTCCTTTATTTGTCGCCTCAGGTGTGCACGTAAGGCTAGCACTTGTCAGTCAATTTGATTGGCTGTCAAGACAACATTCAGCCTGAGGCTGTTGTAACATAAAACCTCCACAGCAACTAAAGACATGGACACAGGAAGTTAATTTGAAAATAAAGAAGTATGGTAGCCACAACCTGTGAACCACCAGCTATGCTCTTTAGAGATAAACACTGTAATAACATAGTTCTTCTAACAGAATGATGAGTAAAACTTTTTAAAATTTGATTAGACTTTGCAAATTAAGAAGGCACACGAAAAATATAATAGACAAATGTTACATGGTCAACAAAACCCTACATTTGTCTGAATAATTGTTTGCTCATCAAAGATTTTGTTAACTACTTGTATTTTTTGTATTTTTAACTACAAACTAACTTCTCTTGTGTTTCTTTTTGTGTAGCGCTTCACAAATTGCTTGCTCTTTTGACTTTGTTTGCTATGATTGTTTGAACTTTTGGTATAAAACTGGTGAAAGTGCTTCTTAATTTGCTAAAGTTTGACTTCTTTTTTTTTGTTTTGTCAAATTATTTTTTATAGTTGACCCTTAATAGCCACTCTACAAAATGTGATAAATACCAGTTATAACCTGAAGTCCTGCAATGATCTTGTCATTTTAACTTTCACACAATAACCGAAAGCCAAAACTTTAAAATCATAATGTAGTGTTTTGTGTCTGTGAGGCTGATCTGTATAACTGTTTCCAAACACAGTTGCATTAACTCTGCATACAATCCATCTGGCTATTCCATACATTTATATAGTAAAAATTAGCAAAGAAAAACCTCTTTCAGTGTCTCTCCCTGTCACTTCCATGCAGACATACACACATGGAGCTCTTCATGAATGTCACTCTGCAGTTATTTCAAATAGTGTGTGTAAAGAGATTTTAAATGACTTAACTGAGATATCACAAAGCTCTGAAGGGAACACAGGCTGTCCAAGCAAGATGCATGGCTCTGGATTGACACTCTGCTGATGATTACAGTATAATTTATAGAAAGCTAGTTTATTATGCAACACACATACATCAGCTGAAAACAGCTGCTGTGGTCAATATTGCCAATAGTCGAATAGCTGAACCTACCATGGTGAGATCGTATTTGGCCTAAGCTGCAACTTCTCTCCTCCTAATTGCTTTAGTTAAGTTAATTCATTGTGTTAGTCTGTGTAGTTCTGTTCCTATGACTCTCTAAGGCTTACACACAATGTGAAAATTCAGGTTTAAAACAACAAAGCCAATAACACCTTTATGTGCAGTGTAAAACACCAATTGCATGTTCATTAAGTACATCCATAGTATTCTATTCAGTTCAAATCTCCCCAAACACAGGTTGGGTTTGACCACTGGAAAGTTATTTATTGGTCCCGTTTACAGATGTTACTTGTAACTGGGTGGCAATGTATGTAAGCGATGACCTTGTGTGTGCATTGTGCACGACTGTGAGACTGTGTGACAGGTCAGCCACTGAATGATCTCAAAACTTTCCAGAAACTCCAGTTCTTCCTTGTCTCTGTTTTGAACACAAAGTGGTCACAAAGCCCATGAGATAAGCAAAACCTTTTCATTCAATCCGAAACACAAGAACAAACACTGTCAAGTAGGGCTCGGCAATTTCACACTACCACTTTTCTTATTACACACACTTGTGCACAAGATGCTATACTGGGCAAAAAACAAAAATAATGGATTGTAACTGTGAAAATGTTTTACCAACGCAGAAGAACACTTTTATATTTAATTATTAATTTATATTTACTATTTTGTGCTAAATTTAATCTAAATAAAATTGGTTTTATATGTCTTGTGAGTCTGAATAACATGTTTATGGTCTGCTATTTGACTACTGTGTCTGCAGGATGTTTTAGGCTAAACAGCTACAGCATCTGGAAAGCACAGAGGAGACTCTGTGACTCTGTGTGAAGCTTAGGAGCTTTAGGGTTTCCTCCATCACTATACATAGCTACTGGTAAATAAAACTCAGGAACACAGTTTCAGTCTAAATGAGCCATAAATAGACATTAATTTACAAGCTCATCAGTATGGTGCTGATGCTCTGATTGCTCACAATGAATGTTAAATTCACAGTTGACTTTCTAACCCGACTCTGATCTGATGGCCAGTTCACCAACTCAGTATAACCTGACCACAAACCCAGTTTAATGTGTAATTTACTCCACATCTCCTAACTGCAGCTACAATAACACAGTCTCTGTCTTTTCTCATGAAAACACTACAGGTACAGGTGTTATCCAGAAATATTAAGTCAAGACAGCTGGATTTGCTGTGTAACTCTTCAACTCATTCATGTCCACTCAACCAAACGGCTTCATCAGCTCATCTGACAGCTGGCGAGTTGCCAGGTACAGAAACATTTGGAGTCATTCGTACATTTACGTAAATAAGGCTCACTGATGTCAAACATATGAGATGTTAAGGTCACATGACAGTCATGTGAGGATTGTCAGAGTAACATGACCTGAAGTGTGAATTGCTGTGAAAGTGCCTTGGAAGGGTTGTCAGTATGAAATTGTAACCAGCTGAATAAGTGGCTGCAGGTCTCTAGCTGGTAAAATCTGGCACAGAAAAGAACCCTTTATAAACGTGGTCAGTGGTTTGCAGTCAATTTAACACCATTGGACATTTACTTTCAATCAAGTTTCTCTTTGTCTGTTTTCCCCAAAAAATGATGCTTCAGAAATCAAACCACTACCAAAAGCTGGGAATGAGCAAAGTCCTCCAACTTTAACACCCATATTGTCCCAACCCTCTCATACAACCAAGTCACTGTTTGTTTTAAGAGCGCCCCCACGCACTGAGGCAGGCAGTTGTTTTGGTGGCTGTTGTCTTGTAGGCCACAATGGCACCAAAATCATGTCTGGTAATGCTTATTTTTCCCTAAAAGGTCAAAAATGCGATTTTGGTTGGGATTAGACATAGAAATGTTTGGGTTAGGTTTAGGCACTAAATAAACATGCAGTACATTTACATGCACTCAAGTAACTAGCGTCATGTGACTGCATTACGACCATGCAAAAAACGTATTTGGTTGGTATTGGGCACTTAATAAACATGCCAAGGTTACTAAAATGTCACTTTTTAGCCTTAAAAAAAACTGCTTCCTTAGCTTCACATGACGTTCGTCACGTGACAAACATGACACTACACAAACGAGCTACAACTCACCACCAACATTCTATTTTTTATATTCATATTATTCATATTTTTTAGTTTTGTTTATAAATGTATTTACCAAAGCAAACATTTTTATTACACATCCACATACAGTACTTAATAAAAAAAGACAATATTTTCCAACCTTTTATCATAGTTTGGTGTCATTGTACTTTACTTTTACTAAATACATATGTGTATGTTTTCACCAGAAGTCACTTGTTTTCTAGTGACGACAACAACCTCTATGAAATTCAGTCAATTGACCATTACCCAAACAATCAGATTATTCATGAGCTATAGCCTCACATTATTGTTAAATAAATTGAGATTACATAACACCCTAACAATTCTTGTTTTCTCTAATACTACACTGTTTAACTTATTTACATCACATTTCAATTGCCGCATAATAAATGGACGATATAACAATCATGTGTAACTGTTGTCTGCATCTAAACTGTTGTGTACAGCAGACCTAATACCTAAGAATGTTACATATTTATCAAATACAGAAAGCAAACACTTTACATGTATGTACATGTTACATTATTTGGCAACAGATGCCAGAAATTTGAGACATACTAAGGTAGTCACTTTTGTACTGTATGTATAGTAGAGAAATTGAATGCAATATTTTATGACTCATTGCTAGCATCTAGCATCATTATGACTACTTGTAGAGACAGCAAGCATTTAGTTTTAGACAGATTCAACATTTTTTGTACTAGCAGACACATAAACATAAGCACTTAAACACACCTTCATGGTTTTTTCCTTCTGACATGGGTTTCGTAGTATAATTGCAGCAAAATGGTCTAACTGGGGCCATAGCTAACACATAGAATGAATAGGCATAAATGTGTGAACATTTTAATGAATACATTTATAAATATTTCACAGATCTGTTTCTATTGTGGTTAAACTGTTAATTTCAGACATCTTCAATAAATAAATGCCACATTCATAAAAGAAAGCAAGAGAAAAAGAACAGATACAGATGTGGTGTGGGTGTTGCAAACCTTGCCAGAAGGTCATGATGCTGCTTTCTGATGATAAGACCCAAAAACCTGTATAGTATTAATACAGTAACTTGAACTAGAACAGCCTTTAAGCTTCAAAATCACACAAACTCAGTGATACAGAAAATATCTAATTGTGGAAATCAACCATATCAAATGCAGTAGGTAAATGTCAATCTGTGTACTTCATCGCTTTTACATTTAAGAATCTAACTTAACGCAGATACATTTTACTGTTGTTCACATATTGAATCACTACAGGTTATTTGAAAACCATAGTACCAGTGTGTGGGGCACAGTAGTGATTATCCACATACTGTAACAGGTGGAAATGTCTTGGATCATAAAGAAAAACATAATTAGATCCCCATTTTTTATCCTGTCACCTCACAACAGAACTGCAACAGACGTTACATAGTTTGGTAAACACAACCATCAGCCAGCCAGATGCAAAATGACACTTGTAGAAGGTCTAGGACAGATGGGGGGCAGGGTATTAGATCTGGGAGCATGACCGTGAAACACAGACCTGGTGTATAACCCTTGAACTCTACATGATGGATTGCTTCCATCAACAAGCTGCTGCTGGTAATGTTGTGTTGATTCCAAGATGTGCAGTGTTCCTGAAAGTATAAGCTGCAGGTGAAATGGAAGATATTTTTTCACGACAGGAAAGGAAGAGTTGACAGGGAGGCTGTGGCAGACATTAACAACAAGGTGTAAATATAGAGAAATTATAGCATTAGATTTACACTGTGCTGTTTGTCCTTTGATTTACTTAAGACTCTGACAGTATGTGGGACATTGCAGATTTATTTGAAATTTACTGTGGCCTAGTTCAAACACATACAGACCCTTAGCTAAATTCCAGACTAGATTCAGCGCCACACAAAACTTCAGTAGAGTTTGCTCAACCACCCATTCATTCACTCACTGACTCTGTTAGCCTCTTATGGGCATATGTAGAGCATTCCCACCCAGCGGCTAATCTCTAGTTCCCTGTGCTAGATTCCCTGCTTGAATGCACTGTAATGACATTTATATAATTTTGTGAGTAGCCTACTAATTTTCTTTATAATTCCAACCACTCACAAATATGCATTACATTACACTGTATATGAAAGAAACATTGTGATGATTACAGAATAAATTGTAAATTGGCCATCATAGCTGTTCTGTACAGTGTTCTGCTGCTTGACTGGTTATCATTAATTTTCATGTGGCGTATGCTTTAAATATGACTTCTCCTACAAAGCATTTAATCAACAGTGCATGTGCTTGAAGTGTTTCTAGAGGCCCGGAAGCTGTTAAATGAATCATGGGTTGCAGCTGGTCCTCTGGTCCAGAGGCTTGCAAGGTCATATCTGGCTGAAAGGGCAGAGGGCTAATAAACTATTCTCCCAAATTACTTTCTCTAACTGTAAGAGTAATGCCCACATATTATCAAAGGATGTCATTTTTATAGCCCCTGGACCTGGTGTTTTGTTCCTCTTTTTATTGAGATTCACTCAGATTCTGGTCAGACAGAGACAAAGACAGTTAACAGCTGTCCTTGTTTCTGCAACCAGCAGAGAGTATCTGACAAATAGTCAGACTGAATGCACAAATCTATGATTAACCACATACAGTATGAACACATTTTATAAACAATCACTGGACTGTTATGTATTCTCTATGTTGTGAATTAGTTCTTACTGTGTGAAGAAATCTGGAAATCTGTTTGAAAGTGACATGGCCAAAATTTGATTTAATGTAAATATTATATAGGAAAGGCCTTTAAAACTAGTAAATAAACATAGTTTCTTCTAGACATACATACGCTTGTTTTAATACCACTATGATCAGTCATAGGAAGAATGTCTTTTTGTCTCACTCTGATACTATTTCAAGCTCTAAATATATTCTAGATGTTGTGTCTGAAAGAACAGAGCTCTTATGACACCACTAAGATCCTAAAACAAACTCTTTTGGTTTATATATTGTATCAGATGTACTGTAATTGAAAAACATCAGAAACGTTATTTAGTCATGTCATTCTACAGCATATTCTGTTGAATTTGTGTGTTGCTCTTGAGTCTGACTGAAACACGTTTATCTATCTATTCATTACTAACTTAAGGCAAAAGTCAAACAAAATAACCAAGCTGATCACAAAACAAAATATCTCTTAGTAAAGCTTTTAAGTTGGCCTTGTTTGCACTCTCAGCCATCAGTAGGGTGCGTCTTAATTTCCATATCAGACTCTACCATATTAATTAACATCTGCAGAAGTGTACACTTCACGGTGACAGAGACACAGCATCACTGCCTCTGTTATTGCAATCCAAGCCTCTTTTATTCCTTAGACCAAACACTCCAGGGGAGATATGAAAAAATAACACATTATTTTGGCTTCAACTTCTAAATTAAACTCTTCCTTTTCAATACTGATAAAACATATTTTTAAACTTCCTGTTACTTTTATAGCTTTTTATGTTTTTGTTTTTAGGTTTTTTGCTGTTGTAGTTTGGTAAGACTCCCAACTGTTTTCTTTCCCCTGCTACAATAGTCAGTTAGATCCAATGACAACACAAAAGTAAGTAATGGAAAGATCCTACAACACCAGGCACATTTTATATATTGTGACCTAACATTCACTTTTTGGGTTCAAGTTTCAAAGAGTTTAAGGCCATATGCATCATTATGCCACACAGGTGTTTTACTCACTGTAACAATCTCTTTAGAAATGTGGCCAAATACTTTTAATACATCTAATAAATAATATTAAATAACAAATCTAATCTCCACCAGCCTCAGTGAAGTCATCTAACAACCTTTGAGCTTCCTCAATCAAAACCATGACTCTATTAGACCTTGTTACATTTCCTGTCACTTGCAATAGAAAAAAAAAAACAGATGCTTGTTTGTCTTTGCCAAGTGAGTATCCTTTGGCGGAGATCAATTTTCTAATATGTTACTGTCTGTAGTGTTGAAAAGACTGTTGGCTGTTCATCTTGTCATCTATTCCCCATCTGTTGGCTTTGGAGACACAGTTACCAGGTTATTGCTCTCCATGGAGTTGGGTGTTTATGCTGGTTTGGACTTTTACTGACTCCAGGTTTTTGACAGGACACTTTATTTTGCTTTATTGTTTGTAAAGTGTGATGCCATAGTCAGTTTTGGTGAGCGAAGAGGTGCATGTGTTGTCGCACTCATGGCAAGCTGTGGCATGTTCACAGAGATTAGTGTCAACCCACAAACACACTCTCATAAATACACACATTCAGTAGTAGCAGATGATGTGATCCTCCTCAATGCATAAGCACTCAAGTGGCAACTTGCATTAAAATCTTGCCTGTCACTGCCAGTGAAACGTCATGAAATGCTTCATAAACTGGAAAAGTTTACATCACCCAAATGCACATCAGAACAGCTTCACAAGTCTTCAGTAAAACTCATTTCTTGAGATGTTAACATTCTGAATACAGACAGTGTTTCTTCAGTATCGTTTGAAGTATGAAGAAAACTTTCATCTCATATCCATTCCGTAGCTGCAGAGTTATTAGGTGAAATGATGAGAATGCTGAAACAAAATTGTCGGTCACAGTGCATACACTCGACACTCACTGTTCACTTCAAAAGACCCATTGAACAACCATGGACAGTGGATGTTCGTTCAAAGAACCTTTCCTCCCACAAGATCCCTGGAGCAAATACTGTTTGCCAACTGTGTGTGTGTATAGCGGGATTCAATTGGAATAAAAGTATGCACACATTTTCCATCGACCCGGAACAAATCCCAGTGCTAAACAAGACCTTCCCGGGCCAGCCTGTGTATCTGCTATTCTCAGCTTTTAAGCACTAGTTTAAATTATGTTCACCCACATATGAGTTAACCATTGTCAGTAACTAGTCTGACTAAAAGCACCACATGTTCTTTTATAATCACCTCATCAGTAGGAATTTCACAAACATTGCAACAGAAAATAACGGAAGCTGGAGGCAACATACTGTTTCCAGATCCATGTCTCCCCTCCTTTTTAGCTTGGCTCCCCAGGGAGTAGAAGTGTGACAACATTTTGTTTGCTGTTCTTCCTCACCTTACTGCCTACACAAGCTTCCTATTTTACTCTGGGGATGTTCACCAGGCTGCTTTAGCTTTAGCAGACTTTATTTTACTTTAATTGCCCTGTCCCAGAGCACAGAAAATGTGTCCTTTCTTCTCCCAGCTGAACTCTCAGTTGGTTTTATAGTTGTTGTTTTTTTCATTGTGTATACTACAGTGGTTCCTTGTGATATGGATGATTAAAGAAAACACTTTCTTGGGAAAAAGTGTTTGATACTCCATTTGAAAACACATCACCTTCTAGACCACCTGTATATAATTTGAGCTGTTTTACCATATAAACAGTGTATGTTACAGAAGGTTGTAAAGCTATGGAATCAGAACAACCAGAGCAATCTAAACATTTATATGGAAAATCATAAATGAGTGCAGTTTTAAAATGCAAATAAGTACGAACACAAGTAGTAAGTATGTAATTCAATCTTTGTATAACAATACACTAGTAAATAAAATTAGTAGTCATTTGGCCATTTACTATGTTCCATATATCCTAAGTGTGTGAATGGTGCATGTAAAATGCCAATTGTCTCTTTCAGCCTCCAGACTCAGCACACAGTTAAAGTTTAGCCATCTGTTTCCACACATGACCTTTCTTTTAACTGCCTAAATTAGAGGAGAATGAGGAAGAGTGGCTGTGTGCTCACTCCTGTCCAATTCTAATATTGAAGAAACAATTGTTATTTACAGTGATAAATAGCACGGGGGAGGTATGTCTGTGTCAGTTGCTTTCCACCCGGCAGTGTTGAACACCTGCCCAGAGCCACTTTGGTTCAATGCAGATGGCTAAGATGAGCTTTTATATCCTCAACAGCCTTTCTTGCATGCAGCACCTAGTGCATGGAGAGAGCTGAACTCTCCAGTCACTGCTAGATCAGGTTAAATTCCTGCTTTCTCACAAGAGAAGCTGCAGAGTCAAAGAAGAAACTAGAATTAGTGTTGATGAATGGAGGATGATGGATTAATCAACACAATTGAATACATGTTTTCTTACAACACTGGATTTGATCTTATTAAAATGTTGCCCAATACTGCCTATTTGTTATATAATATAACTGTATTATTCTTTACAGAATAACATAAAGCAACATATTACGAATCCTACTTCCATTTGAATGAGGCTTTTGTGCTATTTCCACAGTGGTTGCTTACAGTCTGTGAGCAGCTAATCATGTGGTTTTGTGTTGGATGCTAGATTATTCTTCAGTTCTCAGTGTGACTTCTGTGGTTGAATAGGTATTAAGGATAATGCTCTGATAGTGAAGATCATTTAGTACTTTTCCCCTAATTAAGGCACTTGTCAGGATGGCATTAATACATAAACCAGATAGGCAGCTATTTATTATAAACTATTCATCTGGTAAGCTTGTTACTGTACACAAGAGATTACATCACGGTGTTCTTTCTTTTAAACCAGAAATTTGTTTTTCAATGGATCTTAGCAAAAGACAACCCATTTACTTAACACAGTAATCACATATCCTGGGAATAGTTTTCATTATTGACCTTTTGTTGTGCTGGGACATGTTGTGAAGTTACTAATTAAAAGTTGCTCAATGTAGTTGACCTACTGAATAATCCATTTGTATTTAATGAATCCATTACTACAAAATATCTGTCTTTTAATAAAAACAAAGTCACATATTAAACATTTAAATAGGTTGATTAGTGTGTATGTCAACAATTCTCGAAGCTAGCCAAAAAATTGGAGAGCATATGATAACTCAATCAGTTATATCCACAGACTTCAACTTGTAAGTTGTGTAGCCATATTTGTTCCCAATTCTGATGTATTTTCATCGTGTTTGAAGAAAGAGGAATCCAGGGAAGTGCGAAGAGCCATTGTTCTTCTGATAACCAGACAAACACAAAGCTACAGCCGACTCTTTAACAAAGCAGAACATCTCCTGTGTGCCGTCTTGTTGTTCTCTTTTCAATGGAAACAAGATGAGGGAGACTTATGAAAGGCTGCCATGGTGATCCATAAAAAAATGAAGGCTTGTAAAATAATACAGGCACCTTCAAGTAAGTTGTGTGAAAAGCTGATCCACAAGAGAAAAGAAACTGGAGCCAAAATACCAACCACATTATTTATTGCCGACAAAGAATATTGGCCTCAGTGGAGGTCAAACCATTGTTATGATTGTGGTCGGGGACTTAGCTAGCGGACGTATGTGTGGCTGGTGGACAGAGGTTTCAGGGTCACGCACTGACATGCCTCAAGGAAGGTGTGTAATGAAGCATTGGACACAGCTGGTGCTTGCCAGGGCAGGCCCCAAGTTACAACCACAAATGAAAGGTCATTTTTGGACCAAAACTGTTTTAGATTAAATGAGTGGTTCTGGGGTGCTGTGTAGGAGGTGCGGGCACCAACTAACAGTAGGTGTAGGTTAACATTGGTTTAAGGTGACAGACATGATAATCTAAGAAAATATGACAAATGACTTTGAAAGCATGGATTTGACCACCACACCCCTTTGTCATTGTATCCCCTCACAGCACCAATGAGAAATTGCAGTGGCAAAGCAGATCTCATCAAGTAATGTATAGCGGCAATACAATGAACAACGAAGGGTAGCCCAGGGGTAATCGATAACTTGAGCCACCAATCTGTTCCAGGTACTTTATGATGTGACTGAGGTAATTATCATCAGATCAATAAAAGAGTTTGTTGTGTGAAGGAATGGGGAAAGGAGGGGTAATTGGTTTCTGCTGCTGAACTGATTTTATGTATGTATTTTTCCAACCTGGGGATAAGCGTTAAAAATTATTCTCTCAAGAAGGAGGAAAAGTCTGTTCCCACTGTTCATTCCCTTTGGGTTCAGGACCAATAATCTGAGAACTCCATGGGTTTATTTGCATTTGCATGCATCATTAAACACTCACAAAGGGAGCTTCGGTGAGTCCTGGAGCAAAAAAGTACGTATTGAGGTCAGGACTGAAAAGTGGACGAAAAAAAATGAAAGGGCAGAGAAAAGATAATGGGGAACTTTAGAGAGTTCATTTGAAAGAGGATAAAGCCATTCCTTTTTACTTGTTTCTTTATGTTCACAAAACTAATAATCTAAACACAGATTAATAGTATTGTAGTTGGAAACAAATGAACAAACACAATGTATAGAAGGAAGGAACAATTTCTGCACCATTGCTTTGTTCAAGATACAAACAACATGTGGCCACCCAATTTGGTAGTGAACTTAAATTATTTAGCCTTGTGTTGTTGCTGTTTGGTTAGTTTGCAGCAGAATGCTTGAAATGTAGGTGGCAACAATATTTTGCAGCTGTTTTCCAAAGAAAGACATATACTCGGTTATTATTGATTTGCGGGTCACCTGGGATATTGGGACAAGTTCTGAAACACAGCATTGACATATTATCAACTTATGAAGTTGACACGGTCAGGTTAGCAAGTAGTCTATGTTGTGTTTTGATCTCTACCAACTCATGAAGGAATCATTTGGCTCATTTAACTCTGCACTATACTGCGCTATGTTTGCTATATACTTAGATATAAGAGTAGTGAGAGTGACCCCAAACAGTAAACAAGGGGGCCATAAAACCAAAACAATGAACTGAAAGAAGCTAAAATGCTCAGTACGGTTGGTGGAAACTGCAGAGTTTGGTGAGTTCTTGGTATGTTCTACACTAGACATTACATTACATTAATCTGAACCATTGTTTATATAAAATACTGATTCATGCAGCTATAACCTCTTTATATTAACAGGATTAATTTAACATTTACATTTAATTGAAGTTATTAACATTAGTTTCGCACACAATCAAAATAATATAATAATATAATATAATATGAAATAATAATATCCGATATATTTAAATTTTTTTCAGATGTCTGAAGCACTCATACTGTCATCCTAATAACCTTTTCACTGGGAACCTGAGATGATTTACAAGTGAAGAACTGGTGAAATCAGGACTGCAGGTGAGGAGGAAAGGGTGGGATGAAAGATGGCCGGTGGCAATGATGAGCGAAGATGAGTGTGACTTTGAGGTGGGGGATGTTGGTAATAGAAGTCTCACCAGGTTGGTCTGGATTTGGGGGTGAGTGGGTGAAATCGTCTGAGGTTTTTATGCCGAACCTCTTTGAGAACCGGATTTCCAACAGGTCCATGCACATTTCTACCTCTGAATGAGCCTTTGTGCCTTTAGCTGATAATCGCTTTAAACCTGCCTCACGTTGTTTTCTTCCAGGCAATTCTCCTCACACACTCTCTTTTCTTTATTTTACAGTTCAGCTCCTCATGGGTAAACGTAGCCTCCTGTCTGTCCTCAGCACTTATTGACCTCTTCTTATTATTGATGAGGTATTTCATCTCTTGCATAGTCTTGGATCTCTCAACTAAATTTTGCAGCTAAGTTTATTATACAGCAGGATCATCCAAAATATCCTCACCGTGCGACCTAAAGTGCAGGTACTACTCCACACAGCACTCATGAGACCACAGTCTTACAGATGCAACAGGAAGCTAAAAAAACAAAAGCACGCGTATAATTATGTATCACGAGGAGCTGTGAAGAGACACTGATTAGAAAAAGGACAGTTAAACATGTATAATTGCATATAGCGAAAAGTGTATTGTGCAGAGTTACGCTACACATTTAGAATAAAATGGAACTTACTGTATGATTATACCTTATTTAAATTACTTCATATTTGTAGAGAGAGGACACAAATGACACAATTGTCATTTTACATCAAACAAACATTGATCATTGATGTTCATGTTGAGGTGTTGTTACGTGGATTTTTTTCCCAACTGTTTCCAGTCTTTTTGCTAAACTACGTTAACCAGGTTTTAGCTAAATATTTACCATAGAGATGCGAGAGTGGTATCAATGTTTTTGTCTAAATCAAGCTCTCAATAGAGCTCTAGGTTGTTAACATGTGGATTAATGTGTTCTTCGTTGTTTTCCTTGTTTTGTTGTCTAGGGAAATGTGATGTACAGTATATTGGGTGTTACCTGATTCTTACACATTATTTCTAACTTTGATTACAAGGTGGTATTATTGTGTAGACTTGTTCTTACACCACAAAGTGAATGCTGATCCTTCTTCCTCTTTAATGTGGTGAAACTAGAGAGTTGCAAGGAAAATATAATGCTGCAAGTCTGACTTGTACGTATGTGTACATACTTTATGTGTGTATGTCCTTGTGACTTAAAGGATAAAGCCACAAAAACTTAAATGTTGATATATTGTAAATGAGGATCTGGGATTTAATTTCTGGCTAATCTGTTTTACCAGATGATGTGAGTCATTTTCATTTTTTAAATCATTCTATTCTTTTTAATTTGGACTCGTTAAAACTATTGTTATTGTACCATTCAACCTTCCCTGTACGAAGCACAACAATATAATTTGTTTGTTATGGTGAGTCCATCTCAGTTTGCTCTGCATCATAAGCATTTACAGCAGTCCTTGTAATTCATTGTAAAAGTGATTGATGCCTACAAAAACCCTCCAAGACAGTCCTGCAATCAATTATGTTTGATTTATTGTCTTTGCAGTTTCAGCATGCATTGTGTAGCCATTGTAACAACAGAAACTTTCTGTGGAGCCTCACTCACAAAAATATAATCATTCTTTTCCCCCAGCCCTTTGTGTGGCGTAGAATCAACTTTCTCAAGCTCTGCTCATCATGTTTCATTATTGTAATTCACAATGAAGGTCATTTTTATGAATTGACTGAGGAAAGACCTGTTTTTGTCCAAACTTAATTAAAAACTCAGACATAGCTTTCTGTGCACTGCTTTTTTTTTTTTTTTCATTTGTTGTTGTTTGTTGTTTTCTTCTTCTATGATTCAATAATCAACAGAAGTAAATCATCTGCAGTTTATTGCATCAGTTGCCAGCAGGCTGAAACAAATGCAAAAAATTAATAGACCTACTGTGGTATGGCTTGAGTAACTGGCAAGAGCTCCAAGGTTACTGTATGAAGCACTCAGAGGCACCGTAATGCCACATGGCTACAATTATCACAGAGAAAGTCTTT
Source organism: Sandelia bainsii (assembly GCA_032362345.1). Classification (NCBI taxonomy): domain Eukaryota; kingdom Metazoa; phylum Chordata; class Actinopteri; order Anabantiformes; family Anabantidae; genus Sandelia; species Sandelia bainsii. The sequence goes on along the minus strand of JAUMHL010000002.1, from coordinate 7,615,239 downwards.
TTAAAACACTGAGCTATGATCTATGAAGTGCTGATCAGTTGTCATATCAGCTATAGATGTTATTTTATCATGTGATCTAGTGTAATCCCAATATATCCTCAGTGCTGCTGGTGTCACTAGATTTGCTAATTACTAATGGTGATTTAATGTAACAGCATGACCATATCCTCTCCTGTGCAGGCCCTGTTCCTGCACTGTTGTCCTTGTAAATTAGGTGTGCACCACTGATTAATGGTTAACAGCCACTAGTCCAAGAGAAGCATCATCGGCAGAGCGTTTAATTAAATGGTTGTCTCAATTACTTAGCATACAAATGTAGCTTAAACAGAAGCTAACTTTATTAAACCATAAGAAATGTCACCCACTCAGATGAAGTTTTACACAAATGTTCAAGTACTATTGTATATGGCTACCGGTGTAAATACATGTAAATTAAAAATTAAAGAATACAAAGGCATTGTAGGACATCAAAGACTTATATTTTTATTAATTCTTCTCCCCTAAAGGAATAGAAAAGGAACACTGGGAGTCCACATATTGTTAGGTGACACAGCAATGGTACCATTCGCAGGAGGTTTTTAGAAGCCCCCCCCCCTTCAAATTAACTGCTTCTATCAACTGGTTCAATTCCTGAGCTGCACTGCAAAAGACAAAGTACCAAGCCAAACATGGTGCCCTGTTCTATCAATCATTGCTCTGTATTAACTACCCCACCTCCCATCGCAAAGAAAACAATTAAAGGTAAACTTGTTGATTTGTTATAGTAGACCATAAATCACGCTGGTATGTGAAACCCACCATCTCCTGGGGACCCTTTTCATGTTACTTGATCAGTGAGTTGAAGTTCGAAAGCACTGCTTTGAACTGGTCCAATGGTATTCAGTTATTTATTTATTTCCTTGCTTTTGCGTTTGGAATAAAATGACAATTGCCTCAGTAACATAAAAAATATTGAATTAAAGCTTTACGTGAGCTTATAAACATGTGTCTATATAGCTAAAATGCATACACTATTTAAAAAGAAAAGAAAAACACAACAACAAAGGAGGTGAGCAACCGATTCCATGGCCTGGTTTGCAGTGGCCTCTCCCGAATGCTAACCGGTTTTCGTGCCTTGCTGACCCTGTTTCTAGCCGCCTGTTCAGATTCCGATGATGGGGCCAAGCAGCTAACCACAATATTAGCAACCATTGTTTACTGTCTATCTGGGGCCAGAGCTTCTGACACTGATAAATTTTTTTTTTTCATTGATTTAAAGGTACTGGCATCACATAGGTTAAAACAAGGGACTCAAGGCACACACTACCACTAGTTTTAAGAACATTGTATGCCATGTTGGTACCAAGGATTTAAGAACAAAAAGTGTGAAATAATAAAAGCTAGCTTGGACTTTTCAGACTGCTAGAAAAATGTTTTTGGGAAAGTGTGTTGGCATCGATTAATTGTCTCTGGTCTTTTAACAATGCGGGGTAATGGTGTACAGCAGACTTAATGCACTGAACCTCTAGTTAGCTCTGCATTTTAGGGAGCAGGGATTTTGCGGATAACTGGCATTCATTGTGCGCAGGCGTGAGCCTTGCAGCAGGCTGTTTCGCAGTCTCTCTCTTTGTGATGTCTTTTTCTTAAACTTTCTTT
>JAUMHL010000002.1:7595316-7613504 GCA_032362345.1 Sandelia bainsii | reverse complement strand
TGTGTTGGTGTTAATCTTTTCTGGTTATGGTTCTTTCTTTTCTTTCTTTCTTTCTTTCTTTCTGTTTGAACGGAGAGTTGCTGTAACATGCCAAAATAATTTCCCTCTGGGATTAATAAAGTGTTTTGAATCTTTGAATCTTGAATCTTGAATTGAATCTTTTTGGGGCTGCCCTGACCTACTGAAAGTGGACGGCCTTCATCCTAATGGAGCAGGTGTTGCTATTTTATTCAGGAAGATAGACAGGTGCTTAAATCAGGTTTGACATTAGGCAATTAGTATTCGGCAGGTCGCAGGTGATTAGAGAGCCTGTTAGGTTTACTGATGCGATGATGAGTGCGGTGTTGGAGTCTACTAGCTTAGTTAATATGTCCAGTCAGGGATATCTTCACAGGTACTGCCAGACTAGCCAGATCTATAAGATTGGGACTGTCTCCCTCCCCTGCCACATCACTTGTAAACTCCCGAAAGGTGTAAATCACAAATCACTTATTGATATCCCTACAACAGTTGTTAGTGAAATGAATCACAAAGCACCTGAAAGAAATCCACCACAGTAACAGCATAAGATTGCCACTACAATGAAAGCTCTCCACAACACAGTAGAGTGACATTTGGTTTTATAAATATCAGATCACTGTCCACCTAGTCTTTATTGATAATTGATTTGATCCTGCAGCATGCTCTGGACATGATTGGTCTTTCTGAAACATGTCTTAAACCAATCACTTATCCTGCATTAAACAAAGTCTCACCACCTGAGTACACAAGCACCCATGTGCAATTAAACAAGTGTAGCCTAATTTACAAACATTAAATGTGATATTACCTTCAGTTAATTTGGAGCTTTTATACTAAAACCATCTCCTTCAATGATAAACAGCCCCATTTACTCTCTGTGGTGATATCTTAATTATTAAAAAATTGTAATATTCACTTGAACAAGGCCTCAGATTTTCTGTATAAAGCGTTGCTGACACTAAATGATACTTTTGGTTTCATCCAGTTTCTGCATGAACCAAGTCATTGCAGTGGCAACACCCTTGACTTAATTCTATCCCAAGGAATATCAATTTCTGATCTGAATGTCTCCCCCATCACATCAATTATGTCAGATCACTTTCTTATCAAATTTGAAGCGTTATTAACTTGCCCCCGGAGTAATAGTGTAAATGTCTTTACCTCATATCGGTCCAGCAACTTTAATCTTTCTCACTTAGCAACTGCTATCAGTTCTGGCCCAATTGATTCTAAGTATACACTCTATTGAAAATTATATCAGTGACTTGAACAAAGCCTTATCTGATCTCCTAGATTCAGTTGCACCTCTTACTATCAAAACCAGAAAGTTAAGGCGTTCTACACCTTGGTTTACTGCAGAAACCTGTGCTCTTAAACAGACCTGCAGAAGACTGGAAAGTAAGTGGCGGACTTGAAAGTCTGAATCTCTTCACCTTCTGTGTCACAGGTCTGTACTGAGTTACAGGCGTGCTTTGTCCACTGCGAATGCTTCTTTTTATTCTCATTTATTTTATCAACATAATACAATATTTCTTTTTGACACAGTTGCCAAACTCACTCAAAAGAAACTCTCCCTTAACTATATGCCCTTCACACCTCAGGGTTTCCTTAATTTATCACTTTCAACTGGCGTTTTCCCCAGTAGCTTTAAAGCTGCTGTGGATAAACCTTTTTTGAGGAAACTACACCTTGATACAGAGTCATTAAATTATCTACCAGTCGACCAGTCTCTAGCTGATGTTGCTAAATAACTCACATATCTAACAGCAATGATTTTGAACCTTTCCAGTCTGCTTACAAGTCCTTTCATTTAACTGAAACTGCACTTACCTTAGTGGTAAATGATCTCTTGTTAAATATGGATTCCAATTCCACATTTCTGCTTCTCTTACTGGACTTCAGTGCAGCTTTTGACACCACGGACCACTATATACTCCTAGAGCAACTTGAAAAGAAATTAGGTGTTTCCAGATTGGCTTTTGCTTGGGTAAAATACTACTTATCTGAAAGAATACAATTCGTTTCTCACAAAATACCATGTCAACATTTGCTGATGTGAAATACAAAAAGTTTGATCAGATAACCTTAACTCTTGACAACTGTGTGATTTCTCAGAGCTTGACAGCCAAAAATCTTAGAGTCACATTTGATCTTTGCCTCTCTTTGAACTTGACAGTAAAGATATCACATGGCTGCCTTCTTTTACCTATGTAATATAGATAAAATTCAGCTTTCTCTGTTCATGGCAGATGCAGACCATAATCCATGCCTTTGTGTCATCCAGACTTGAATATTGTAATGTTCTGTTTACAGGCTTTCCCCAAGCCAGTACTAAAAGTCTTCAAATGATCCAGAATGCTACTGCTAGAATTTTAACCAATTCCAGGAAATTTGACCACATTACACCAGTCTTAGCTTTCCTCCATTTGCTTCCTATTCAAGTCAGATCAGATTTTAAGGTGCTTCCGATGACATATAAAATCTTAAATGGAGGTGCTCCTTCATACCTGTCTGGTATCCTGGAAACAGACATTTGTACCTATTACCAGTCCTTGTTTGGTAGGTTGGGTTCCATCTCAATGAATAAATAAATCCAGTATTTCAGTGTAGCTCATAGTAGTCCTGCCAACAAGATCATGGTATTTATTTTGAAAATCACTGCATTCATCTAACCCTTTGTTCTTTCTCTCCCAAGTACATGAGCATACAGGTTATGTACCTCTCCCTCTCCTTTTCTCTCTCCCTCTTTCTTGTGAATTCTATCCTTCTTCCAGGTCATCTAGCTGTGTGGCCCAGGGTCCACTGGCTGGTTGCACCAGGAAGCTGCTGGCATTCTCCCTGATAATGTCCCATCTGTTGCTTGTTAGTGTTTGCGCTCTTCTTTTCTCTCAACTGTCTACTCACCCTAACCGGTCAAGGCAGATGGCTACCAAACCTGAGCCTTTTACTGCTGGAGGTTTCTTCCGTTAAAGGGAGTTTTCCTTCTCCACTGTCGCCCAGTGCTTGCTCAAGGGGGATTGTTGGGTTTTTCTCTGTATAATTAAAGTTTTGACTTTATTATGTGAAGAGGCTTGAGATTATTCTTTTGTGATTTTGCACTATAAAAATAAGTTAAATTGAATTGAATGAGAGAGATCCTGAAGCTTTGACGATTATGCTTTTCTGCATGGCTTTATGTTTCTTTTGGCTTCAGCGCAGCGACGGGAGAAGAATATTGTCTATTTGTCTCAGCAGGATGTCATTTTGAAACATGTACTGACACATTGTTTTGAACATTCCAAACAGTTGCAGGTAATGAGCTGTTCTCTTCTCATAATGCTCCTTCTTTAAGGACTGGCTATTGTTATGTTTTGCCCCTACCTTTCATAAATTTTAGTTTTTGTTTTGACAAGACAAACACACCGTGCCACTGAGACTTTCCCACCACTCTTGGCCACTTCTCAGTAAGCTATCCTGGTCCTGGCGGTGCTTTCGCCTGCCAGGATAAAAGAGGTGGGCACTGTAATAATGACTGGACTAGGAGTGAATCAACAAATCCAAGGCTTTGTCTTGAAAGTGTTTACTCCTTGGCCACTACTACTCATTGTATGCATTTGGCTGCTGCTACTCATTGTATGCATTATTGAGGGAGGAAATGAGAGGGCCCCTTTAGCCTGCAACGTAGCCGGCAGGTTTATATCCCAGAATTCCAGATCCAGTTACATTCAGGGATCATGCAGAGAGCACAGAAATTCTCTGCATGCTACTTTATGGGAGAGAATATAAAGAAGTTTCAATTTGTTAATGAGATACAGTACAAATGCTGTCTATGGCTACTCAACTCCAGCAGCACAGGACACCTTGTTATTGTCCAGGGCAGGCCGTAGGTCAGACAGCCTCTGTTTAAAGATGTTATGGCTGGAAATCTGTCTGAAGAATAGCAAATGCACGGAGTCTGCTCAAGTAATGAGGCAAACACATGTTTCATCAATGATGCATCAAAATGTACAGACAGAAGCCTCACCTTGTTAAATTACACGACAAATTAACTTAAGACAGCAAATTATAAGACTCCCAGAAGCTGGACAAATTACAGCACCTTGTTAAAATCAAGCCACAATGCTATTAGCTAAATTTTGATGTCAACAGACAAGTTGATGTTGTCTCTTTTCATCCTATAATTGAATAAAAGCATCATTCTCATCACCTCATCTCATTTTTTTTGTCTGCAAAGCTAATCTACTACTGGCAAGGTTAACATTTGTTGGCTGAAAAAGCAGTTGACGCTGGATAGACATTACATCCAGCCATTTAAAAAAAACGTCACTTGTGTGTAATATAATTGTTTTGCTGCTGTCTATTAATTGTAAGGTTCACATTTGAAATAAATTAGATTCTGTGTAACAAATCTTTTGTGCTGTGGAAAACAAGATAGGAAAGTCATATCCATTAAACAGTCATTCATTTTTCTGTTCCAACTAATTGAGAAAGCAGCACTACTTTCTGTTGACATAACTTTACAGTGGCCACAATAAATGCAGCTTGTTGTTGCTGGCCAAATCTCATCTCTCAAGTGAACATTCTTTGCCAGAGGAGAGTAGTCCTGCACAAAGAAGTTCACAGTGTTGAGAAAACTCAAGTGAAAAGACCCAAAGGTCAGAGATGGTCCACAATCCTCCCTATCATCACTCAGAGTGCTGGGTGGTATAGAGAACAGGAGGGTACAGAATAATCTGTAGATGGAAAATGTACTTGTATAAAATCATTGTGGAGTACATTCTCCCATAGAAGAGATACCTACTACATCTACTGTGAAGCTTGCCAATTTAGCCTGAAGCTCTTACAACTAGGCGTTGAGCAGAAACACAGCATCCATATCTAAGCCAACTATCATGGTGTGAACACACATACTGTATAGCTGGTTGCCAATAAAGTGACTTTGGCTGGTGCTGACTTTGATTTTTGGCATGTTTTCAGATCTCCAGCTCTGTCTGGTGGAGGCAGCTTAGCTAATGATCTAACCATGTGCAGTGTAAAAGCCTACCTGCTGGCTTCAGAGCTCAGACTTTCAGCTAAAAGGCAGGACAGCTAAGAGCCCTGCTGAAATGCATTTCTTTCAATTAGACTTTGAAGAATCCCCGACTCCCCTACACTCAGCCTCGCTATTCATATGGCTAGACTGAAAAGGACTCTGAGTTAATATCATGAATAACAACAGGTTTGTTGTTTTGTAGATGACAACAAACATGACTAGACTTTAGTTTGAAGTCTTTGATTTATTTAGCACTTACTCAGTGCCCTGAATGATTAACAGCTAATAATATTTGCGCGCCAGCATCACTGCAATTATTATCAGTTGTACATCAAATGAAGTGCTTTGTTTTCATCAGATTTTAGTCACCAAGTTCTTCAAGTTTTAGAGAGCTCTGCAACCAATTTAGATGAAAAAAATGTTCATATGAAGCCATAAAGCTTTGATTTGTGATGAGACATTGGACCAATCTTTATGTACTTTTGGCTCATTGATTCACTATGCTGCAGGGGTCTGCAGAGAATGTTGACTATTTGGAGCTGCTTGGTTCTCCACAATAATAAGGACTGAGTCTGCACACACTTCTGTTGGTTCTGGGAGTCTGTCTGAGCTGGGCACATTCAAACAATGCTACCCAGAAGGCTTTTTTGTCTTAGTGCAAGCTAAAAATTACAGAATAGTATAGCGGCAGCAATCCTAATAAAGACAGAAGAAGGACCAGGGCAGGGAAGGCTGGTCAACCTTTTATGGGGGGGGACAGAGAATATGACAGATGTGGAGTGAACTCAAAGTGGGTCATTTGAGGGCAGAGAAAACACAAAATAAGTATGACAAACCTGAAACTTTTGATTTTTCTTGCATTGTGTTAGGGCTGCAGCGCAGCAAATGTGAGGCTCTACGCTTCCATGCTGCAGAAATATCCCTTGTCTCTCTTTTTCTCTGGGCTGTAGATTTTTTCTGTTCCATTGGTATTCCACCAGATTCATCACCACATGATGATGGCATCCTGCCATCTCTTCTCTAACATAGCTGACAGATCATTCTAAATCATCTCCTGCTTTAGAGAATGAAGGCTGCTGGATTGTTTTAATCACAGATAATTGATTTTATTGTAACAAAGCATATGAGAGGAGAAATATACCCTCAAATAAATGAAACTGTTTAACAAGAAGACATTCAGTTAAATGTTGTTGTTAAATGTGTTACAGTGTTCTGGAGGAATATAAGTCAAATGCAAATAATTGTCGGAGTCCTTAATTATAAACATGTTACTTCCTCACCCATTTTGAATCTTATAACACCACGGAATAGCCATTATAAGTTGTTGTTAGGAGCATAGACAATTTTGTTTCTCACCTTCCCACCAACTTTTGGTCATTTAAGGGTTTGATATCAAACTATGACTATGCTTGCTGCTTTTGTGATCCAAATAAAGGATTAAAAAGAGCTGTTGAAAGTTAACTCAAAATGCACAGATATGGTTCAGCTTTGTTTAAAATTAAACAAATTAAACAAGCTCTCAAACACCTAAAAAAAATGCTTAAATTCACTGTCCATTATCCTGTATGTGGTTCAATTTATAAGAAAAAAATTTCTATAATCCCCAGGAGGCCATTTGTTAAATAACGAATGGCCTCCCAGCAACATGGGTCCCCCTGCTTTTATATTTCCAGAACTGTCATTCATTTAATAGAGGGTTATGCTAACCTCAGCCACCAGTCGGTAATTTCTATTCCAACTTAAATTGCATATAATTGCAGCAAAGGCTACAGCCAAGGAAAAGCTGCATTTTGGTAAATGTAATGTTTGCTTTGTGGCATTTTGTTGTACAAGAGCCTCCCACTCATGCGGCTAGACTCTGGATAAGCTGCTACAGATTTATACAAGAGATTATACTTGTCTGCTGGAGAGTACCACCTCTTACCCATCCCCTCCAGATATGTGTGAGTTTGTCATATATTCACAGATACACATATTAATGGATGTATAATACCATGTGTTTAAGAAAAGTAGATACTAAATATATAGCTACAGTTTAGGAATAACTCATTGTTCACTGGACTACTATATTTTCAAAAACATATTTTGACAAATTCCCCAACTTTTCATATTGCACTACAGCTGGAAGCCATGGAGTGTTCTTCCATCAAACTGATGTAAACTAAATGTGAAGCAGATTTATATAAGTTTATAGAATTTTAAAGCATCAAGGTTGTCTTGCAACATGCAGCACCGTCTGCACAGTGGGTGACATAGTATGTGAATCTAAAAGCTTATGAAATTCACATAACATCTAACAAAACACACACTGTAGCTGCATAGAGAAAGAAATCTTACTTATCCAACAGCTCAATGTAGAGGCTGTTTTGAAATGCACTTTGTGATCCACTAATTTGAGCTGACATTCCCTCCTCTCAGCTGAGAATGAAGCACAGTGGCAACCTGAAAATAATGTCTCAGTGCTTTTGTCTGAGACCCACACCATGTGGGTACAGGCCTGTGTATTGGCAGGCGATCCCTGCTTTGACAAAATAATCCCTCTCTGCATGGCGGACATTATCCACCTCTGACGCTTTCACCAGTTGATCCGTATTCTGGGACTCGTCCATGTTAACCACCATGGAGGATTGCCCCCCTCTCAATTTCCTGAGTTTCTTTTCTTCTGCAGTTTGAGCATTGCATGTGGTCATTTTCTATATTATAATGATATAATGATAAATATTCATTTCTTTCCTTTTTTACTTGTGGAAATAGATTTATGATAGATCACTGTGTATCAAATCACCAGTTACAGATTTGTGAAAGCACCTCATTAGTAAAATGACAGCCCCATAGTGATTTTGTCTAAGCAGAATCTCTAAATTACTTATCCTGTCTTGTTCTTAATTATATGAACCTTTGTGTATTATTGTACATTAGAAATGATCCTCATAACTGGACCTCAAATTGCTGAATTAAAAGAACCAGAGTGGTAAAATTCTTTGACATATTTGGATTACATTTTAATTTACTCTTAAATGTAATTATTGAAAACTATGCACCAAGGACACACATTACAATGTATTTTCTGAACAATTATTGAACATAACAATCAATAGTCCTGTAGATTTTCATATCACTGATGTTGTATATTGGCCACATGTGTAAAAATGTGAACGTAAAGCTAATGTGAAACTGAAATCTAACTGAAAGTTAGTGATGTTGAAATCTGAAAAATTAACCAAACTACAAAAAGTGTACGAAAGATTTTTCAGTTCAAAAGTTTAGGTAATTTTTGGAATATCTATAAAAAATTATTAAAAAAAGTTTTAGTTTTACATCTTTTTTGCAGTTTCATATCATTTTTGAGGTACAAATGTAACTTTTTCAGTTTCAGTCTTTTGGCACTACATGCTGCCCTACATCATCTTGCCTTCGGGAAATCTGGAAACTTTATATATCAGAATTCCTACACAGAATGTTTTACTACAGCTTCGGAGTTCTGGGTTCACTGTATTAGCTCCAGCTGCTAAAAACACCTTATCAGAAGAGGCAGATTTCCCCAGGACACATAAATATTATTGTGCCAACTTTAAGATATTCTTAAATATTTCACTTCCACCAGCAAACTGGACTTGTATCCAAAAGGAAAGTGAGGATGTTGTTTGTAGGTAGTGACATTTGTCTTGTTGGAGCTTACTGCTTGTCCCAAATGTTAGCTACATGCACTGTAACACCAGCACTGATGTCCACTGTCTGACAAGCTGCCGAACTTGTGGTGATTGAGCAGCTTCAGCTGAAGCTTATAGTTAAAGCTACAGCATCTAACTTTCTTAAAATATTTTTATGTAGAAATATGCTACAAAACTTGCAGTGAACCAGATTCACTGAACAGCACTGTCAGCACTGCAGATGTATGTATTGACTACTTTGTGAGCAAAGCTCACCCTTCTAACCAACTAGAGAATAACAACTATTTCTGTTTAACTGGTAAGTTCTGTAGCATCTTATTAATTGTAATTTCATAACAACAAATATCTGAAACTCTGGGCCGAGCAGAGTGGACTGAGTTTGAGTCTTTTGCTACTGCTAGGTTGCATATTTTAGCTTTAAACACTATGTTGCAATAATGTCAAACTAGAATTATCACAGTGTACTTACAAATAGTCATGTTTCAGATTTTTATGAAGGCTCTGATATATCTGACTTGTTGCTTCATAAAATAATCAAACAGAAACAGACACTGCATATCAGTCCTTCAGTGTAATTACATCCAGATTTACAACAAAGAGGCACCACTCAGTGTTGCACCTCATTTAACCTAAATCACAGTACATTTTATGACGATTTACACCACATCTCTGTCATATTTTATGTTGTTGGTCACTATATTTTAATCTATCAAATTATTAACAGTGATAAAACATAATGGATTGATAACTGAATTATTCGCATTGGTCTGCGGATCCTGGTGAAATTAAACTTGTAGAAAATTAATTATCTTTGTGTTCTTGGGGAATGAAGCCATTAGCTATGAAAGTGATATGATAGAACTCATTTAGAATTGGTTGCTTCATGCAGCCTATCTCCTTGGTCTGCCACCTCAGAGGTAATTTCCTCAGTCAAGGTCATGGTCATCGACCATCAGGCAGCCATCAGTCATTTCCTGACAAAGTAATACATATGAGGGCTAATCATTAATTACCATCTCTTGATGTGGCCTGCTTTTTCTTATAATTTGTGACAAAAGAGAAGACTTTACTTAGTAGACATAGGTATAGCTGGCAGTTTGTTTGCATGGTGGACATTATCCACCTCTGAAACTTTAAGTGCCTCTGTTTATCCACAGGCAGAGTGATTGAATATGATCTATCCCAGCATTTTGCAGTTATTTCACTTAATCCCTGGAGTGCAGATGCTGTCAACTTGATTACAACTCCTGGAATGAATGAATACACTTGGCACTGTGACATTTTTTAGATAAATATCTGTCTACTTGAGAAGACACTTTTAAGCCTGGAGCTCCAACAACATTAAATGGCTGAACGATTGTTTGCAAAACTGCAAATGATTTCAAACAAAAGCTACAAATTATTTAAATATTTCCGTCCTTTTCTTGCCCTTCCAAAAACAAAGGTAGGTTTATTCTGGGACAGACTGAATGATGGAGCTCATCTTTAATTTGTCTCAAAACATCTACCACATTTCATGTTTCTTACAACATAAATGTTTTTCCCTAATTTGATGACCAGTTATCTTTTCAGAGCTGCTAAGGACTGAACACATTGAATGAACAAAAATCTATGCAATGACTGATGAGCTGACGTCAAACCCACTATCACTTGCTGGAAAATTACAGGCAAAAAGAATTTCCTGTGTCATCAGACTACAATTATTATTTTTTTCCATCTAGCAGCAACCTGATAATGCTCTTGTATAGAAGGCCATATTAATTATACCCTGCTGCAATGTGTAAATGCAGTGAATGACAAAAATGTGCAAAAGAAAGAAGGTCGAGCCACTTATGGCTAGTTACTAACATTATTTCATGTGGATGTGAAGGGAGATGAGGCTTCAGTATCGATTAAAAATCCAGAACAAAAAGTGGCAGACAGGCAACAGAAATGAGCATGAGGGATGTAGAAGAAAGAGGGAGTGAAGGAGAGAAAATGAGTGTCCACCAGAAGTGAAATAGTGGCGCAAGAGGAGGAAGAACTTGAGGAGGATGTGAGGGAGAGAGAGGGAGAGAGAGAGAGAGAGAGAGCAAAGAACAGCATTGATGAGAGAGCACATTAGTATGAGAAAGAAAGAGAGAAAGAGTGAGGAGCGATAGAGTCACAGAACAAAAGGAAGACAGAAAATGGAAAGGGAAAGCTGAGAAAAAGTGAAGATGGAGGGAGGAGAAGCGATACACGAAGGGGAAAGTGCTGCAGTGCCCCCCACAGGCTTGCTCATATACCACCTTAGCAACACACAGTGATCCTTGTATCATTGTAATGCTTTGCCTGTGTAAACTGAAACATTACACAGTGATCACCTGAATAGTTGCAGTCATTTCCTAATAAGATAAGTAAGCAGTAAATGACATGAATGCAATTTCTTTTTCTGACAGATTTGTTTTCTCATTACATAAACTATTTTGAATTGGTTAATTTTAAATGCAGCCAGAGAAAATGAGCTAACACCAACACCAACATTTGTCGACACCAACAGCAAAAGTGTTGCTGTGCAAATGCCCAGTTATTTACCTTGTCGCTAAATTCATGCGGAAAAGGAAACTTCACTCCCCCAAGGTCAATCAGCACATCACATCCTACTTGTGTTACCATGAGAACCAGCAGTCTCATTGATATTCACAGTAATATAGATGTACATGTGCAATAGCAATTAAATGTCATTTTTCCTTTGTAGGCAGAAAAACAGTGACAGGGTAATTACAAAAGCGTTTCAGTGCATCTGCAGAAAATTGTGATTTCATTTTAAGTAACTGGGCTTTTCATAGATTTTTCATGCAACCCTCAGAAAAACACATTTGAGTTGTTGTAATAATATGCAAGTTTTATTATTGCCATTCATTTCCACTGAAAAGTGTAGTCAAATTTAAATTGAGAGTGGGTGTTAAAATGCCAAGAGCACATTTTTAATAATTTTATGAGTGAACATGATTTGAATCAGGCTAAAAGCAAAGGAGGCTCTCTTTGGAGCGTGCAAGCACTAAATGCCCTCCTTTTCTGTTCCTTGTCTGTGGTGTTCACTCAGCACAGTGGGGTCACTGGAAAGTGAATGTATGGATAGGAAGGTCTGAACCTGAGGGTTTGGTCAGAAGGAGAAACACAAACACACACACTCCTTGTGTGTGCTTCAGTCTCGACTTGTAACTGTGAAGCAGAGGTGCCAGGAGCTGTAAGACCTTCGGGGGGGAAAAAATCTGTATTTGAAACAGGAACAGGGGAAGAATGTGATGAAAGGCTGGTTGGAGATAAAGGTGAAGGTTACAGAGACACACTGGCTTTTTAAAAATTAACATTTTTTCTCACCTTTTTAAAATTGCACTTGCCCTATGGTACTGCTGCTGTGGAGGTAAAAAAAATTATACAAGCATATTTCCAATGTTCAACTCAGTGGGCTCTGATTTGAAGGGTCAGGTGTTTCATGACTAAACATGGTGAGGCTCGCTATAAATAGTGCTGAGCAAATGCTCATAATGGCCTTGGAGAGCTAGGGAAGCATGACTGACATTTAGCATGTCCATATATAACAGAGAACTCCCAGACCTACCTGTAGGTTGTCCAGTATGTAGCATGGCAGAGAACTTATTGATCTGCAGTCGCCTCATACAGGCATTTCTCAGCAAAAAAGGAATGAGGTGTAAATGGTCATGCATTTATTCATTCTCACCATGACCCCACTCACTCACGGAGGAGATAAGCGATGACGTTTGAACACATGATCAGAATAATAGATAGAAATTTGTAACACATAGTCAGTACATCTGGAGTGTTAATTCAGACTTTTCTCGACATGTTCTATGTAGCAAACCTCATCTGCAAGTGACTCATGCTATTTTGTCATCAGAGTTGAGAGAATCTTCAAGGAGATTCTCGATGAGCAGCTGCAACCTCCAAGGCGATGCTGATCTGTTAGCATGTGTGAGCTGATAAAATGTAAAAGAGAAACTGAGGAAAGTTCAGTGATTGTAGATCTGTAAGATACTGGCAAATGTTGAAATGGTTCTTCAGTGTGTTTTTTCTTAATCTAGTACCAAGTAGTAGTAGTAGTAGTAGTCTACTAACTTATAAGTACTAAAAGTTATGTTTACATTATGATGCTTAATTAATTAATATAATGTCTGGAGTGATGTTAACATGCCACAAGCTTGTTTCTCTCATGAGTTTTGCACTGATCCAGTCACAATTACTCAAAACGTAAAAGAGGTTTAAGAATAATGAACTGTGTCAGGTTGCTTTGCTGTAGAATATTTTACAGCCGTTTAAGCATATTTGTGTTATGCGTTTTGTCACTATTTACCTTCTTTTATAAGTAGAAAAGCTTGCAGGGATACCAGCAACTACTATACTGATTTTTGACCATGTCCGTTGGTCCCTCGCCTTCCAAGTCATAGTAGTCCATCCAGAATTTTTATAATTAAGCCTCTTATTGACAAGCAAGTGTAATTCACCAGATTAACAATGTTATTGATTTTTCTACCATGCCTGTGTGCTTAATATGATTGATAACTATGTGCAAACATGGTTTAATATAAATCATCAATGCATTAAAACATCCAATCAGTCGTCAGTAATAATGAATAAAAAATTCAATCCAATTTCAGTAAAGCTGCTGCTCCACAACCCTATAATTAACTGCACAAAATTGCACATCCATGTTTGCGCATCTATTGCTCCAGCAAGGACTTGACTACAATAGCCCACCTGGCCTCTGCCATCCCAGCTCAATGTAATCAAATGCTATGTGCTCTAAAAATGCAGACATGTTAAAATCTGAAAGGATGACATTAAGGATGAGAGATGAACAGGATGACAGAGGGCTGTGTGAGACAATAAAATCAAGGCCATCCAAGAACCAAGATGAATTGATGAGTCCATTGAGTGGAGATGGCAGGCAGCCAGCTCAGAGGTCAGTGCAGGATATCTCTTGGAAGAAATGATGCATTTAAGAGGGCCAAGGCTGCCAGGGTGGGCTCACTAGCAGGGAGGGAAAGAGGGAGATATGCAGTGAGCGATGGATGAGGAGGCGGAGAGAGGAGGTTGGTATGTAGATGAAGTGAGGACTTGAGAAATATTTAAAATGAGAGAAATGATGGAGCGCGAAAGAGAAGTCAATTTAAGATGATAGAGGTAAGGGGACAATGGGAGGCAGGAGTGAAAAAGAGTAATGAGGAGTTAGAAGTGGGAGACAAAAGGCGACACATAGAGGAAACATGATATGATGAGCCAAGTTAATTTGAATCAAAGCTTGAGCATTAATAATAAATATGTCACATTATTCGTAATGGCGTTAAAGGATGAAAAACAATAAGCATTCACCAAGCACATGCATGACTCTTTCTCCAGACACCAGGGTCCATGCCACAGTGTGAGCCAAAAACATTATGCCTAGGGAGACTGGTTTTATTAATCAAACTGATTATTGAATGAGTCAGGCACTGACACAAACAAGGAAAAATAATGGGTTTGAGCCTTTGCCACCAAAAATGAAAAATATCACCCATCTGCCCATTGTGATTTGCCGTGATGGAGCCGGCTAAGTGTCTGCTAACACCCCGGCTGGCTAATTGAGTTAGGTTTATAACGGTGAGGTCCACAATGAAATTTATGCAACCCATCTGCCACATAAATAAACAACGCTGATGGAGATGAAGTGAATCAGTCAGAAGTTAACTGTCTGACTTTTCAAAAGGTCTCAGCTCTATTCACTGTTTGGCATGCCGTCTCAAGACCCTACCTTTATTCCCTCCACTCTCTGCTCTTTTCAAATTCCCCCCATAGCCTGAGGGCTGTGGAAGTCCATGCTGTAACGTGCAGAGCGTTAGAGGTTGTCTCCCTTCATCATATCTCCTTCCTCACTTTTCTGACAAGGAGATAAATGCTGCACAAGTTATTAGTCGACTATGGCTGATTGATATCCTCTATGGATATAAAATGCAACTATTATAGCTCAAGGTCACTGGACTAATAAATGGAGGAATTTTCAAGGGGAAGTAAAGTAAAACCATTTTATAGATATGTGATAACTGTGATTAAAAACACTTGTTAAAATTAAATGAGATCTAAAGAAGCAAGAAAGACAACGCTGAATTGAATAAAGGCTAAATGTGCCATAAACAAGTTCAGTGAAAGGGTTTCAATAAAATTTCAAATCAGAGAGGTAGACATAAAGAGCTTAACTCTACTTTTAACTCACCATGATAATGTTTGATGTGTCAGCTTATTGCATTTCTCTCTATTTAGAAATGCAGTCAAAGAATAAAATGAATCCCCCTTACGAAGTCCCCAAGGGAAGTTCTTCAGATTTTTTTGCCTCCTCCATCTGTCAAACTCATACTCACACTTCAAGACACAGTCTGCAGAATATATAAAACGAAAAGGTTGTTGTAAATGTATATTAAGCATTTTAGAAGCACAGCTGACAACTACCAAGGGCTAAATCATTCAGCTGAAGCAGAACCTGTTTTCTGGCAACATCCTCATAATCCAGCTCATATACAGAGAGCCTTCTAACCCATGGGAGCAGAGTACATACGTACTGTACATGTCACACTGCATGCACATACTAGAAAAAGAAAAAAAGCAGTTTCTTCTCCTGGGAAGGTTAAATTGTAAACAATACATAAGATATACAAATACTACTATTATAAGGAGGGAATACATTGGATAAACACCGAGCATAGTTACAGGAATTATAAGCACACATGGTACCATAACAAACCTGGGTCACTACATAATTAATTCATCCAGAGAAACAGATTACTTTTTTCTAAATTAAGAGATGGCAGGTATGGAGATGGCTGCTTATAGGTGAGTCTGTGTGAGTCAGTCCCATAGTGTAGAAGAAGAAGAAGAATATGAGCTTGAGCATGACTCTAAAATGCAATGCCTTGTTGCACTAATTAAATAAATTAATCACTTACAGTAGTTCATATAATTATATCATATTCATGGATCAGTTTATAGCATAGATGGCAGGTTAATCTCCGGGTTCGTTGTTATTATTGTTATTGTTAGTTGCCATAAAGTTGCTTCACTGTATGAGTATTACTAGAGAGTGACTTTGAGTTCTGTAGCTGACTTGTTGTTGCTGCAGGTGCTCTGATGTGTTTAGCTGTTTGCTGCAAGCCAGTAATGTCATTTTGTATGACACTACTAAGTTTAGGCAGCTTGTGTTCAGGTTGTTGCTTAAACCTCTTTTCGTTGGGCACACTATCCATCTGCCTGGTCTGTGTCAGCTTGGCAACTGTCCAACAAGCTGTGGGTAACCCCTCCTTTCACTCCCACTGTATCCACACAGGGAAGAAATACAGCACTGCTTTGATATTTTTTTTCTAAAGCACTGAACAGCAGCTGGCTTTCTCTGGTTGAGAGGTGTGAGTGTGGTGATGCACAAAGTGCTAGCTCCCCTTGTAGTGAAATGTTGGACAAGTTAGATTCACCTCTTTTAACCACACCAGTCTCTGTGCAGTCCACAGCCTGCTTTCACAGTGACAGCTCTTCCCAAAGTCCCATCCCACTTCAGCTGACAGACCTGCTTGCATCAGGTTCTGATCCTTTTGACGAGAGAGCTTTAACCTACCTCGTTCAAAGAAAGGCAGGACTCCAGATAAGTTGCAGATGGCAGCCCAGCCCATCTTTGTCATTGTGCTGCAGAGGTGTGAAATCCCTCAGGTATCTTGGCCTGCTGCCTTGTCCAGTGCTGCAGCAAACATGGCTTGTGCTTACCTCCTCCCCTCACAGCTTCACTCTTCGTTGAACTCTGCGAAATTTCAACTTTTACTCATTGAAGCTGCTTTTATTTTGAACTGAGATATGTTTCTTATCCTACATGGAACAGGATTTATTGGATAATCATTTGACACATCTGTCAACTCTTACAGCATCTGTTCTCGTGTCAACATGACACAGCTAAAGATCAACCATTCTCGTGTAGACATCCCCTCAGCACAAGCATCTTTATCTGGCAGAGCTGGACTGCTGTGACACATAAACAGAAAAACAGAGATTCCAGCTCAGCACACAATGGGGAAAACATACTTTTCTCTACAGTGCTGGCTGAAGTATTAGACGTATACACATGTGGTGCTTAGGTACAATAGAAGCATCAATACAACAATGTAAAATACTCTATTACAATAAATTCCTTCATTTAGAATTGTATTTAAGTAAAAGTACCACAAGTATCACAAGCAATATACCAACAGCATCAGAAGTAAAAGTTTTCTATTGAACACCACTGGTCCCTGTGACTGATTGGGACACCCCTCCAAATCAATGAATCCCGTCCACAAAGCAAGGTCCATAAAGATATGGATGAGCGAGTTTGGTGTGGAGGAACTTGACTGGCCTGCACAGAGACCTGACCTTAACTTGATCGAACACCTTTGGGGTGAATTAGAGCGGAGATTGCGAGCCAGGCCTTCTCGTCAGTCTCCAACATCAGTGCTGGACCTCACCAATTCCCTCCTGGAAGAATGGTCATATATTCCCATAAACACACTTGTAAACCTTAAGGACAACCTTCCCAGAAGAGTTGAAGCCACAAAAGTTCGTGTGTGTGTGTGTGTGTGTGTGTGTGTGTGTGTGTGTGTGTGTGTGTGTGTGTGTGTGTGTAAAGGCAAGCGTCTCAATACTTTTGTCAATGTAATGTATATCTCATTAGTAGATTGTAATATTAATACAGGTGCATTAACATGTGAGCAGCATTTTACTGTTTTTAGCTGGCTGAGGTGGAGCTAGTTTGAACTATTTTTGTATATTTTTATTTCAACCTTGAGGGGGCCTGGAGGGAGAAAAGAAAAAACTAAATTCTACTACGCAAATTTGTATTTTTTGAAGGGATATTCTGTAATGCTGGATCATTTTACCTATTTAAATAAAACCATCTGAGAGGCAAAGAAGGTAAATGTCTCTGGTACTGCTAACAACTGAAAGTCATCTCGCTTGTGATGAGGGACCCGTGCTAGACACAAATTCTCCAAAGGAGTCACAAGCCAAAGAATTAGGAACTACTGGTTTAATTTTTGACAATGCATTGTGTATTTCATCACATGTAACATCTTAATCTGAAAAGTAATTAGAAACTATAGTTATAAATGAATGCAGGAAGGTAAAAGGTGCAATATGTCTCTCTGAAATGTAGAAGAGTGGAAATAACCAGTGTAATTTGCACTGGTTTAATTGATTTTTCGATAAGTTTAATTGAGATAATTTCTTTTGATCAATTATTATAATTGTTTTTTTTATCTTACCCATATGTTTTAATTGTTATTCCCTCTGAGACTTTGCCTATGACTATTGGCACTCACCCCTTGTTTATTTAATTTTACACAAAGGGAACATAAATTGGGCGGCACGGTGGTGTAGTGATTAGCACTGTCGCCTCACAGCTAGAAGGACCTGGGTTCGATCCCCGGGTCGGCCGGGTGCCTTTCTGTGTGGAGTTT
>JAUMHL010000002.1:7532960-7595216 GCA_032362345.1 Sandelia bainsii | reverse complement strand
TGACAGCTGGGATAGGCTCCAGCACCCCCCGTGACCCTTACGAGGACAAGCGGTTAAGAAAATGGATGAATGGATGGGAATATAAATTCCCCACATAATTTGCCATTAGCAACATGTTATTAGAAAATAATTTAATTAAAATTACAGTTTAGCAACCTTCTGTTTTCTACCATAAGATAAGTAAGAGAAGACAGTTTATTCAGCACTTACCATTGTTTACTTCATTGGTATTGGTGGATTGCCACCCAGGGCAGACCCTGGATAAAAGATGAACATTGGCTGACACCAGTTCAGTGCTAGCATATGCTCTTGAGAACTATCCCTATGGGTAGACACACAATATGAATCCCCTTTTGACCAAATGAATTCAGCAGGTCTGCTTTTGGTATCTTAAACGACCCTGCTTTTTGCTCTCTGCTTTGCCAAGATAGTATTTGACTTTAATGCACTGTCGTGTCATACCTGCTGCACCAGTTCCCAGCTGGGATAAGCGTTTTATAATATCCCAATTTTGTGTGTGATCATAAGGCTCTTTAATCTGTCTTAAAAAGCTAGTGCTGTTTCTCTCTTGTGCTTTTAAGGAGCAAACGTGACTTGCTGCCCCATGCATACATTACTATTTAAGACACATACCCATCTCTTGACTCATGCAATCAACTGTTTCCTTACTTTGTAAATCCAGCTCTGTCTTTGTCCCTTTGGATCATGCATATCATTTCCACAGCTTTCACTGTTGCAAGCGCTGATTGCCTCTTAACTCACACATTTGCTCTTGTAGCTCTTGTAGTAAAACTGCATCTTGACATTATTTAAATGACTTTCATTGAGAGATGCCATTGATGATAACTGTGTTTTTTTCCCTAACACAGTTATTAGATATAAGCATAGGAATGCTAGAAGTACCCATTAATATCATTTCTTCTCTAAGCTGTACTGCCAGGGTTTGTCAGGGCATTACTTTATATCCTGCACACTGTTGGCATTGCACCAGATGAACCGATGAAAGTGGAACGCAAGCTTATCTGCATAACCCCACTTCCCCTACTGAGAAAGAAGTGAGATGTAACAACAGTTGGCCTTCCACCATCTCTCAGGAGTGAGGAGTGCAGAATTATACTCTGGGAGTAAGCATATTACATGAAATAATCATACGGCACAAAAAGGAAAAAGTTCCCCCGACAGACATACATTTCAGTTATAAGGATGCATCCTCACTCATACTGAATTTAAATCATATGGGAACAATAATCCCAGAAGATTTAGCTTGTACCTGTGCTTGAGTGAGCTGATATTGTACTATTTTATCCTGTAAATGAACTCATGGTATTTACTGTATTTAGCTACCCGAAAAGAAAACAAATTATTTCACAACTAATGATGTAAAACATTATATATACTATGTAACAATAAGCCTCTAAAATAAAATAAATAAAATCATATAGTAGTGTATATTGTTGCCCATTCCCAGGTTTCAAGGATTATTATGTGAGTTAGTGCTATCAGGGACATCCTGTACACAGGCTGCTATAAATGCCATGTTTCACTCAGGGACCAAGTATCCTATCAGTCTAACACTTTAGCGTGTCATCCGTCCTTTAGACTGCTCAGCAGCTCAAAAGAATTGACTTTATTTTCCGTAAGTTAAATCATAATAGTACTTCTTGTTCTTCATTAGTTCACCATCAGTTAAACATATGTCTTGACATGTAATCTGTTGCTTTATCATATATTTTTCCAGCCAATGATGCCCATTGTTGAATTATGCATGTAATTTTGCTCCATTGCCACGCGTTGCTTAATGTCTTAATTTATGATACATGATCTCTACGCTGGTGTTCAGAGAAGCTAAGCACTTGTGTTTACTGCTGTAGAATCTGTTTACTGTTGGATCTCAAAATAAATATTTCCTTTGAAATGCAAATCATGGCATGCACAAAAGATAAAAAGAAATGTGTGTATAGCTGTGTCGTCTACTCTACTCTTGCCAAGGAACATGTAGTGTGTATCCTGGGCTTTAACATGGGTTTGGGAAGATGCTGTCATCATTTGCTGTGATGTCAGGCTGTTTGCTCATGGGAAATAGTATCTGAGAGAGTTTCTTATGATTGTCAACCATTTTTCTGACCACTACCTTGAAAAACAGCATTTGCATCATCGTTGAAAGTGTGCACAATGAATAAATTATGCTCAGTGATAAAGTAAACAAATGCAAAAGTGTTTTTTTAGTTGTATAAAAATGAATGTACTGTCTAAGATGGGTAGATTTGTTAGATTATTGAGACTTTTGATTTTCCAGCTGAGCTTTGAGCTGATGTCTCTTTGTACAACATTACAGAACCTTTTCATTTTCTGTGCCAGCAGTTTCTGATGCCTTTGTGAGTATTATAAAATAAGTCTTCTCAGTGTTAATCAGATCTCCTGATCAAATGCGTTAGAGATGGAATAAAACATGCATAAATGTGGCAAGGAGGGTCCTCGCATTGGCTACTGCACCTTGCATCTGCCTGCAGATTGATTTCTATGCTGTGCAGCAGCAGAGTCAACTAAATATGTAATGGGCCGGCTATCTGTACAAGCTCAGGAAATTAAGAATGGATGTTTAATGGACTGGTTGGGCTTCAATATATCATTTCAACATGTGCACACGTGTGGGAGGTAGTAAAAGGCAAATCTTCTTGGTTAAGAAATGAATGTGCTTTATCTCATCATCAGATTCTTAAATTAGACTATTGAGTCTATAACATCAACTCCTACAAAGGATTTTTTTGCAAAAGCGAAGTACTTTATATCTCACATTTTATCAAGCATTGCCATGGAGGGTGAAAGTAATGTTTTGGTACTGTATGTACCCAGATGCAAAGATAATATTTTCCATGTGTTGAGGAATACTAGAGTCTCGTGCTGTATATGCTTTAAGTGGTATTAGTCCAAAGAAAGAGCCCATTTAAGCAAACAAATCACATGATTTTCACACAATGTAGTCTAAATTTAGAGTTGATATTCTCTTGAAAATGTCAGCAAGACGACTCTGAGGACTAGTGCTTTCAGTGACAGCTGACACAGAATGGGTGACTGACATTGTGCACAAAATGAAGAAAAGATGTCAGAAAAAATAAAATATGAATCACCACCATACGTTAGTTCTCCAAGTTTATCTCAGTGGTGTGACAGATTAGTGACACAAGATTTTAGTCTATCCTAGTTTTTCAGGATTAAATTGCTCTTGTTTGTAAACATCGATTACTTGTCTGAGATCACAATAACGCATTTTTGCTTTACCACACCTATATGTTGGCCTGCATTACTAGCTGAATGGAAGGCAACATTAAGACTGAAAATAAGTATGTGTGAAGAAACTGTTTCGAACAAGCAATATCATCACAGTACCAATAAAGAGATTAGATGTTAACTTAAATGTAAACTTTCTCAATGAAACAAACAAATATCAACAAATATCCCCGATTTAACAAACACTAAGCCTGATTGAGTAGTGATACAACTTCATGTCACTGGATGCATGTCTTTTTTATTAACATGATGAAGGTCAGAAAGAAACCTAAAATATCAAAGATATACTGAGGTGTTTTGTGAATTCCTCCTCCACAGTTAAGTAGTTTCCCTTGTTGCTGAATAGAAATGCTTTTGATCTCAAACTTGAAGCCACTGTGTTCTCAGATGACAATGAAAATTGCATGGAAACACCCTTGAAATGCAATTCAGCCTCCTGTCCTCTACAATGATGCAGCATTTGTCAACAGGAACCTAGGCCACAAGCAGGACTGAAAAACAGAGCCTGAAATTCTCTGCAGACTTTCACAGGATTAGCACCACAAATAGTTTAACTAGCCTCTGTGACAGCTGCTGTCACTTAATTGAATTCTGTAATTCATCATTCATTCTTGTTTACTGCCAGCACAACAGGTGACAGGCTGATGAGACATCTCTAAAGAATTAAATGATGAATGAAACCTACTGCTACTATCAGGCTCCCCACCTACCAACTGACAGTATGTTTGTGTATTTGGTTACATCAAAGTCAGAATAGAAGTTTCAGGTGAAATCGCACAAATCTTTTGAACCTTGTAAACACTGCATCATTTCCTTTTCTCTGCAGCGTTCCATTATCTCACGTACTGAGAGAGAAAAAATAATACAAAATTATGAATTGTAATTACAAGACGCTCAGAGGTTCGAACACCCACGCCGTGCATTACATCAGCCCAAATTTTCTTTTGCCACAGTGAGTGGTTGCTCATACATATTGCACTAGATTATGTTAGGTCGTTTCCACCAGGCTTTGACATCATTTTGCAGTAAGTGTTAACACTCAAAAATTGATGCACCTGGACTTCAGCCAAAACCAAGCCCACACCCCAAAAAAAAAGAAATCAAAAGACTCTGAAGACTTTGCCTCTGACTTTGAAGATTTAACAATTAAGCAACATTACATGAGAGGGAGAGCTGTACACAGTGTTTTCAGACAGAGGAGCAAAGCAGTGAAGCTGGTTAGTTTGTGTTGCCTATCTGCCAGCTGTTGATGAGTTGCTAGGTTACAGATATGAACTGGCAAACAAGGTGGAATGACACTTGTGGGACACTGCATTGACATACATTGGCACTTATTCAAGTGGCTGTGATAAATGAGCTCACTGTGCTGTTGTGAGGGGCCATGACATTATTAGTAGCTTGTATTAGTAGATTTACACCATTATGAAAATTCTTCCTGTTGAGGCTGTGCTTTTATTTTCCTCTAAAGCTATGAGGTTTCAGTTGCAGCATCTTGAAAGCGTCGGCAGATGCAGTGGCACCTGATTACTTTCATCAGCTCTACATTAGTTATGCCTTAATCACAGATCATAGCAGCTGAGGCACCTGGGAGTGAAATGGTCTTAATATGGCTGCTGGCAGAGATGAGCTCTCCAGCTGTTTGGTGCCCTCCAAAGCTGTCAGCCCTCATTTGAGCCAATTGCCCTGTGGAACTTAATAATCAAACCTGTAATAACCTCACACAACCTGAATACTTCAGTTTAGAGAGGCCACTGTACATTTCGCTTCCCTCTCTTTCTCTCTGCGTTTCTTCCTTTGGCACAGATCTAAGTGTTGTGCAGGTCTGTGAGCAAATGGCAAACCTCAGTTATTTGACCTCAGAATATGCTCACCTGAAACTACATTTTTCAACTTAGTTCACACGACTGGATATTGTAGTAAAGTTCCATTTTGTTAAAAATAAGCTAGCATTCAGTGGATCATTTCTACGCTTGCTTTAGCTTGAGGTTGTGTTTTGTCAGGCAAAAAGTTACCCTTTAGCTTGCTCATGTTGATGGACAATGAATAAATTATTTTAAACACAATGTAAGATTAACTTGGAGCTTCAAGACTGACATTGTTTACAACAGCAGTAAGAGACAGGGACTCTTTTATATGCTAATTTCCGAGTCAGTACTGAAAATAATTTTTGTAAATCATGCATTCAAAAGATTTGATTATCTCCTGAATGGGTTTCCAGTAAAACTTTACCCATCAGCCTCAAAACAGACGCTCTAACATGTGTTTTTTCGAGCAATAAATTTGACAGGTTCCTCTGTCAGTGAGGTGAGTTATAAAATAAGTTTTTTCCCTAACAAAGCATTTTCCTGTGCTTGGATGAGAGTGAGGGTTTACTCCACTGAAGAAATAAAATGTCACGGTGTGGAAGTGAAATGTCATACAGCGAGTGTTTTCGGAGAGCATTAATTATGATTTACATTCAGCATAAGGAAGTCTCACATCTCATTACATTTAAAGGATGCTATCATTAACGTGCCTGACCTTTGTGAATGCAACTGTGGTCTATATGAATTACAAAAATTTCACATAAAGTTTCCTTTAGATATTGATTATGTTAAGCACTATCTTTTCAGTCCTTGATGAGCACACTACATAATGAAGTTGCTCTCAGAGAACTGCAGTTTCCTTTATCACATTACTTGTTACTGCCTAGCTTGTCCAGTAGCATTCTTAATAATAAAAAGAGTTTAAAGCATAAACTTTTCTAGACAGCTTCCCTTTCTACTTTTCCTAACAAAGTAAGTATTCCATTTCACTTGGGAACTTTCAGGTATGTTTTAGTCTCCATAGTGTGAGGAGGTGCCAAAACTACCAGGGGAAGGCAACTCTGTGGAGAGTCTGTCAGTGTGCTAAGGATCAAAGCCATTTGCAAAGAGCACACAAGCATCAAACACTACCGTGCAACGTGTTACCTAGCAACCCCAGACCAGGTGTTGCAGAGAGTAGGACATATTAAAGCCCACATTCTTCCTGTTTTCTGCAAATACAATTTTAAAGGAAATCGATAAAGCCGTGAATGCGTGCTTCGTGCGAGATGACTAGAAAAGCTTCTTCTTTTTTTTTTGCACTACAG
Organism: Sandelia bainsii; assembly: GCA_032362345.1. NCBI lineage: Eukaryota > Metazoa > Chordata > Actinopteri > Anabantiformes > Anabantidae > Sandelia > Sandelia bainsii. The sequence goes on along the minus strand of JAUMHL010000002.1, from coordinate 7,588,816 downwards.
CAGACAACAGGGGCGCCAAGAAGATAAGAGTGTAATATCAAAACCTGAGGCAGGAGGAAAGAAAATATTAAGGAGTGACGCATATCCATGGATCACAGTAATAATGCCCATATCCTGGCCATATAAGGAAATGCACACTGAAGTGAGCACCAAAAAAAATCGTGACAGAAACACACACACACACACACACACCTCACCAAAGAAAGGAGTGTGATGCATGAAGCTAGAAAGGCCTAGTTCCACTGAGTGGCCATGTCAGAATAGAGCTAGGCAATTATGTGTGATGCAGCAGGCTATTGAAAGAGAGCAACTCTTTGAGCACCAAGGTGAGGCCACTGGGTCCTCATGCATCACAGGCAGCCCTTTATCATGATTAACACACAGCTGTCACATTAGTAGGAAATTAAACAGTACTACAAGCGCACACATCCATGCCTGCTGTTACTGATAACAACTTTATAAAACTGTTGGCAATTTGTGTGGTCAAACTCAACTCAGTGAAGTCAAGCATATGTCAGCTGTAAGTGCTGTAATGTTGTTTGAAATACACCTCCTCTGCTGAGATGAATTTATGATTTAGGAAAATAAAAACGACTGTGTCCTTGTTTGCTGGCTTTTTGTCATATCAGGGCAGGTTAGCTTTATTTACTTATAAATGGTCATTGCGGGGAGCTAATGTGAAATGCATCGGGAACAATATGTGTACCTAACCCCCTCAGGAACACTTGGGAGAATGCAGAGAGTGATGTGGCACTGCGGCCGTCCCAGCTTGTCTGTCTTAGCCAGCAGAAACAGGTGTAAGCTGCGAGTGTGCTTGATGAATGTTCTCTTTAGTGCCGGTGACTGACTGCCCTTATTCAAACAGCAGACAGCTCCTCTGGCTAAGTACTTGGGGAGCAGATACTGTACACGGCTCACAGAGGCATATAGTGCAGGCAGGCAAACGCAAACACGGATACGTGCACACATGTGCAAATATAGACATATGAAGACATTTTTAGCACTTCTGTACCATACAAGCCCAGTTTATTCCACTTAAGTAAGAGGACATTCACCAGGAACATTGATTGATTTTGTTTGTTGATGATAAGAGACATGAGCACCCCACCTGTAGCCTCCCCCTGGGTGGTGTGTGAGTATTAGATGCATCCATTCTGATAATTATTACACTGCAAGGAAGAATAGGCTGGGAGAAGATACAGTCTTGCACATGACAACTTAATCAAGCCAACCAAGGACAAAAATAGGATTGAAGAGGGAGAGAGAAATGTGAAAGGCGCCTCTCTTTTCATAATCTATGAATAGAGTCTGAAACAAAGGGACAGCAGTGGATAGAAGGCCTGTGTGATGAAGACAGACTGTTCCCCTCTGGCCTGAAGGAATGACTGACAAAACCACAGGGTTGTGATCTGACGGCCCTCTAACAAAGGAAATAAAGAGTCATATTTAAACAAAGAACTTGACATGCAAGCATAGACTTCATCTCATTCAGTCTTACTGTGAGAAGAATGATACAAAAATGCACACTTGCCCGCATATATACACACCAAAAGCACAAGCAAACAAATCAACAAACAGCCAGTTTTAGAGCAGCACATCCTTTATTACTTTCTGGTTATTGCTTTCTCTTTTCTTTGCTAGCCTCTGACCTGGCTGCACTGGACTTTAATCCTTTTTCCGTTTGATCTTTTTTATACCACCGTACATGCAGTTATATCAAATGTAAAAACTAAAAGTGAAAGTTACAGTAAGAGAAGGATCTGAGCTTTAATTTCTCCCTTGCTATCTGATCAACGTGATATGAATGCAACATGATGAGATGTTCTTATAATGTGTCATTGGACTCATGGTCTGGGGAGTTGCATGTCTGATGCCTTCTTGTAACCTTTCCATTGACACCCTGCCATGTGTCCCAAAGAAACCAATTACTCCCCTGTCTGAGGCTTTTCTGCTGCTCAATATGCCTTTTATCCAAGCAAGCTTTGGTCCACGAAAGTCATTATTCACTATTTAACTATTTATTTCAGTTTTTTCCTTTAATCTTACACATTTTAGGTGTTTGTATGTTAATAGAAATGTTGCTTGCTTTTATTTACGCTTTTGTACCGACAAATTAAAAATCCTTTCAATTGAATTTATGAGAATAAAAGGCAATTAGAAAACACCGTGTGTGTGTGTGTGAAGATCAGTTATGTGAAAATAATGTGAATTTGTGTTCTGACCATTGATGCAAAAACAAACAACTGTCATAGCAGCATAACTGGTTCACTTGGTTCAGCAGGACAGCCATAATGTACAACAGACAGGAGACTACCTACGACATGCAGTAAATCTATTAAGCATTCTCACACCATGTGTATTCATGCAGCATGTTGCACAATGGGATGATGAGTGTGCAACTGCACTACTGTGCATCAATCATCACAATTATAGCAAATTCAGTCAAAGATATTGTCCTGTAGGCTGGAAAGAAAAAATAATAATAGTAATAGTTATGTTTCTACCCCAAATAAAAAGAAAAGACTTCAGAAGCTTTTCGTGGTCTTCAGTAAAAAAAACCTTTGAGAATTGCAGTCTTCTTGATCTGCTTTCATGCAGCTGAGCTTTTCAGTAGGGAAAAACTGTGCATGCATATTTGGCTTTGGTTATCATAAATTTCACAATTTTGAACCATCTAGCTGTGTGCTGTTTGGCAATATGGTCTCAGTGGATGTGTGAGGTTTATTCTATCATTATGGGTCAAACATATATATATATATTTTTAAACTGGCATTTTGTTATAGCTGTTATTAAAACTAACCTAACTTGTGTCCATATGATGCGGTCAGTATTATGCAATACTGCACCAGTGCACTACTGGGCTAATGGTGTGTTGCTTTTGAACTTGGAAGTTGAAATTTCCAAGTTCCCTGTTGTAAATTTCAACTGGAAGTCGGATTTTTGACATAGAAAGACAAACAAATCAACCACAAATCCAGCATGGCAAATCAGTACATCGACAGTGCGAAAGCTGTATTAAACTACTGTTTGTAAGCAGTTCTTTAGTCTTATTTGTGTCTCATTAAAGCAGTGCTCAGTCCAACATCTATCTGTGGATGTTGCTACAGTGTTTGTATGTGCAAAATACCATGTAAATGCATTGTTAAAAAAACTGGCAATGCTAACAATAGCCAACCTGGCTGGTGTTGTTATGGTAACCTGGATGGTGTACTGGAATACGATCAACTTGGATGTGATGTTATTCCTAGGTCGGACTTCCAACGTTTAACGGAAATGTAACGTGGCATAACTTTACTCAGTACCAATGGGTAGATAACCAACTGTGAAAGACTCATTTTAATTCAATAACATTACTCCCAATCTCAGTAGCCAGGCAAAAGGGCTTTGAACCAAACAGTCACTCTAACAGAGCTTCAGAAATCCTCTGCAGAAATGGGAAAATCTGCTCAAAGGACGACCAACTCAGTCATTCAGTTTATGGTAGTGTTAGACAGAAGCCACCTTTAGTAAAAGACAGATGAGAGTCTGCCTGGAGTTTGCCAAACAGTGTTTAAAGGAGTCTCAGAGCATGAGAAAAATGATTATGCGGTCTGATTTGACAAAGTTAAACTCTTCAAACATAGCTCCAAGCACTATGTCTGGTAAACACCAGGCACTGATCATGACCTGGCTAATACCATCAGAGCATGAGACCTGGTGACAGTTCACTGTTCAGCACAATCTTCACTTTGTCTTTACCTTTTATTGAGTGTAGACTGATATACGAACATCCATTCAAAATTAAATCTTCAACACAATGAAGTACAAAAAGTGAAGCAGCATGAGAAATTAATAATTAAAATAATAAGACATGAATGCCTGAATGTAAATCCAGTACCTGTAAAAGTACTGTAACATAAAAATATATAACATTGGCCCACTATTACTACCCATACATAAATGGCTTAATCTGTAGTGCAGTGTAAAAAGACACAAAACATCTGGTACCCCTAATGCTCAACAGTTTAACTAGGTGTATACTTGTGTATTAATGCTGTTTGAACTCTTAGAAGGAAACATACAGTCCATACACAGGTTGTCTTAAAGCTATTGAACTTGTAGAGGCCTCTCATTTCTCATTCATTCGCTCTCTGTCATGCATTTCTTTTCTGAAGTATTCTTCAAAGATCCTCACCTGAAGTACAACATGATTGAAAGCTGTTACATTAATGCTCAAATTTGCAGTACAAACTTGCTTCGTATTGAAATAATTTCCCTGGAGGTCACTACAGACTATTGAAATAGCTCATAAAAGAACAGATTGCACATGCATAATACAACTTTCTCTGCTATTATTTAAGTTGTAGTGAAAGCATTGAATAAACACAGGGCAATTTGTACTAACTGTATTTTCAAACAGCTGAAAAATATCTCTTGTATCGGCCAAGTAACCAGAGCAACAACCCAAGACAACATTTCTCTGTGTGAACAAATGCTACTGTACAGTATATGTGACTTTAATCACTTCCAAGTCTCTTCCTCTAATTGAAAACAAGCCTCTGGCCAGTTTGTCACTAAGGGGGAGAATAAAGTAGAAATATAATGATTTATCCTTTTGGAATAAAATGTAGTTACACATTGCAAGCAGTTTAAATGGTAATACATGATCAGTAGGGTCCCTTGTGATTCCTGTGTGATAAATTATGACATAGTCTTGTGCGTTTCCATGATAAGATCACAACAGCATATTATATTAGAAAATAGCAACATGTCATGGTAAAAAAAAAATGGGAAAAGACAACTGGGAATAATTATGTTATTTTGATGGAGTAGCAGTATTTTCTACTTTATTTGGATGCATTTAGTAATTTGAATTTGTCTTGAATTTTGTCTTATTGACCATATCTCAACAACATATTACCCCCCCACCCCAACTGAGTCTGTAAAAGTGAACAAGACTAAATGTTTTGAAGAACATATTTTGCCTGTGCCTGTTGATGCCTCACAGCAAGGACTTGGGGCCTTTCTGTGGAGTTGTGTGTGTCCTCCTCACACCTGCAGGTCTTGTGAATTAGAAACTCTTAATTGCCTGTAGTGGATGTGAATATGAGTGTGAATGTTTTTGTCTGTGTGTTAGTCCCTGTGGTAGACTGATGACTTGAATGTGTGCTGAATCAAAGCAGGATAAGAGGATACAGAGGCTGGATGGAAGGTTGCTACATATCAATACTGTCTAATACATAACGCTGACATGCTGGCTAAGTTTGAGCTTAAGAATATAACATAATATGATTCAGTAGCATCACAATTTTTAGCATTTTAAATATGTGTTTTTACAGTTATGACTTTATACACTGAAAGTATAAGTAAGCAGGGCACAACGATATATTTGCATGTAAAATCTTTATGTGCAAAGAAGCTTTTAGCTGCAACCATCATGTAAATGTAGTGTAGTGTAGTGCAGCAGAGAAAAAGTAGTGTAAAGAAGTGTACATCTGTACAAAATTGAAATATTTACGTGAAGTAACAAACTGCACAAGTACCTTCCATATTTTTTATTCATAATTTCATTTCAGTAGGTATCCTCTACTGAAATCAATTTCAGTAGAATAATTAATAATAAGAAGAATAATTTCACGGGTTTCCTGGTAGAATAGTGCACACGTCCAAGAAAATAAAAATGTAAGATTACAATTCAAAGTTACAAAATGTATGAATCATACTTTATTTTAATTCAGTTTACTGCCTGAAAAAGGAAATAGTTCCATTGTCTTATACAACCTCTTCTGAAAAACACTGAAAATTAGCTCCAAGATTTTGATTAGGATGTTGCTTGAGTGCAGAAAACTGGCTAATTTAAACTGGAGCTGTATGCGACTGCAGTGCGGCCAGCAGGCTTCCTGTAGAATGCCTGAGTAATCTCTTTGGATGGTCATTAATTGTGTATGGATCTTAATTGCAAATAGTGGGCACTTAGGGCACAAGAACACACAATCCACACGTGTGCCTCCCCACACCAAGAAAGCCCCTCTTCCTGCCACTCAGGCTACACTAAGGAAAATAAACCAAATGGCCACTTGTGACCATGTAGCGGCATCAGACAATGTCAACAATCACGTCTGCATTATGCAAAAAGTGGGTAAACAACAGACTGAGGGACACAAATTGGCTCCACACCAGCTGTCTAATTAGCTTTGTGCTGCTCTTGAAAAGCAAACAAACAGTGAAAGCGGGACAGTCTGAAAGCTGGCCAGGCAACGGTTCTAAGTGTTCTGCTCCCCTCAAATCAGACGGGGTGCTCCAATACTGCTTGCATTGGAAGAGAGGGAGGTTTCAAATAAGACACACAGATTAGATCATACGTTCTGTCCCCAAAAGGCCTTTGCGCGCTTATTTTGGAAGCACTGTAAAGGCTCACAAGAGGCTCGGGTAGAATTTACATTTTAATGACGCCTTAGTTGATTGCTATTATGTGGAGTTCTTTGCACCCGCCTAGTTAAAGCTTGAATTTGAAGCAGACAAGAAAGTATATATGCAGAAACACACAGAAATACAGAACACAGAAAAACCTGATGCACATGTGCCCACTCAGGCCTGCAGACACAGACACACCCCGCTAATTTAAAACACTCCTGCTGAGAGGTTGGTGCAGAAACAAACTGCCCTGTAAACATAACCAGAGAGCAGAGAGGACACCCAAGGGTGAATTACATGACAAAAAACTGCATTTTCTCCTACCATAATGTGGCTGGAAAAGAAACACCTTCATTTCCTTGCACTAGCAAATGTACAAAATTGATGCTTTTTATATTATATACTGTAGGACATGAGGAGATTCAGTTGCAAAAAAAATTAGGGGAACAGGGAATGAGGTCACCTGCTTTTGTTGTAACATCACAGTGACAGGCACAGCACTGAGTAGCAGGAGCACCGTGACAAGCGGCACGGTGATGAGTGTTACTGACGAATGTTGCTCGGCAAAAGGCGACATGTATCATGTCAGAATCGTCAGGACTCGTCACTTCACTGTCATTTAGCAACAGCCTGTGTGGGAGTGAAGACAAATCCACATTCCTGCGTCGTTATCAGGCACACTGCAGTCGGAGGCGTGAGTAATGATTAGTCACATGCGGCTGCTATTCACTAGTCATCACTAAGAAAGATGGCAGTAATGTTAACTTGAAATTCCTGCCATTAATGACATTTTTGGTGAGTGACATCAAACCCACCACAAAGGCTGTTTCGTGCTGGGAAAAAGAAATCCAGCTTGTGCTGTGGGACTCAGAGTGAAACTGAGTCCTAACACTGCTTTAAAAATGATCAGTTGGTGCCTTGTAAATGGCATGGGCTCCTGGCACATCCAGAATAAGAGACATCTTATCTGCGGCACCCCTCTTATCACTGGGCCCCAGTGGAAACTATTGCCAGGTATCAGGTTGTCATATGACAAATAGTGCACTGACAACCACAGCTCAGAACAGTTTGCCACACCACTGACAGCTCCCATGTGATAATACATAACATAACAGTACTGCAGGGTCTCAGATAGCGCCAAGGGGAAATATGAACCCAGTGGTGATTTATATCCGTCTTATTAAAGAGCTGACCTTGACCACAGGGAAAACTGGATTATTCTAATTTTTAACAAAAAAAAGGTGAGGTGATGTTATGCTGGGGAAATGAAGAGTTTCTTCATTTTCATGCTCTCTATTTTTCCCCTTCACTTACTGTGTTTTGCTTTTACTAGCATCCAGTTTTCATTGTCCTGTTAAACAAAAGGAAGGGCTGATGCAACAGTCTGTGTCCAAGCCTCTCTCCCTGGCACAACATAAACACAGCAGACACTGACTCAGGCACTTGCTGTGGGGTACCGCTCCTCAAGCAAACAACACACACACACACACCTGCTACGCTACCTCAGTCATTGACAAAGCCTGATGAAAGGTGATTGGAGGCATACGTGTAACTTGCAAACAGCACCTCACGGCAGGTATAAATGCATTTTTCTCAGATCAAAATACATGAGCATGTAATTTTTTTACTTTTAGAAGACTTGTGCGAGAGGGTTTTTTGGCCAAGACTGTAATCATTTTGGATAGGCCTACATTTTCATACTGTTACGGGCATTTCATAAACGTAAATAAACTTTAAACTCAGGTAAAAGAACCCTTTGGCTCTGTATGTGAGCAATTTGTGACACCTTCAGCATATTAACAGAGAGACGAGCCTCTTAATGGCTATAACCTTGGTGATGGTGACCTGGGTTCATTTAAATCCATTTTTAACACTCGTAACTGAAATCCAGGCCCTAATAAATGCATTGTAAGGTATTTACATCACTGAATATGTTGAGACATTGAAATGACCTTATATTATAGGTTTACCTCTCTCCTTTCTCTTTTTCCATATAAAACATTAGTGCTCATTTTTTTACCCTCTTTATCTCCTCTCCTCCCCTTTTCTTTCTCATTTTCTCTTCTGCTGTCTGTGCGACTGGCTCCCTTTTCCCTTACCGTTAGACGTTATCTCAAAGACCAGATCACCATGGCAACAATTAGTCACATCATCATCGCCCACACTTGTATTTGATGGCTGTTTTTATTTTGAAGGGTTTGTCAATGCACCCATACCTTACTGGAAGATCGCCAAGTAACCTGTTCTGGTGAAGAAGGAACAATGTTGCCATCTGTTGGATCCATGTTTTTGCACACAGCAAGCATCACTGAAAAACACACCCAGCGTTCCTGTGATGACTCATGACAGACATTTTCATGCCAATTAAGCCTTTCGTCTCCAAACAGAAGCTTTATGGCTCAGTCATACTTCACAAGTTTGAAACACATATAAACCTTAGAAGACCCTCTTTGAAAAGGCCAGCCTTTTGAAAATAATAAGAATAGCATTGCATTTCTTTTTCTGAAATGCAGTCATACATGCGTAATGGTGGTGTCATACAAGGCTGAGTTGGCTAAAAGGAGAATATGAGTAGCTTAATGGCAGCTTGGTTAATTAAACGCAGAAAAAATTTGGGCTTACAACCAGGACTTACATTTATTCATCAGCGCCTGCCATATTGTATATCTCTAAATGAAAAGAGTGCTCTCTTACAGCAGGGTACCAACTAATGTGAAAGATAATATATTGGCTGAGATTTTGGCAGAGTGTTACCCTTGAAATCTTGGATCTGTTTCTGCTCTCTGGAGGCGCTAATTATGTTTTGTTTTTTTTCTTCCTGACTCTTACTGTTAAGTGATGTAATACTTCATAGTCACAAATAATTTTCCATGTGGGACAGATCATTGCTCTTATTATTTATTCTGCTCACTCATTTCCTTGCCAAGAATAGGATGTTAAAATGTTTACCTACATTATCAGGAATTCTTCTCCAGACAGTACTATGAAAGATATTCCTCAGCACTGAAGTACAGGAACAAAGCTGGTTATTCAGAGAGAGGTAATGCAATACTGGAGGTAAATGAACTCAGGTCCCCTGGGGGTATTTCTGCTCAAGTACCATAGGTAGGGTTAAGACACAAGCCCTGGGCTACATATTAATTATTATTCTGCAGCACTGTTTAGCAGGAAATCTAATTCAACATCTTTATAGTCGGATTTACAATATGGCTTGTCCTCTAAAGATAAATGACCATGTAGCACTGACCAGTTGCTGGCACACAATTGTGTTTGCTTTCAAGTCTCCACCAAGAAAAAACAGCAGCTCTCCAGTTCTTGGATCATAAATCTCTGCTATAGCTTGCCAGTCACTAGGAAATAAAAGAGACAATTGGCCTGTATATTTGTTTTCTACAAAATATATGAATAGCAATCATTCTTTTGGAGCCTAAATCTGGTTAAACCATATTCAATTATTACTCTCTCTTTACATTTGGATTCAGCACCAGTGCGTTAAAAATAAATAAAGATGTAGAATGTTTTCCATGTCATTTACTGCAAGTACACTGCATTTTTAAAGTTTCCTCACCCAAGTGCTGCTATATTTGGCTGCATATTGTAACACCCCGCCGTGAGGTAAATGATCCCACAGAAACCTTGGATTAAAACTCTGTGAAATCTTCTGCATTTTATGCTTTGCAAATGAATGCAAGCACCTCATTTCCTTTCATTATTTATTCATTGGGAGCAAATGTTTTTCTCTATATCCATGCAAGAGGTTTTTTTGTTTTTCCTCTTCAGAGGACAAAGATACAGTAGCCCAGGTGTCATTTTACAAAACAAAACAAAAAAGCACAAGAAACACTTTTTCATGTTTGCACTCCATATATGCTCCCTACAAATACCACATTGAAAACATTGTCTTGACACAGATGGTTAGAAATATAGTTTCTGACTTGTTTTTCAATTATAGCTGAGTTTTTTGTGTGGGACAAAAACCCTCTCCATCTTTACCGGGCAGATTTGCATAAAGTTTTATGGAGATTACCAGTACAAAAATGCACTGACTGCTTATCCCTTGCCAGTCAGTGTTATTCAGGGATCAGGCATAGATCTTCAAATATTCTGTATATCACTGCAATATTATATAACTGTGATAGAAAACACATAAAGACAGTTTTGAGTTTAATCTGATTTAGGACCCCATAGGTTGGTTATGAGGTTATAAACATTCATTACAGTGCCTGGTTTTCAGAAAATATCCTGATTTTTAGGAATACGTTTTCACAACTCTGTGGGAGATATTGTTTATGTGCTCTTAATGAGCTCTAGAATTTACATTCTTTAGAACAGTTGCTTTCACGAATTATCTACAGTAGCTTCTTATACCAGACCACAAGAGCTCACACAACCCTGTTTCATTAAACTGAATGGAGATTCTAACATAGACAGACTGTACTCATTGTTAAAGATTTTCCCGAACCTTTTTAAATGTGTGTTGCATTAGATGTCCTTAAGACTGCATTGATCCTCTTGGGTACATTAACCTATAAATGCAGCAGGCACTGTGCATTATGATTAAACACATGGAAAACATCCACATTTTTCACTCAGTGGTCAGAGAGAGGCAGCTACAGTAACCCATAAGCATATCTGTGATTGTGTCCAAGCTACTGTATGCCACATCTATTGTGGAATGAAGACACTTTGTTAGAGGACGGTCAGTATTGTGGGGGATTTTAAGCGTATGACACATCTGGACTAGATAACTAGATCTGAGGTACTGAGGTACTACACATGTTTATATAGAGGAGGTGAGAGAACAAGGAAATGGCCAGTCAATGAGGTGTGTTGTACAGGGGGCGCTGGTGGTGCTCATGGGCTCCTTGCCACTTTTCCCACTGACTTTCAAGTGGAAACAGAAGGTCACCAGCAAGGTGTTTAGAGCAATCTCCACAAATTGTTGGACTGAGGCTTGATAATCTCCAAGGCCTTAATGGATCTCAGATCTGTTTACCAAGTGAGTGCACCTCACAAAGTCATTTGCCAATTGTTTTACCCTCTAACACAATAATAGAACTGGAATTGGCTTTTTGCTCAATGACATCAGTGGTTAAGTTGATATATTCAATAAGCACGACAACCTTGAGCCTCATAGAATTACTGTGTGTGTGTGTGTGTGTGTGTGTGTGTGTGTGTGTGTGTGTGTGTGTGCCTGTAAATTACACAGGTACACGGGAGGAGGTAGGTGGTCTGTTTGTAAACTGTACATCAGACTAATTCATACATTTATGTCAGATGCATTTGTTTTAATTTTCTCTTCAATATCTACAGTAATTAAACTTTGAGGATGTTTTTCTTCAGTGGTTACCATAGAATATTCATGAGTAAACATCAGTTTACAGACAGAGCATAATGTGCGATGTCTGTTCACTGCTGTAAGTTTATCCCAACTCCTCAGAGAGCTGATTATTACACTGAAAGTAACTATAATTTTAAAAAAACTGCTGAGTGTATAGTAGTTTTAAAATGGTGAGGAGAAGGATATGGAGAGTGTTCTGCACTGTCTTGTCATGTGTAAGAGTTATTGAATTTTTACTAAAGCTGGGCACAAGAAGCACTGAGTTCGAGGAGGAAAGGAACCCCGGTCTCTCTGCCTCAGAGTTGATCTGAGGGCTGTAATGTTTCCTCTGGTCTACTCTCAGGCATTAATGGTTGAATGAATGGGATTGGACATGCCTGAAGACTCAACCAGCCTCTAGATTTGCTCCCAGCAAATCTCAACAGCCTGCATCTTAAGCTCAAATAAGCACTGTTGTCACTGCCCTCCAAATAATTTGAAACAACTCCCAAGTGTAAAAAACTCTCACTCATTTGTAGCTCATTTATGTGGTTTGCTAAGACAGAGACCAACCCCATGTAGGAGAGGGAGAGAGGGAGAGAGGGAGAGAGGGAGCTAGCTACCACACAACCAGCCTTAAATAATTTAACTTCTACAGCAACAACTCTGACAGGACAAATGAGATTGTAATATACATATTATTTGAGGAGCCAATAGCTACAGTAATAATTACAGATGGTTATTGCTTATAACATTGCAGGAGTTTAGTTTCTCAGGCCGACACTAGGAGATGGGAGTGAGAGGAATGAGCAACATAGTTTCATAAGTCTTTTAAAAGAACCACTTATGACTTGTTACACTGCATTGCAGCTCAAATGCAGTTGTGAAATATCCACCCTTTGGAGCATTTTAAGGCAGGGTTCTTTTTTCCCCACTTAATTTTAATTTTACTGCAGCAATATTCATAATTCACAGTCATTTTCCTGGCCTCCTTGTCTTTCCCATGTGAAAAAAATTTTTGGAGATGGATTCCCCCAAGTTACATGAAAAAAGTGTCAGATTCTCAGGCGAACAATGAGAACACTATTACAAGACTTGGCACAGAAAATCCTCAAAGGCCTTGGCACAAAAGTCTGTACAAATTGAGAAGATAGAAGTGCAAACTCATTAGCTTACCGGGTTTCCAATCACAGCACTTTTTTATATGCTGGATGTCTCATTCTGCTGAGCTCTCATGTGATGAGAGCCATTTTATATGACTTCAAAGGATACAGTTCTGCCTTAGAAGTTGAGGCTGATGTTTCTGGTACTGATATATTTTGTCAGAACATGTATGGTGAGATATGTTTCACCTTAAACACTCATCTGTTCCTGTTAATAAATTTGGCCCCGAACCTGCATCACCAGAGCATGACATCCAAAATGGAAGCCTTCTGTTCCCATTTGTATGTATGGCCATTTGCTGTTCCAGTGTGACAAACCTCCTTCACCACACTTTCTTCAAGCACTTTAGAGAGCGTGAATCTATTTCTGCCCATTCAATATAAAAGACATCCAAGATATTTCCCAAATGGCATGCAATACAGCACAGAAACAATACTTGGCTTTATGTTTAGGGGCAGAGGCAATTGGAAACTCGGATGAATCAGCCAGTTTGATCTCACTTCAACATGCATATATTGTATGGCAAATTTAAAAAGGCCAGATCTGAAATAGCAAATGTTTCAGCCTTGTAATAGATAGAAAGTGCTTTATATTTGACACCAGAATACCTGTAATATTACATTGCCAGCACTATGCACAACAAAGTAATCTGTCATGACACAAAAATCACAAAACCTCCTGTAGAATATGCTCTTTGTGATGCAAATGAAGCCCTTTTGACTTATCACATGTCAGCACACTTAATATTTGCTCTCCTCTTTGTTTGCTTTCTGTAAACCCAGCTGCACGTCTTTGCTCCTGCTGCATCAAGTATTTAATCTGCAGTTTTAATACTATGATTGCACTCAATCCTGGATTCATTTACGTAAGTGACTGGATTCAAAACTGCAGCCATATGCACATACATTCATTGCACTCTGGCTATCAATGTGCTCCACTTTTAATCGTCCCCCTGGGTACACCATATGGGAGATGTTGAAAGATATACTGCTGTCATTCGGGATTCTTCATAGTCACTAATACTGCTCTGAATGTGCCTTGCACAGTGATGGTGGAGGCAAGATATTACCCTATTATGCCATTAAGGTTCATACCTCAGGATCTGCAGCGTTCATTTTCAGACAGCTCGTCTCCTGCACCATTTTCATCTTGTTCTGAGAGAAGCTCCCCTATGATGCTGCACTACCATCTGCTGGGGAACCTACAAGCAGAACCAGTCGCAGCAAATATTCCCCTTTCTTTCCTCTTCTCTCTCTCTCTCTCTCTCTCTCTCTCTACAACAGAGATTGATTTCTCTGTCTGTCACTGATGACATTGTACGACTACTGTGTTTAAATTAGCAGCAGTCTGATAAAAGAATATAAAAGACAGAAATCTCTCTGGGAATCTTACAATTCATTGGCAAAATATATTGAAGTGCTACAGCAGTTACAAAAGTGCCACTGATATGTCTTAAAATGACCTGTGACAGCTCCCATTTATAGATAGGCTGTTTTCTAGAAGAGAGTGCACATCAGAAACAGCCAATACCCACAGCTGTTTGACTCATTTAAAAGACAGAACAGCACATTATGTAATGCAATTATGCATCAACATTAATAGCAGGCAATTGTGCAGGCAACCAGCCAGATGGGATGGGTTTATATAACTGCCAAAAATTGACAAATAAAAGAGAAATGGGAAACCTTTTCCTGTAAGGAGCAAATTCACAGGCAAACACACACATACAAACACAAGCACACATGAATCATAAGTTATTCTTCTGTTCATGCGGTCAGCCTTGAGACAGTTTAACAAATTGCTATGACATAATTGTAATATTGCTTCCAGTATGTCACATTGTTAATCTGTATAGCTTGGCATACATTCAGGTGCTGTATACTGAGTTCAATCATTGGTGAAAGTGCTCTCACACAGATTCATTGAATTAAGGCTGCATGCATAAAGAAGATGGAGAATGGCTATGAGCACTTTGTATGTACAATTTGCATAATGCCTTTAATTTTAGTACATCCGTTATTATACCCAAAGGATAGCTCCATCAGCAGACTATAGACATGCCCACAGTGTGTACAATTTGTGCAGTGGATCACTAAAACAAATATGTTAACAAACGTTACATAAATTAACACATTATCAAAAGCGTGGGCGTATTCTTAGGAGATACAGAGAGGTCAGAGCAACATTCTCTCTGACAAATACAGGCATGTGTAATCAACAAAAACAAATCCTCTCCAGGAGCTGTAAACTGTCACAGTGACATTAGCAGTACGTGCAATGACAACACATACTCGAATTTTGCTTTTCCATCAGCATCTCGATAGTGAAACAGCAGTTCTCCTTGAGCCATTTTGGATTTTGATGCTAAACTTGCTGTTTGGAGACGCAGAGAGCAAAGATTGTTCAAGGTGATGATGGCAGCTGTCTGTTATGTCTAACTACAGCCACAAACAAGCTCGGGAAGAGTGTCATATACAGGTAGCCTAAATATTTAATTCTGTGCAACTGTGGGTATACATTAAACTGAATCAATTCATGTGTGCACGGGACTGAGACGTACCCTGGTTAGTGCTGTGAATAATAATCACTGCCCTTGAGAAAAAAAAACTGTCTCTGCTGCCATCTACAGGTTTTAAGGGTAACCTCAGTTTGCTGGTTTATTCATCATTCTTGAAAACTTTAGGATTGTGTTCTACTCAAAGACCTGCAGCGAGCACTCCCCCTCCCTTTTTTTCCAGTTTACGGCAGACTAAAGAAAATTAATGCAGTCTGATGCGGTAAACATACCCAATCACTCATGATTGCTTGAAAGAGAGTAAAACCCACATTTGAAGTCTCTCAACAGGCAGGGTTTTATTTTCACTCAGCTCGAGGAGGCAGTTGCAGTGTGTATATGCTCACCCCACCACAGGGGAAACTGCAATCTAAACAGCTGTAAATTTCAGCAGTAGCACAGGCCCAGCCCATGTCAAGATTTTATAACTCAGATTGATTGGAATTATATAAAGCCTGCTGTGACTGACTGACTCCACACAATGGATCTTTAAAAGGAAAAGCATCATGCAGGAGCTCAGGTCGTAAAGAAAGTATGATACAGGTGCACTGAGGGCTAAAAGAACCTCTGCCAACTGAGACTGAGAAATCTGAGTGCACTAGAAATTTTGGGACTACACATAGGGAGCAATTTATTTTTTAGGATATACCGCACATTGACTTACCTTTATTTTTGGCCTGCTGGGTCTGTGGAGCTTGCACAATCTACTTTAGATACGCCCTGCTACTCATTCACACTTTGTGCGACCATAATCTTCTGATGTGGATCACTGAGCAGAAATTCTGCAAAAGCTGGAGGTTAAGAAGCAAACATTATTCAATTTTCATGACTACTGCTCAGAATGAGAGTTGTTTCCTTCTAGGTTTTGTGCAGGTTAATGTAGTGTAGTAAAAGGATATAAATGGACTGGAAAACCAAAGGCTAACCACTGGACACTTATTAGCATGAAGCTATGAGCTTCTCTAATTCAAAGAAGGTAAACCTGCTGAGAACAGACTTTACAAGATGCTGTTCATTAAAATGCTGTTAACTGGAAAGATGTTAGCAGGTTTTCACCAAGGGGGGCCAATCAGGACTAAGTCCAACTGTGATGCGTTTATTGGAATCAGCATGAGTCCCATAAAGCTGAAGTTTTTTAAAGTTGCAAAAACTTTAACCACTGAAACTAAAATACACTTTCTTTTTTTTTGCAAATATCTATAAAATTTATCTTTAAAGGATTTCTGTCAGGTGTCCACCACTCAAAGATTTGTGCCAGAAACATCAAGGCGAATTAAAAAATTCTGAATATTATCTAAGTGATATTATACAGAGAATCAATCTGATAAAATCAATTAATCCATTATGAATTTGGCTAAAATGTAACAGTTTGTTAGTTTAAGAGACATTTCAGAAAATGTGTTTGATAATGTTTTAATGAATTTCATGGTATTTTATTTAATCTTGTTGCATGCGATACTTGTATCCACATTTTGTTTTTTTTACAACTTTAAATTATGGTCATTTTAATTTGTTTTTTTTAATTTTTTTACAAAAAATGAAAAGGACTGTCATGTGAAGGTAATCTCTACAACATAATCTCTCAAAATTAAGATTCCAACCTCTCTAAAGCAACTTCTCTAAATCATTACTGAGTGCAGTGAATATGTTTAAAAATATTACATCTTAGCTACAAGGCATGTGGAAGATGGAAAGAAGGTTTTATGAGTCCAATGAGACCAAAACTGAGCTTTTTGGACTAGACTACATCCTATGTTTGGCATCAACCAAACACTACAGATTATCACAAGCACATGATCTGCACTGTGGAGCATGATGGTTGCAGCCCCATGCTGATGGGATGGTTCTCAGCAACAAGTCCTGGAACGCTGGTGAAGGTAGAAGGTAGCATGAATCCAGTAGAATATGGGGAAATCCTGGAGGAAAATCTGCTGCAGCCTGCAAGAGAACTGAAACTTGGGTGGAGATTTGGTTTACAGCAAGATAATAACCGCAAACATGTATTCAAATCAACACAAAAATTTTGTTTTAATGTTCTGCAGTGACTGAGTCAGAGCCCTGACATCAGTCCAGTTGAGAATTTGTGGCTGGAAAAGAACTGTTCACCCACCACCTCGACACAACCTGACAGAGCTTGAGCATTGCACTGTAGCTTGCAGTTTAAATGCAGTTAAAGTAGAGCTCATGTCTTTTCGTGTATAGCTCAGTCACAGATCTTAGGATTCATTTCAGCACCTCCTCCCAGAATCATTAGTTATCTCAGTGTGAAATACATGTTACTAATGTTAGTCTGTTCACATCACAGCAAAAGCTGCACTGATTACAATGTACGCAATGCGATGAACTAAACCTGAAAATCATTCTTGAGAGAATTATTTTAAGAGGAAACTATATCTATATATATAAAATATGGCAGCTCACCATGACATAACAGCTGTTGGCTGAAGCTAATACCTTTTAAGTGTATGTAGCTTGTTAAATTGACTCGGTGAGTCATTTTTCAAAGTGTAGGAGAGTGAATACTTTTTACTAAGTGACTGACACACATTATTAATATGCACATGTGTGGCTCAGTGGGGGCCGACTCCTAATCTCACTATGCTTTTTTTCTTTTTACAGTTACTGGATCTGTCAAATTTAAAAACCTCTTTAGGAGCTTTGTCCATACAATATTTACCTTATTTTAAAGAGAGCAGCCTACAGCTCAAGGACTAGTACAAAACACTAGACTCACTTAGTTTTGTTTTTAGCATCTTTTTCTTTACAAGGCACATAGTGTGTGTAGCATTCTGTCTTATGGTAATGTTAAGTCATTGTGATTTGTTGCTACCTAATATTTCCCATTTACAAAAGATGACAGTTTATTTTGCTACAACAAGTGATGAGAGAATAACTGAGGGTAATAGGGATTATTAAAAAAACACTTAGATCCTAAGTATCAACCTACTAGTGTTGAACCTGTTCTTCAAGTCTTGCCAAAGCAATTTTGAAGATATGTTTTATTAAAAGTAAACTCTGCATACATCTTTGTTGATGATGCTTTGAATATTTCCATTAACAATAAATGCTCAAATATTAGGGATACAAATTTCTACTAACTAAAATGTGTCACTGTTTTAAGAACATGATGATGTTGTCTTGTTTTTTATTTTAAAAATCATATGCAATTCAAGTAAATGTTATCTGAGATTGTTTATACATTCACCTTTTTTTTACTACATGTCTTATTTATTTTGATTGTGCAGCATTTGCTTTGAAAAGCGCTATATAAAGGTTGTTTTTATTACTATTATAAATGCAAAACTATTGCAATGCAATTATCAAAAAACACCACAAGAGGGCAGAAGTGTCTTACAAATAAAAGCAGTGCGTGTATAAACTAAGATGCTGAATTCATCCTCTGTCCCAATGAGCAGATTTTAAAAGACAGCTGGATTAACAGTATAACAAGGTATCTCACAGTGTGTTAGTGGAAGACATTACTACCGCTTTTGTTTTTTTTTATTATCTCGCACTCAATCCTGTGTGACGCTCCCTGAAGCAGATCAGCACCATGGACAGAGACACACTTGAGATCAGCACCATGGACAGCGCCTGGCTCTGGGTTTACAGGAGGATGATTACTCGCTGCTCACTGCTGTGCTAGATAACTTACACTAAGTAGTATGTAATTGATGGATGGTGGGTAATTAAGGTCCTGCTGGTTTGTTTGCACTATGCTGCTCTACAAGCCGACAAAAAGCCATAGGAAGAAAACATTTCAGTGCAGACTGTAGGTGAATATACAGCACAAAAACCTACATTTTCCGTGAGACTTAGTGGCCGTGATTTACTGTGTTACCTAGTCACAGGACATGTCGCGTAGAGGCCACAAGCCTCAGCCTGCCCACTCACGCTCACTGACATGAAAAGACACGACAGGACATGTCAAGGAGATGTAGCTATCTGGGATTTCCTCAACCTAGGGGGGATGGTGGTGGAAGAAGGACGATTTCGCAATCATTCGCCGTCTACATCTAGGCTGGCGTCACTGCACATACGTCAGACAGGGGGGGTAGAAAAAAAGGAGGGGTGGGACTTAACCATGCGTCTTGGGTGTAAATCGGCTCAATGAAACGTGGGAAAACGTGTAATATCCAGCGACAGCAGCATTAATGCGATTTAGTGGTCGGCCCTGCCCTCCCCTGCTCTACTGGAGGGAAATCGATCTGAGGTCATCCTCTGCTCTGATTGGTTGAGGCGCTTCGCTGCAGTCGAGCTCGTGACCGCAAAGGTTGAACTTGAATTCAATCAGAAATCACCTGATTATTCCTTCTTCATATTTATCATGTAAGTTCTCATCTAATGATAACATTTTCCATAATGGTTGAATTATTTAAGGTTGTTTTAAAGTAATTATTTCGAACATGTGCGCGTCACTCTTCTCAAACCACTAATTAACTTTACTTGCTGGTCTCAGAAACAGCACAGCACAGCCTGGTGGCTTCATGCTAAATCAGCCCACCCCCATCACTTCCACAAAATGGTATCAGCCTTTGATCCCTCCGGTTGGGTCAATAGACTTCTAAGCGTGTTGGTGCTGGCACATTAAATTTATTAGTGATGGGTGGTTTTGGTCGCCCTCCACCTCAGGAGAGTCCATAAGAAAACAGCTAAGTAAATAATTAGTTTGTAAGGACAGATGAAAAAAATAAAGACACAATAAACTATGAGACCGTATACAGTGCAGCAAAGTGGTTACATAAATGACAGACCGTAAAAGTTTACATTATGGGGTTTCAACAGCAAAATTAAATCCAAGAGTCCAACAAAAGTTAGCTCTCTAGCATGTTTATATTTTATTAAAGTTCACTAACGGGGGTTAATAATTGTACCTGCTCTGCCCAGAAAAATACATTGTTCATAGTGTCAGTTTCCAGTAACATCATTGTACTCAACTAGATTTCTTAGTATATTCCCACTGCAGCCACATTACATGATCTTGTATAAAACACACCGGGAATAGCTACTGCAAAAAAAAAAAAAGAAAAGGGGGGGACTAGATGACGTGGTGTAAGCTCATTTCCTTTGCTCCACGAGTTGACATCTGGGGGGGTGAGCAATAGTGGAGGGAGCCAGTGATAGTGGAGAGGGAGAGAGAGAGAGAAGGAAGGGAAGGGGGGAGGAGGAGGAGGGGGGACGTGATAGTCTCAACCGCACTGTGAAGGGGGCCGTCCCTGTTGGTGGAGATCAGCCCGAGGAAGGCCCACCTAGTGATCATTTGAAGATATCCCACATTTAGACGATAGTTTGAATCGACTGCGTGACTGAATCATAAGGACAAGTCGAAGGCTATTTGTAGGTAAGGTTTTGTTTTTTGTTTTTTCAAGGCTTTATCATTATTATTATTATTATTATTATTATTATTATTATTATTATTATGAATCATATAGAGGTCACCACCATTTGTGGACCATGCATGTCATCGTCATTGGAAGGCGCTGATATCCATCGTGTGTAAAATAACTTTAAGCCTTAACCCACATTTTTAAATACCTAAATTTGTGTCGGCTCGTTATTATCTAGGTATGGAAGATAATGCAAAGGGTAAAGATATTCAGCCAGACACTCATGCAAACGTGAGAAATGGGCGACATCGTAAAATGATGCATGGAGTAATGAAATGCTTGACCTGCAGCAGCCAGGATGGGACTCGGACGGTTTGGTGTCTAATGCAAGAACGTAATTCGAGCTGTTCGACTGCAGCCCTGTCAGTTTTAGATATATAAAAAAAGAACAGATCCTTGCGTGTGATCGTACGAGCCCATCCACATAATTCTACGTTAATACCGTAATATACGTGCAGATATCATAGAGCACATCGTGCTTCACAAACCCACCCCCCATCTCCACCCCCAGTACCGCTGTGTAGCTCTTGCCATAAATGACACCTTCTAATATAATATGCTGTACTGTCCCTTAAAAAAAGGCCTGCGCTTTTCCCCGGGCGCAGTCCCGTCACCTCGCTGCCGCCGAGAGTAGCGTTACAGGCGAGCAATAATTAATGAGCGCCTCCACAATTGACTATTTCATTGAAATCTTTTTGCCTTTAAATATTTCATGCATTGTCGGGGATGTGAAAATGAGGTTGAGCGCATGAGTGAGCATTGGGCTTCTACTACAGCCTGATGGCTGAGCTGCATCTGTCAGGATCTACCACAGGAGGCGGTGCTGCCTTCCTTACCACAACGTATGTTCTCGTGTTAGACTGAAATCCAGAGAGCTTTGTAGAAATATATATCAATAATATATTGAACATTGCTTAATAACTATATGAACCACTAAATGTCTCCATGCGTATAAATAAGTGAAAGCACACATGTGGACACAGTGACAGTGATGGTGACTGACAGCACTATGGTCCATCTCTCCACAGTATCTCGGCCAAGATGGACGTGTTTATGAAGGGTTTGTCAAAAGCAAAAGAGGGGATGGCTGTGGCTGCAGAGAAGACCAAGGAAGGAGTTGCAGTTGCAGCTGAAAAGACTAAAGAAGGAGTGATGTTTGTAGGTAAGATAATCACACATCGCTGCTTACATGGAAATCACAAACAGGCCCCTTTACATTGATAATGTCCCTGCCCTGTGCAGCAGCAACACAGAGCATAAAATGTTTTATGATTCAGTTCATGCAGTGTGCCCATATGTCCTGAAAATGGTAACATGTTACAGTAGTAGTAGTGGATAAACAGCAGGATTTATGTATTGCTTAATTTTCAACCTCCTTGTTCACACTTACACAACATTATTACAGAATAATGCAGAATATTATTAATCAGCTATTTTATATATAGTTATTTTGGCATAGATTACGTGATATGAGACTCTGAATGTACTTAGGGGACCTTGTGCCTGACTTGACTGGACTACAGGCAGTAGATAGGAATAGCGGTGGGGGGCGAGGGCATGTGGGGGGCAGGGTGGTGGAAGCAGTTCTTGCCACATGTCCATGCATTTGATGGCAGTCGACTTTAAAACAGTCTCAAGCTGTGGTCACCTCCTGGAGCTGTGGTTTTGTGTTTTTTCACTGTAGCCTAATGGATATTTAAAGTTTATTGGGTTTTATTCTATTTATTTTATTGTGAATATTACTTTTCACAATTTCCTAAGAGACAGTTGTGACATTTTAAGACTGCTTTGTCAAACTAACAGACACAATGACTTACTGTGTACTTTTACATCAGATGAAGAAAAGCAGAAGTCCTAAAGATTGAGAGGCTGGAAGTATGTAACGTTTGGCTTGAGAAATGACCATTTGCTACTTATCAACCATCTTTTAATAAACAGCTTGCAATTAATTGTATGTTAGTCAGTTAATAATAGAAGTATGTAAGAATAATGAATTATAAAAGTGAATAATCACTTTTTTCATTATAATTAAAATGATTTTATATATCTTGGTACCTCTGTATTAATAATGACAAATGTCCCCATGAGTTGTACCGCTCTGTTTCATAACCTCCAGTTTGTCTGTTAGGGGTGGGGAGAGAGCTGGGTGACTCGGGAGACCCAGAGCTGGACAGAGGCCCTGAAACATTTAATACACATATTTATTTTGTCAGCTGTTGAGATGTTGTGAGATTACCCAAATGTCCAGTTACACTGCTGCTGGTAGTTCTGCAGCCCTGCCATTGATTCAGTGACTGCATGTTTTGGGTGCATCATTCAAGACACGTGTAGTACTCCAGGAGAGGCTGTCACATTTGTCTGCAGTGAAATGAAACCATGACATATTTAGCATCCTGCTACTCATCAACATGTCAGGCTGCAGCCACAACTGGTGCAGGCTCGTTTTAGATTGACTTTTACCTGTTGTACACAGAAAAGCAAGTACACAGCAAATAAGCATTTATGTTGGTGTCTCTGTGCCTGCTGTTTGTTGAGCACGGTGAGACCCTAAAAAGCTGCGTATGATTTGCCTGGCCCCTGTTGGAGGAGGGGTAAGAGTGCCCTGATAGGTCTGTCTTTTGACAGTTGCAGCAGCTTCAGACCGCCTACCCAGCTGAGCTGAGCAGTCAGCCTGCGTAAGGCAAGAAGGAGAGGCGGAAATGAGGAAACCCTGCTGTACTAGATGCTGTTTAATGTCACAACAGTCTCATTCACAGAGCATCTCTGTACCCTACTACACAGTGGACTATTTGGTGCTAGTTTAAAAGAAATATAATTTATTTTGTGAAATGCTGCAGTCACACCATATCAGCATCAGTATATGGCAGCTAATTTCTATAGTTTTACATTCAAGTATAACAACAGCGTGAAGTTTCATTACAGTACCAGTCTGTTTCTATTATGTCATTTCTATGATGCTGATGTATATTATAAATGTTTATGTGACAACAATTTCATGTATTTAAGGGAAGAATTTCATGTGACATTAAATGTATTTTGCGAGTTCCTATCCTCATTAAAAAGTCAGCTAGCATATGGTTGCTAGGAAAGATTTATTAACTATTAAATTGTTGAAAAATAACACACAGTAACCTTTTGGGGTCATTTATAACAAATATAAAGTGACTCAAATCTCTTGTTGAAATGCTACCATTTAATGTATTTTACATAAACACTGAAATGACTTTGCATAACATAATATTAAAAAAGGCCATCAAATTTATATATTGTTTATTGTTGTTCATTAAAACAAAAGCTTACAGGAAATTTTGAAAATTATTGTTTTTCTAGAGAATTTTAAGCTTCAAAATATCAATAATTGTTTGTTATTAATCCTTCTAATGTATTTAGCTGTCACAGCCACAGCTATAGTGTTGTGTCACTGTAGTTGTGTGCGGTAGCTGCACCTCACCAAGGCAGATGCTTAAATGGAAGTGTCTCTTAGATGTATGTTTTGCTTTGAGGCTTTCCTTTTGAGGAGACAGTTCCTTAAAGGCCCTCAGGGGCAAATAAAGCATGTGACTGCTACACAGTAGAGAGAATGACAAGGCTGAAATAATCAGGACCAGTGGGCACGCAGTACATTACCCAGATAGCTCGATGGAGTACAGTGTAAATGGATGAGATATGCCAAAGACCTGAGAATGGAACAATGCTGTGGTTATAGTTAAAGAAAGCCATAAATAACCCCTCACAATAAAATTACCAAGAAAATAATTCTCTAATGCCTCCAGAGTTGTGGCAAGCTGTGAATAATAAACAAATTCGATATTGCATTACTTATATGAAAACTACCTGGTGACAGTTTGCTGCAGTTATATTTCACAGTTTAGCATTTGAGCAGTTATAAACAGAGGTGATGTATCTATGAATGAATCCAACTTTTTGTCATGTCAGCCTAGACTACCAGCAGTGTACACTGAATTATGTTCATAATAAAGACAGTGGCTCAGAAATGGTGCATCTTGCTAACAGTTGTAACAGATGCAGTTTGCAACTGTTGTTCAGACTGCATGAACTGAGTCTTTGGTATACTTCACTCTGAATGAGTGGTTGTAGTGTTGCTTTCTATAAACTGTTAAGTACATGTGTTTACACACAAAAGAAGACTAATGTTTAAATGTGAAAAGTACTTGATTTTCAAATTAAACTTAATATTTGTATCTTTTTTTGTCTACCCAGGTAACAAGGCCAAAGACAGTGTGGGTACAGGTGAGTTTTACTCAAACCTTAACGTCATTACTGTTGAAGTAAAAAGCTTAGTTTCATTACAGTGACTTGACTTTTACTACTGACTGTGAAAATGGCTAATTCGTCATGGTAATAGAAGAGGGCTTATGTGTTGCTGTGGGCATGTGTCGTTATGTGCAATAATCAATTGGGAAACAAAAGAGGGCTAAGATCATATGGATGCTTTTAAACTGTGTTTCATTTGTGTATGTATGTATGTTTATGATCTTTGTATGACTCTGCAGTGGCTGAGAAGACCACTGGTGCTATGGGGAACATCGTTGCAGCCACTGGCCTGGTGAAGAAGGATGAGTTCCCTACTGACATGAATGTATGTACATCATTACAGTCACCATTAGTTCCATCTGGCAAATTTGATTTATCTCAGGAATTATGTTTGACAGTTCACATTTGATGAGCGTAATGCTCGCTCAGTGGTGCAATATGTTAGGAAAAACTGAAGAGCAGCTCTTCCTCAGGTGACCTCACATATCAGTGCAGGACATGATCAGACTGTATCAGCAAGAACAGTCTGTCAACAGGTACATAGAGAGGGAGATTATAATAGGGTTGCATTGCATAAACCCCTCATTAAAAGATGAATGCACATATGACACACTTTATTGATCCCCTTGGTGAACCTGAGAGTTCTGTGGTGCAAAAACCAAAGTACCAGTCTACAGAGGTACAAGTGATAAAATACAAGTGGGTGAGTACATGTGTGGCTTAGAGACAGAGGCCTGAATACTTTACCTCTGCAGTGAGGGGATTTGGCGTATTTTGCTGGCATGATTTGGGTCCACTTGTCCCCTTAAAAGGAACAAGTACTGCAAATCTATACAAAGTTGTTCTGAGTGATCATATTTATCTTATGATGAAACATTTCTGATTGAAGTGAACTCTTTTAGGATGACAATGCCCCCATCCATAGGACACAAGGGGTCACTAAATGGTTTAATGAGTATGATGCAGAAATACTGAATACTACATTAAACTGAAAGGCAAACAGTGTGTTATAAAACATATAAAAAAGATTTTCAAATTTTTTTAATTGTGTGTATGTGTATGTTCTTCGTAGGTAAGGTTACCCTGTGACATCATCAGGTTTATTTTCTCTGTCATTGGAGATCTAATTCCAGAGCCACGAATGAGCCAAGCAAATTTTTTCACATGCTTTTTTGTATTCATCATGAAGAGTAAATTAAACTTCATGTGTTAACTCATTAGAGTTGTCCCTTCAATTACACGCATATAACAAAATGGCTACAGAAACTGCCTGGTGCATGCATGGCAACAATGCAGCAGCTTACTGTTATGTTTGCACATGTGCCTGAGAGAGTGAAAGAGAAAGAGAAAACAGAAACTTTTGTTCCAGATCCAAGGCGCACTTACAGTTGGCGACTTCTTTTGAGTTGTGTTCATTAAAACCTGGACAGGATCATGGATGTAGCAGAGCCAGATTTCGACGGCAGGGACAGAGTTGCTAGTCTGCATTTCATCTATTTTATTCTATTGCTGTCAACACTGATGTTTACTGTACAATACTAGCAAAAATGCACTAAGTCTTTACACTTGTTTTATTTGGGGAAGCTAATGGTTCTTTAGGATGGATGGGTGGCTGGCTGTTACTTTGATGAACTTCTGAGAGGTGCAACAGACTTGCCAATGCACAAACATAAAACATGGAAAAATCAATGTGATTAGTAGCCATGCTTGGACATTTGAGTGATACACTGACACTATTTACTGACTTTTTTCCAAATTCATTACCTTAAATGACCCATTTGCCCTCTGTCAGTATGCTGACATTTTGTCTATCTCTGTCAGGCTGTCAGTAAAACAAGGAGGTCCTTGTTCTGTCCTAAGCCTTCATCCCTCACAATTGGACCCTCGCCACTGACTGGCTAATCTAGTAAATCTCACAGCCGGCTCTAATACGCTTCTCAATGGCATCTGTGATAAAATTATTCATTTCAACACCCTGACAACAGACTGTTAAGCTGTTGACATTGTTCACATCTCAGAAGTACCTTTGGTCCAGTTTTAGCTTGTGCTGAGCTATACGTCCACTTTGTTTAGCTCCTGCAGATGTCTGAATGAACAGAATACAGTAAAACTGCATTCACACTGCTGCTACTAAATGCAACTTTGTGTAAAAAAAGGGTTTTACCTAGAAAATGGTGCTTCACTGTCTCGGCTGATGGTATATTTTCCCTCTATTACAGTTTATTCAGACAAACAGCGTTTTTCATGTTATGTTTTTTTCTCAGCCAATGATCCATCTGATTAGGTGTGTCTGGGAGCTGGTTTCCCATTGTGTGGCGTTTAAGGCCATGTTAATCATGTCAGTGGGCTTACAGCAGTAACAGCAGCTTGATACACCACACAGGATTATGGTCTGTTCTTCTCTGACCTAATTGACTTGATTAGTGCCGGGTTTAAAAATAAATGTGTGGTGACCCACTAGCTTTGTTTTCAGGGCTTGGACATAGTAGCAGGTGCAGCAGTAATGGAGCACTGCCTGCTTCATAAAGCTCTCAGATGGAGAGACAGTAGGTTTGCACCTACTGCAGTTAAGTCTCACAGTGTCAAGGTGTCAAGATATAGCAATGAATTTATTGCATTTTAACAAAAGCCTGGCATAGCTGATTCCTCTGTGTTACAGACCTAAATTGTTGTCCAGAAACTAGTACAAACTATTCAGTTAGTTCAGTGCTTCTTTATTACTATGAACATGAACACTGTATCACCTGCATACACTATCCTGCTGCTGTAAATACTCACTAATATACCAGTCAATTTTTAGTCTGTGCCTAAAATATTCAAATTCAGCAAATGTAATATAGACTGGTATGTTTGTGTTTTAGTACCATTTGCTTAAAACTACAGTGTCCAGCTGTTTCAGTACAGTATTGACCTTTTTTGAAAATTAAACTATATAAAGGTTAGAAATTTTCTGTTATATTTCTGTCTTTTGAGTTGAGTGTCACAAACCATAGACAAAAACTGACAAATGCGTTGTAGTTTGTTATTTTTTTCTAGCTCCAGTTTTTGCTTCTATATTATTATTGCAGTAATACTGTAAGCTAAACGCTGAATGCTAACATGGTTAGTCAGTTCTAATTTATTGGCATTTAAAGAGTATAATATTCATCATATTAGCTGAGTATGCTAGCTTTTTCTTATTAGCACAGACTAAAGGGAAAGTTTATTTGCACGTATTTGGGCAAGACTTGGACCATTATGGACAATTATGACTTGATAACGCCAAAAGTTATTACAGTTCATCCCGAGGAAGCTATGGATGTCTGTAATAAATTTAATAGCAATTAATAGTTGCTGAGATATTTTTCTGTAAAGTGGTGAACAATTGACATTTCCATACATAGATAATTTGATAGTCTGCTTTAAAACCCACAAGGACAGTTAGCCTCACGTGCTGTTGCTGTATTTTCAGAATATTCAAAGACCCATTTATATATAGAGATGTGAACAGAGTGAAATTTGAGAAACTGGTTAAAAATCTGCAAATGACTATAAATTTATTCTGTTTGGGTGAAATTTTCCTTTCTTAATCTTTTCTCCTTCTCTCTCCGCAGCCTGAGGAGTATGGGCAGGAGGCCATGGAGGGCCAGGGAGAGGCAATGCTGGAGCCAGAAGGGGAGACATATGATGAGTCCCAGGTAATCAGCCTACTCAACACAAAACACGTACTGTACATGTCTCAGCTCTATTTTAAAGTATCTCATGGCTCAAGATACTTTAATGTAGAGAGAGAGTTTAAACAAGGTTTGAATTGAAATACATTTTTATTTGAAATAGCTCTGTTTATGTTATCTAAAAATGAAAAGTCTCTGAAAAACTGTAAAGCTGCGGACTGCAGTCAGGGATGGTGCCATTCACTTACAGTAGATGGGGGCTCATCACAATTCACCTGATTTGAGCTTCATTTGAGCTGCATTACATTTTAATAGCACTCAACACTTGCCCTCTGCTTCTGTCCCACACAGACACTTCAGCTCATGTAAAGGTAATTTTTCATTTTTCTGGAAATGAAAACAGAGGCCTTAATAAGCCAGTTGCCACATAGTGAGTGCAGTGAATATAGCACCACCTACCTACAGTGAGCATTGGGTGTGTGTGTGTGAAAAAGGATGCGAGTCTGACACAGATGGTTATTTTTGGAATTTGGCAGTCAGGGGCAAGACAAATTGTGCAGAACCAATTGTTGTGAAAACAAATTTTAAATAGCCATAATAGTATATACAAATATGACACAATACACATAATGCTAAAAGGACAGTTTACTATGATATATTATGATTTACAGCATTGGACAAGTTGCATTTAGAAAGCTGTTCTATTCTTGGTGAATATTAGAAGCTTCAGATTCAATACGAAATTTTCTATGATCTCCATTAATGTTCTTTTTATTCAGTGCATTTGGTCGGATTTTCTTTTCATTCCCACTTAGTGCCTCCATCTGTGGATTATTGCATTAATCAGTCAAAGGAATAAAATGCAGATATTCCCTGAGATGCAAATTAAAAGTGAATTTCTCAGATTCTGTAGCTTCCATCATCTATTTCCTCTTCCATCTCTCTGTCCTACTCCTCCGCATCTCTTTACCCTCCCCCATTCTTTGCTACACAACCGACATGCAAGCTCTCTCTGAATGGGTGTGGTGATGACGCTTTCTGCCTTAGTGCATTGTGGGTAATGTCAGGGTCTCCCTGCATTGCTGTAAATATGGAGCCTAAGTGCTAGAGGGTGGATTTGGACATAACAAATTCATCCCAGCTAGTATCACACTTAGTTTTGTTCATATATCAGATGACCTAAGACTATTGCACAAAAAACACAGCCTCTGGTGAGGCTCTGTCTTATTTTTTTATGATCATGCAAGAGGAGGAGGTGTGTGCAGGGTTGCAAGGATGCTGGGAATGTGCTCACGACACATCCTTGAAGCTAGCATAGTCTTGTGCTTCCCTCTGCTGGCTAAAGAAAGACATATTCAGCAGAGGAACTGTGATGGAATGACATCATTACCTTCAGCAGACATCATGTGCTACTAGAACCCTCCTATCATACATCTTAAACAGATTTCATGCAAGTTTTAATTAAAGTCTTACACCCAGAGCTTGTGTGTGCCACAGATGTGACCTTCCCTTCTCTAAAAATCTGTTTTTTCTTTTCCCAGGAGAGCCAGGACTACGAGCCTGAAGCGTAAAAGCATCGGTCCCAGCCACCATCCAACCAGCAGCACAATAATATTTCTAACAATAAAACGGACAAATGCTGAAATTATTACAATTATACCCCCGTTGCAAAAAAACTACAAAAAAGACAAGCATTCCCACTGAAAATGTTCTTCCTTCAAGACAAATCTTTTATTATATATTGTAAATGTCATGTTATTAATGTAATGTGTTGGGTGTAGGTATTTATTGAAATGTAGGATTTGTCCTCTCAGTCTCATTTCCTTGATTCCCTCCCAATGAAATGAGACCAGAGCCAGGGCTTGTGACTTTGTACTTATGTGTATCTGTATTTAGAAATGTGAAATAGATGTTCACCATCTTCCAATGAGACATTGGGAGTGGAAAAAATAAATATGTCCGGTTGCAAACAGATATAAATACAATAATATTCTCTTCAGTGTCAACAATGCCTGTATGTGTTTTTTGTTTTCTTTTTGCATTTCTTTAAACTGAAATTAATTTGAACATTTTTGAAGTAAGTACGTTTTTTACATTGTATCTTTATAGTTGCTTGTGAATTCATTCCAGTGAACTATCTGTTAGAAATGGACAGAGTATACATGTTTTTGTGTGCGTGTGTTTGTGTGTACTGAAGATTTTAACAAGTTAAAGTCAATATATTATGTCTTGAAATCATAATGGTTGTCATATCAATATGTGCTTTAAATTGCAGGACTTGTCAATATAAAGGTTTTATGTGTTAAGCCAGACATACAAATCCTCTGTAAATAAAAAGTAAAAAAGAATCAATTTGTTAGTTGTCGTGTGATAATGTTTTGATATTGCTGTCTTGTTAGATTTTAAACCAGTTGATGAACCCTCTTTTTTTGTCTGTTGCTCTAAATGAATACTTTCAATATTACAGTCTAACTTTTGACAGAAGAGGAAACCACACAAACTTTCCTGCAGTCGTGCAGACGGAAATTGCTGGTAATGGGCAGATGCAAGGTTATGGATGGCTACTCCTGCTAATACAGACAGCATATGTCATATCACAAGACATATATTAAGACAACTGATCAAGTTGTTCCATCCCGAGGGTGTGGAGCTCAGGGTATCTGAGGCGCAGACATTGCAACAAAGCTGCCAACGGACTACGGCATATATGGATTCCTATAACAAACTAAAGGGAGGGAGGGGTGTTCAGTATATGAAGAATAACATATGAACCAGTGGAAAAACTCCAAAAGAAGTAGGAAAAAGTGGTCAGGGCATACAGAATTAATGTGCTCCGGTAATTCCCCACCTCAGAACAAGGAGAATACCAAGTTCTAATTGACCGGTCTGATGTGTGTAGAGCTGTGTGTGGTTGTTGTGGAGCAAACTTCTGTCATTGCTCATGATGAACAGGATATGGTGCGTAAAAGACACTCAGCTCAGTGCTGTGGCGTGGCACATCTGGCTGATTTATCAACACGTGTCCTGCTACAGAAATGTAAGAAACTGAATAAAAAACGTTTCATTCATTCGCGGGGGCTCGAGCAGTAGACCTTATGGACCAGCTTATGATACATACATTATGCACAGGTGTAGACATCCATATGGCCTTACATCTGTCCATTACCAGCTTTTTCAGTTTGTGTCGTTTCTCCTTCTGAACGGATAGAATTATCGGCACAATGAATTAAAACTTATGATACTTATTAGCACACTGTGTTTGTGAGTTTATAGAGAAATGAACGTTACTATAACAAATTCTGAAGTACCGAAGTACAATATCACAAGTTCGTCTACAGAAGGCATTTTGTCTGCGCATATGCAGTAAAGATGCTAGTCATTCATTTTCTGAAGTTAGTTTTTAATCTTCAGATGTTAAGTTTATTCTTTCAACTTTATTCTCTACATTTCGACTCTATTCTCGAAATGCAAACTTAACAAAATCCTACTGGCCCTAATGCTCCGTAAGGATCTTTGTGCATCATACTTGCTTGTTTCCGCATTTGCTCACTCTTGTCTGGTGGGTTTGATTACAGGATGTGTAAAATCTGCTGAGCGGGCTCTGGCCCCAGGCAGGACGCTGCCATAGTTGGGATACCAGTCTGATCGTGCTTCTTTGGGTAGGTTTTGTTTCGGTTAATCCAGCTGGAACGTGCAGGCTCGGTGCTGTCTGGCTCAAACAGGGGGTATTAAACGGCCTCTCCCACTGCTGACTGCTCAGACGGATGTGTGAACGCTGCAAGTACAAAGACAGGAGCCATGGCCTCGTTCAAGAAGTCCTTTGAGAGCCTGAAAGGCACAGGCCACTCGGCTGCGAAAGGAGTCACAGACACCGCAGGTACAGAACTATACCAATGAGATGAGGCCATATATTTAAGTCTGGTAGACAGAGAAAAAGTTACATTTCCTCAATTATTTATCTATTTGTAAGCATTTTTACCTTTCACAACTATTCAAAATGGTGTTTTACAGGACAATAAGCTGTTAACTTGATAGTTTTTTCCATTCTGAGGTCAGTCACTGTTACTGTGATATGTTTCCAGTGCAGGCAGCTCAAGAAGCTGTGCAGCAGGTGGCAGACTCATCCAAAGAAACAGCCAACACAGGTAAAAGTGTCTGTGGTGCTTTGTGGTGTAACAACAGATATATTTCTGCATTTTGAGCAGACACTAGTTGCATAAACAAATTGTCAAAAAGTGACCTTCCAAAGTTGATGAATATCTAATGTAATTTTAAAAAATACACAAGATAAATAAATAAATACATATAAAGTCCCCACTTACTTGTCAGGGTTAGAGTAGTATGGAAATGATTTAGGCTGTAAACCTATTATTTAACACTGTATGTGGTATAGGACAACAGGAATACATTTAAGACAGTCTGAATCTTAAAACTGTTGCAGGAATTCAATTGGATAAGATTTTTATGAGCTATTATACTTTTTTCACACACACACAAATACAGTGTGTACCATATACCCACTTTCACAGTTGTGCAAAGGTTTCATTGTTTTTGTTAAAATCTACACAACCTTCACCAGCTTAATAGTGCTGAATTGTTGTTTACCCTTCTGAATATGTCTCTTCCTCTTCACTCTGACTCTTTAAAGCTGCTCAAGAAGCCGGCAGACAGACTCAGGCAGCCATAGGAAAAGCTGCAGAAAAAGCCACGGACACCATCAAGGAGTTTGGACAGAAACTGGAGACCAAATGATCCCTGTAATAGCTAAAACTTGAGCCAACCTGTCTGATCATCCATAACTTATAGACAAATTATCATTTGGGGATGGATGTATGTTGGCATAAGAAAACCTGAAAAAAATGTATTTACATACATTTCCACACAACTAACATTCCAAAGAAAACTGTTATAAATTGTCTTTTTTATTTCCTCTAATCTTTTTTCCATTTGTGTTTCATTCTTTATTATAGATTTGATTATATGTGACTATTTTGGGAAATAAAAAAACAGATACCAACTTTCTCGGGTTCAGAAAATGTGATATCCTGCCAGTAGAGCAGAGCCTACACTGTTAGTAGCTGTAGAAACACAGTGTCTGTGATGCATCCTGTTGTGGCGAGCGCTCATCAATGAATCACCACGGTCATTATTACCAACACATTGCTGACACGACAGCCTTCGGCAGGCTGATGGTTCCTGATGAGAATGTGATCGGAGCTCTCTACCTTGGCCCTCAGCAGCACACCTCCCTCCATCACACTACATGGTTGCTAGGCAACAGAGCTCTGTGGCGGCCTAGGATTGGTGGACGCCTCTGAAATAACGGTGAGAATACTTCTGTAAGTACACGGTGTTCTGGCCTAGCTGCAGCCCACCACTACAGTAAACCAAGAAAAGGAAGATTCTCAAAAAGTGAAAGACATATAAACATCCTTGGTCCCACACAATTACTCAGGGCGAGTGGAATTACTGAGGCACTAGAGAAAGAAGTGTCACAAAGCAGAAATGTTTGAAGGAGGACTGAGTGTGAAAGATGTGATGGTTTACAAGTGTTTGTCTGTGTGGGAGGCGCAGCTCTGCTTCCTCCAGGCTCCTTTAGCTGATATTCCTGTGTTGTCTTTCATGTGCAGTTGCAGCAGATGCACCATTACACAATTTCCTTCAAGACATTGCATTATTCTTTTGATTCTGTGATAAGTCTGATAAGTCCATGAATAATTTATGTTAAATGAAGTAACATTTTTAACATCTTTTTTTTGTGTTTTACTGCTATTGGTCATTGATTTTAACACTGAAAGTGCTCAAAATAATTTTGGGCTTCAACAAACAGCTGTCTAACTGATCCTTTATTAATAAGAGAAACTGCTCTTGGGCATGCTTCACCCTCTCTCCAGAAGTCCTCATGCTGTTAATGAAAGTTTTCATCACCATTTTATGCCTCTCGTAACATTTCTGCAGCTAAGCCATTACACCAGTTCACAGGTTTATCTGTCTGCACAAGTTGCTATTGTGTTGCTATGAGAACCTGGAGTTAATTACTATGATTTACTGATGATTAGAAAGCTGAACAGAGATTTTGTCATTACATTACCGCTCACTGCCAGAACCCGACCGTGGTTTCCAGGGAAACTGGAAACGTGAAGCTTTTCAATAGACACAGCCACAGCTTAAAGAGCGAGGATTGCCTAAGATAGATTCTTCTAGATACAAACCTGTAGCTGCTGCAATCAGTATCAATCAGCAGGGGAGGTGTACGGACAGATGTTGGGTTCTTGAACACTGATGAGATTAACGATGTTTGACCCAAATCTGAGAGCGAGTTATGGGGAGCCTTCAGTCTGACATGAACTGCTGAGGTAGTATGTCTCTTACTCGTGATTTCCAACTATTTTTTTTATCATGTTTGTTTTCATAGTTGAAATGTGATGCTGGATTCCTGCGCATGCATGTGGTCTTATGTGACTAGAAGGCAAATATAAGCTATGTGGATACAATTTTAGGGTTAAAATATCTGACTTATAAAAATACAGTAAAATAAAAGCAGAAATCTTACATTTAAATGCAGTTTACTAATGTGTTTAATGATAGTAAATATCTCCGACTGCAGTGTCATGTGATGGTAAAATAAGCCTGAATAATTTCAATCATGTAGTAGCAGTGATGTAACATGTCGGTGTTTGGATACTTGACATCACTATCATACGACAGAATATTTTTATCACCAAAACAAGCCATCTTTTTATCCTCTACTCATGCTGAGGCTTGGTGTTATAGTTACTGATTACAAGCTGAATTGAACTGAGAAGTGTGTTCAACAAGCGCTGTGTTGTACCCTGCAGGTACTTCTGCCACGTTAATACAGATATAGAATGGGAAGTCTGAAAGACGAGATGAGAGGTCTCAGAGAAAACCACCAGCCTGTCTGTGAGAAGACAGATGATGGAGAGTCTCCAGGCGGCTCAGATGGCAGCACTGTGCCTGAGAGACCTGAGATAAACACGAGTCAAGAGTCAGCAACCGAAGAGGACTGTCAGCCAGACCTCCGCACAAATGCCAGCTACTTCGAGGACGGAGAAAAAAATCCAAAATCCAAAGATCAAGTGCTTTCAGAAGGGGATTGTGATACTGACTTTAAACAAGTTAAAGACTTTATCCAGGTTGATGCCATTCCTCTGACACAGCAAGCTGGAGCTCATGAAATAACAACAGCTTTACTGAATAATGTGACGATCTCGAATAACAATAATAAGTTCCTCAGTGAAGGAGATGGAAATACTGAAAGGAATAAATCTAATGATAAAAGCCTGGGTCAGGACAAGGAAAAAGAGGCAGAAAGTATTGTGGTGCCTGTGCCATCAACTCCAAATCCCTTCAACCCACGTTCCCCTGATCCGCTATCCCCAGCTCCTTTTGGCCAGCAACACGTGCGCACTCAGGTGAGCCTGGAGGTGGTCCAGTGTCACTCAGCAGCCACCAGCCCCATGACTCCTCCTGAGGGTGGAAATTCTTTCTTCTTTCCAAGCTCCTTTGGGAGATCTGGAGGAGTGGGCACTGATACTAAAGATGCTGAGCTACAGGTGGGTCAGCAGGTGGAGTTCTGCTCTGTTGCCACTTCCCCCATGACCCCAAAGACGCCGTCGACCACAGCTTTCCCAGAGCTTACTGGGAGAGAGACCGTGCAAAAGGAGGAGAAAGTGAAAAAGAGTGAGGAGCGAAAGGAAAGTGGACAACAAGAGAGTTGTCCTGCCACAAAAAGTCTGACAGAGGCTGAGTCAGAAAAAACTGGATC
This sequence comes from Sandelia bainsii, assembly GCA_032362345.1. Classification (NCBI taxonomy): domain Eukaryota; kingdom Metazoa; phylum Chordata; class Actinopteri; order Anabantiformes; family Anabantidae; genus Sandelia; species Sandelia bainsii. Next base: position 7,552,281 of record JAUMHL010000002.1, on the reverse strand, counting down.
TGCCAGCTGCCCAGATGCTGGGTTAATGGATTCACAAGTAACTGGGAAGGATAGTAATCAGCAGTGTAAGCAGCAGAGAATGGGAAGTATGGATCAAGAAATTACAATTCTGGTGACCCACTATGGCAACAATGAGGAGGAAGGGGAAGAGAAGACTGAGTCATCTTTTTATTCCATTGAGCCAGAGATGGTCAAGATAGATGAATACGAGGAACTCGGCGAAAACAAAAGTGATGCAAAGAAGGAAGATGTGAAGGAAGACATCTCCACAGAAACTGCTCACCAAGATCAGGTTCACAATAATACAAATCCTCCACAAAGCAAAACTAAAGAAGCATCTCTCCCTGCAAGTGAACAGTCAATGACTAGCATAAAATCTGACAATTCAGAAGTCAAAGAAAACACAGTTGCTTGTGAAGAGTTCAGTGATGTGACAAAACCTCCTGTCCCTGAATCTCCAGCTCCCTTCGGCTGCCAGAACATCCGCACACAGGTGAGCCTAGAGGTGGTACAGTGTCATTCTGTGGCTACTAGCCCCATGACCCCTCCTGAGGGGGAACAAGCCTTCTACTTCCCCAGCACCTTTGGGAGATGCGTGACTGTGAGTGCAGAGACTAAAGATGCTGAGCTGCAGATGGGACAGCAGGTGGAGTTTCGCTCTGTTGCCACAGCACCCATGACCCCGAGAACACCAATCACTACAACCTTTCCTGAGATTAGGAAGGAGGTCAGCATAGAGGAGAAGATAGTGGAAGAAGAAGAGGATAAAAAGCAGCAAGTTGAGATGGACAAAGGGGACATACTTCAAGAGGAGGAGAAACTAACTGAAGAGAAAAAGGAGGAAGCAGCTGAAGAGGACAAAAAGGAGGTTGTAGTGACCAGTAAGGAGAAAGGTGAGGACAAATGTGAGGAGCCAGTGCAGGAGGTGAGCTGGGATGAGAAAGGGATGACGTGGGAGGTTTATGGCGCGGTGGTGGAAGTGTCTGTGCTGGGCTCAGCCATCCAGAAACACCTGGAGAAACAGGTGAAGAAACAGAAAAGGCAGCCTTCCATGCCTCCCCCTCCTCCCCTCAACCCCTCAGCCACACCCCTCACTTCAGAGTCCACACAGGGTGGTTCAGGGTCTGGGAAGGGTCAGGCTGGGAAGAGGGGGGAGCAGGATGGGAAGGTGAGGCGGCGCAGAAGAAACCCCTTTCGTCTCCTGATGGAGAACATGCAGCAGCCACACTGTTGCTCCAGAGCTCACACCACTGAGTGACACAAGAAAAAGCAGAAACAGAAGCTGGCTGCAGAAAAAAATAAAATCACGACATCTAACACAGGTGTGGCTATGACAGAGTTCACTGACCGACGTCAACGTGACATGGTCTTGAAAATGTGAAAAGCGAATCAGCTTCTCACGCAAGACAACCAAGCACAGAAGCGTTTAGTATACAACTTGTAACATGGAGCGCTGGTCACTGAGAATCAGCCATCTGTTTTTTGTGTCAGTTTTTTCTTGGATTTCTCTTTTTCACAGATTTCCTGTAATTTCTCACTGTACAGACTGACACTTCAATGGACTCCGTGTTTGGAAAAGTGAGGGTGATGTATCGACGTCATCGTTAGCTCTCCTCATTTAATGTTTTTCACCTAGACCATTCAGTTGTCCACTGAGTCATTTCAGCTGTTGCTTTTTTTTTTACACACCTCAGATGTTATGAAGCCATGGCAACAAGCACAATACCTTCTCCTGGATGCTAACAAGCTTAACACAGCTTCAAGAGAAATGATAGTAGAGTGATGGTTTTGGATTCTGATTTCTGGTCTCGTGGCCTTTCTAGATATCATTTTGTTTTGGATGTGTGAAGATTTGAATTGATTTAAATGTTTCCTTGATCTGTGTGTGAGACAAGTCTCTTTCAGTAGTGCAGGCTTTTGTGTGTCTTATATTCTGCTTTTAGATTTAGCACAGTCTGTTTTGACTGATTTGTATTATGTAAAGAATACAAATATACAAGCACAAAAGTAATGACTCCTGGTACGAGGTTGTTTTTAGTCATTACTTACTGTATTTTAATGCCATAATATGTTATTGAGTTGTAAATTATGTGATGAATCTTATTTTAAATGTGTTTTAACTCAGATTACAGTGTCGGTGACGTTGGTGTTCATACATTTACTCAAGTGGAATCAAATCCACGTTTGAGAAAGTAAATAATTTTATTTACAGATTGCACTTGTGATACATTCTTTAGATGTCAGTAGACAGTGAAATTATATTTTCAATGTCTTGCTTGTTGGAAGTCACAGTCACACTGCATGAGATTTTATTTCAGCAACAAGTATCTCAAACCCAAAGCAAATTTAAGGTTAAACCTTTAGTCTGATGTGCAGCCATAAATTTAATTTCATACACTGACATTATGTAATATTCTTTTTCTCTTTTTTGATTTTCTTTCTAGTAGCATCAGCTGCAACAACAATTACCATTGTATGTTAACTTATACATTTTACAGTATTCAAAAAACAACCATTGCTTAATATATGAACAAAATAAAGTGACTCACATGTGCAACAAACAATTGTTTTCATTGCTTTTCCACAAACTTTGTGCAAGTTTTCATTGTCTAAGTGGTATTTATGTAAAGACAGTTTTAAAGAAAGAATTCAACATTTTGATAAAAAAAAAAATGTATTCACTTTCTTGTTGAGAGTTAGACGGGAATATCGATACCATATCTCTGTTTACTAAATATGAAGAATACGTTTGAATGTTGATTCGGTCAGCTTGATTCTAGAAAAACAATATACATATGACCACCAGTGGTCAGCGTCTTTCCATTCATTATTTTCATCACAGATCTGTAGTGTTGAAAGCAGGGTTACTGAACCCCACGTGGGGTTTGTCTTTCTTCTGGCCCCGGTGGGCCAGTGCTGCACCCAAAGGCTCAATGTACTCTGGAGGCCCGCTGTCCTCCTCCTCCTCCTCCTGGATCATCTTCTAATTAAGAGACAATAAGCTTTAAAATTAGACCATATTCTAATAAAGAAGTAAAATGAGGATGGTTTTAATCTCACCATAATAGGACGTGTATCCTTTTCAGGAATATTCATGTCGTCACTGCAGTCCAGGGAATTGAGGCTTGAGAGGAAAAGAGAAACAAAAGAGACCAATGTAAATGTTATAAGCTCTTATGCATTTTCATTTGAGGAAACAGAATTTTTTTGTTTGTTTTTGTCTTGGTTTGTTTTTTCTGAAAATCAGTGTTTTGGTTTGGCTTTGTTGGGAACCAAATGCTTGCTCTCTGTCACAGCATGGTGCAGTGAGCACACTGTGACAAAATGTTCACCTGGAAACTATCCCAGTTTTTTAACCAGCACTGCTACACAGTGATAAGTGAGGTTGTGTGTCACTGTGAGCCACAGCCTTGTCAAACTGTGGTGACCGAGCATATAACTGCTTTCAACAGATGGTGGAGACATTCATGGGAAGGCTTTTCTTACCTGACTTTGTCAGATGAGCTCTCCTCATCCAGGACCATGGCTTGGTCGATGTAAAGGTTGAGAACAGGATTAGCACTGTCAGAGGGTAATGAAATACACAGTCGAAAATAAGTCATTGTTCTTATTGCTCATTTATTTATTCATTCGTGTACTGTATATTCCTTTGTTGTTGCAGATTTCCTCACCCCTCCATTGTGTACTTGTTGGTTCCAGGTACCACAGCACCGCTTTTCTGGTTGTCAGAAGTCATCATGGATGTAGTGTTCATGGCTTTAGCTGCTTTCAGCTTTCTCCTGTAGCTGTAGTGTGTGGCAAGGTGATAAGTAAACAGACACAGAACTTCTCATAGATGTAGATGTACATAAAGATCAGTAGTATTTTGCTTTCGTCCTGTTCCTAACTTTTTTGCAAATCTCTTTTCTTACCTTCTGCGACTGCACAACAGTGAAGTGGTGAGGATGGCCAGCACGACGATAAGACCTCCCACAATCCCCAGCAGGACGTACTTTGCAGTGTCCACAGGGGTTTCTATTACAGGAGCCTTCCCCTGAGAACAAAGTAAGAAATTTGTCTTAGTGCACCGTTGTTATTTATTATTTGTTTTATCTTTGTTTAACTGTGTCACTTAAATTATATTTCCAAGTTTTACTTGGAGGTCTTCTTCACTATTAAATAGAAAATCTCTGAGAAATGTATGAAATTTATTAATTAAGTTGGAGAACAAATTATGGAAAACTAGTCCAAAACTCTACAAGCAAATTAACAATGGTTTGTAAAGAAAGTATAAGATGACAGAAAACAGGCCCACACTTACAGAAAATGAATCTTTAAAACTGTTTGAACTTACAATGTACATGAGGCCAAGGTTTGTCAGTGCAAGATAATGGTCAGGATCAGACAGCATCTTCTCCACTTCATTAGAGGTAAGAGCTGTCCCGTTGGAGTAGACAAAATATGCCACCATGATGGTGATGCCTGAATTCCTAAGAGAACAATGCAAAGCACTCACACTTAATATAATGAACCTAAATCAATAATTTAGGTGATTCGATATACAGAATCATCTACTATTATCAACATATACGTAAGTTATTCTCCTCAATATGATTTTTCTTAAAGATGCACTGGCACCACCTAGTGGTGACAGTCTAAGTGTGTGAAATGTTTAACATTTATATTGTGTATTCAATTACTGAATATTGTATTTTGATATAAGGTGATTTAAAGTTAGATGTGATGTCAAAAGGAACTTGCCTCGTTACTTCAGCAGTGTCACTGATTGAAACAATTTCCACAGCAGATTTGGTGGCAGCAGTAAGTGCCCTAGAAATACAGAATTCAGAGAAAATTAGTACCCAATAAGACGCTAGTTAGATAAGGTTAATGAAGTATTTACAATACTGAGAAAGGCGCACCTGACGATTGAGTCTTTATTTTTTTCAACCTCTTCTACACTTTGTGTAAACTGAAGTTCAACTTTATACGAATCATCAACTGTGAAAATCTGCAATATAAAAAGGACAGAAGTATTAACACAGACTGCAGTCTTAGTCATCTATCTAGACAAGACAATGCTCTACTGAATGTAAATTCAGCTGCCTGATTTCAGTCACTCACCTCCAGTACAGTGCTGCTGGAGAGGCTACCAGTATCAGTTGCAGTCACTGTTACCAGATACTTCCCTTTCAGTGACAGTTCAAGCTTTTCGGTGGTTCTGTGGAAAGTTGAAGGAGTCGTGAAATTATCATTTTCTGTCTTTGTGTCTGTCTCTTTATAGTCATTTTTGTGGTCTCTTGGTGATGGTTTGGAATCTTTTGTCCACCAATTGCAGGGTTGGTGGTTCAATCCCTAGCTCCTTCAGTCCTCATGTCAAAATTTCCTCGGGAGAGACACTGAACCCCAGGTTGTGCCAGGTTGTGCCAGGTTGTGCCCTTTTATACCCATTTGTGTGTTTTTGTTGTAACTTTGCATCTCTTTTTAGTCATTGGGGTTGTTCTAGGCATCTTTAATTGTTTTGTATCTCTTTGTTGCCATCTTGCATTTGTGTTATTGTTATATGTGTTTTACTATCTCTTACTATATCTCTACTAACATCTCTTTGTAGGTGTTTCCAACAAGAGATAATAATAGTCACTTCAAACTCAACTGGTTTAGAGGCCTGTGTCAGTAAAGCAATTCAAAAATACAGCAACAAATGCAGCAGTAAACATACTCACTGAATAATTCCAACATAAACGTCCTGCTGCTGTGTGGTGACAGCCTCAAACAGCATCCTCATGTTACTTGTATGATCATTGGTGTCTACAAATTGGACTGCTATTACTTTAAAGGCAATCTGTGAGTGTATTCCAGAGTCACGATCCGTAGCCTGAGAGCAGCAGGAGACACAAACAAGAATTTCTGAACATCACGTCATGTAAACAAGCTGAAATCACGTCAGCTCTTTTATACTCACAATGACTTTTGCAACTGAGGTCCCTTTGCTTGCACTTTCCGATACCACAACTAAAGAATAAAGAATTTAAATCAGTATCACACTCACAGAATGACATGCAATCAAAAATTACAAAGTGATTTTGAAATAGTGAAATCTCAGACATTCTCACCAAATACAGAATCTGAGGGAATGAATTCTGGAGCGTTGTCGTTAATGTCTTCAATGTTGATCACCATTGTTCCTGAAATAGATTAACATAAGAACAGTGAACAGAGATGTATTTGATGTTTTCACTCTGTCAGTGCTCTTATTAACATTACATTTTATCAGCTGTAAACATCCCTAACCTGTTGTGACACTAATGTTTAGTCCTTTTTCTGTTCTCTCATCCAGCACCCAAGCCTCTACTACCGCCTGGTCACACTGTTCATAATCCACCGTAACCTCAGGATTGACTCTCACTTCTCCTGTTGAATCAAGGGTAAACCAGTCGCAGTCTATCAGAGAGCCGCTGCATCTGCATTTAACAGACTCCAGCTCATAGACCAGTGAGTGGTTTCCATCTTTGTCCTGTCCTGTGAATTTCCCAATACTCTCACTGATGGTAGTGTTCTCCTTCACTGTCACAGGCTCTGTTGGCTTGAACTCAGGCCTCTCGTCGTTCACGTCAATCACCTCCACCTCCACCGCCGCGGTTGCCTTCCTCTGCTCCAGATCTGTTGCTTCTACCTGGAGTGTGAATTGTTGGTGACCACCCTCATAGTTCAACTCAATGTCCCGGTCCACGGTGATGTTTCCCTTGTAACCCCTCTCGTCTGCATACGTGCGAATGGTGAAGAGGCCAAAACTTCCATCAATGCTAAAAGAAATGCGATTAAACTCTGCTGTTTGGTCCAAATCCTCAGCATAAACAGAACCCACATATGCACCTGATTTTGATGAAAAATAAAATAAAATTAAATCCAGCCAAGTAGTTCTGAACACCTAAAAGCGATGTGTAAAGTTACATACGGACCTTTTTCTCCTTCTTTAACCCAAAATTTGTAAGAGGAGGCATTAAATTGTGGTGTGTTGTCATTAATGTCCTGGGATGGATGAAAAGGAAACACTGTCAGTTATCATCCTCATCAGTTCCTCATCCATCCTCATCAGAGATCAACCTATTCGGACTGACTTGAAGTTATCTGGCTTGACTGAACCTAACATTGGCCATGCCTGGATAACTGGGACCATGAAGCTGGTTATGAACTAACTCAGTGAAGGCTGGGCCTTCCTATCTGACTACAAGTATGTTCATGTGAAAAAGGTGGAGTTGTTAATTGTTGTCATCTCCAGAATCATGAATGAAGTACTTGATATAATGTGGGATGAAACAATGATTGGTGTAAAAAAATATATTCTGCTGGGTGACCTGTAAACAATAACAATATGATCATGGAACTAGAATACAATAAAAATCTGTAGAAAAACTAAATATATATTAAAAATATTATTGTTAAAAATAATATTATATACTGTAAAATAGAGCAGTATTATTATAATGGACTTGTTGAGCCACTAACAAGCCAAAAGATGTCTTTATCTTTTGTCTGTCAATGTAGAAATTATTCTGAATGCACTATAAAAAATATTTCCAACTGTTTCTGCTGACAAGTGATGAGTCTTCTCATCTGAGCTGCAGTGATGCAATAAGAAGTCTGTCAGAAATGTAGAAATTTCTGTGCGGTTATAGCATGAATCATTATTATGCATTTATTTAATGATAACTCATAAACTTATAAAGCCTGAAACAGCAAAATGATTTGACTGATTCATTGCTCTTTATATTTAAGACATTATTTAAGTCACTTTGCTCCCTGCCTGGATCCTGTGTGAATGATATCACAGATTTTTCAATGATCTGATTGGTCGATCTTTGTGCTGCTAACAGGTTTTGATCTGATCTTCTAAACTTACATGTTCTGGTGATGGTTAGCCGTGCAGAATAGGTTACCCTGATTAAATGTGAGCCAGCTTCATGAAACTTGAGTGAAGCCCAAACAGAGTATGAAAGGCTCTAATCTCACTTTGTGATACAGGCCCCAGAAGCAGCAGCATCAGTAACAAATCAGAAAAAATCATTTTCTATATGCTTCTGAAATCATACCTCCAGATTGATAATAACTGGGACCGCAGAGGACAGGCTTGGAATACCCTTGTCAGTCGCAGTTACGTTGAGCTCAATCCTCCCATTCAGATCTGGGTTCAGGGCCTCACGGTCCAGTTCACCCGTGTTCGTCAACACACCTGTGTCAGGGTTTATGGTGAAGTTATCACTGTACTTGCCAGGCTCGATTCCATACGTGATTTGGCTGTTTACTGAATTGGGGTCATCTGCATCAGTAGCCTGTCCAAATGAGAAACATTAGAAGAAATGGTTAAGGATAATTCCCAAGTACAAAACTGTATGTTCACTCTTGAAAGTCAGACCTATACCCTATACATATAACATATTGAACAGAGAACCAAAAAAACATGAGATGTTAATGTTTACTATTTGCTTATCATTATCTCATAGTTACCGCTATTGTTTCCTTAAATTGTCCTCCCTCTTTAACAAAAAATACATAAGAGTCTCTGTTGAAGACTGGTGGCTCGTCGTTGCAGTCAGTCACAGTGATCTCTAGTACTGTGGCGCCGGGTTTGCCATCTGTGTCTTTGGCCTGCAGAGTTGCTGAATACAGAGATCTAGTCTCACGATCCAACAGAGATTCATTTTTGACATAAATTGTGCCCAAGCGAGGCTCCACATCAAAATACGGTCGTCTGAAAACACAGATACAGATTCCTGAAGGGTGTGTTTAGCATGATATCAAAAAAATACAAAATGGCTAAAATAACCACAATAACTACAGTAGACATACATGCTGTCCGGAAGAAGTGCATAGGTGATTTTGTCTTGATCCATTGTGTCAGGATCCTCAGCCTGGGGGAAACAATTACAATTCAACTGCTACTCAAACGTTTCTTTATGCTCAAATTGTGTAAGGAAAAGATCAGAACTTACAGTAATGTTGGCCACTATTGTACCATCAGGTGCACACTCATCAACCTTCAACTTATATGTGTCTTGTGGAAACTCGGGGCTGTTGTCATTGGTGTCCTTAATGTTAATAGTAACTGTAGCAGTGGTGCGGTAGCTTGGTTCATCTTGATCTATGGCAATCACCTGTACCGACACATAAGCACAGAAGAACCCCTTTGTCTTGAATAGTGCTTTAAAATTCACAAATATGATAATCAAAACATAAACAATGTCACTAATATTGTTATCTCAGATTCATGGCCTATTGTTCTTACTTGTAAAATCATTTGCTGTATTTTTTCAAAATCCAGTATTTCGGGCTTCTTGACCAGCAGCTGAACGATGCTGCTGGACATGGTACTTTGAGGTTCCACAGAAAACACATCCTTGTAAGTTCCTTCTAGGCTTAGTTCGGTTCGGGTAATCTGGGAAAATCCATTCAAAGATGATTAATACTTTATGTTAGTCAGACCATGTCACTGGTTATAAATGCATTACAGGAACATCTCATCTTTTAGTTGCTTTTCTTTACCTTATCCAGATCTTTGACAGTCATGCTGATAGGTATAAGCCCCAGTGAGTGCTCAAAAACTTCTCCTGTGAAGTGACTTGCCTTCACACAGGAGGGCTCATCTTCTGAGCCTCCACACTTGTAAAACTCAGGCTTGTTGTCATTCACGTCGATGATGTTGATCTGTACAGTTGCAGTGGTGCTGGCTTTGATCCCAGTAATATCTGGTTTAGATTCAGTAGCCTAGAACAGAATCATTTTACTGCCTTATTATTTTCCAAAAGTATATGTTTTCAGATGTGTGTGAATCTCTATCACATGCCCTATGTACTATACTTTTCACACACCAAAATGTAGCAAACTAAAGTATGGTAACATATAACTCATCATTAGGAGACTGTATATTTCATTCATTAGAATATGAAGTTTTTGCTTATTTTACATATTCTACCTCTACTGCAGAATTTTATCCAATACCTGTAGCACATTCTGAAATATTTCCTTCTTTTCCATAGTTGTCACCCCAAGACTAATTTCAGTGTAAAGCACAAGTGTTGGCATCTCTTTGCCAATGACGTATTTGCTTGACTGTTTCGTTTACAACTAAAAAGGCTCAAAGGAAGATTTGACATTTTGGGAATTATAGTTAGACATTTTCTTGCCAAGAGTCCAAAACTCTTATAAAGCTACCTTATTGTTGTACTTAACTTTCACTACACGTAAATCACTGCATGTAAAAAGTGATATGAACACGTTATCCTGTTCGTGCAAATGAGGTTACCAAGCAACCTCTTTATTTATGCTAAGCTAAATCACCTGCTGGTTTCATGTTTATCACACTGCTATCAGAGCAGAATTTGTCCAATTTGTGTGAAGTAAGTGGCCACACTGAAACCTTTAAAAACTTTATTTAACATAGTCTATGTTATGTAAGGACAGTTTAAGTATTTACTACTATATTTTAACTGCACAGAACAGGGTCAACCTTGTACACTCAGAGAAAATAAAGTTAAACAAAACAACTGTACCTTTACAATCAGGGTAACAGTATCCCCAATCATTTCTCTGTCAATTTCTGACAACACAGATATGACGCCATGATCGCTTGAGATTGTAAACAGGCCATCTGCTGATGAATCTGTCAAACAATGTGAAAAAATTTTTTATTAAGAAACTCTCTTTTATTCCAAAGCATATAGTTTTAACATCTCCAGGTTGCTGAGGCTTACTTTCAATGCTATATATGATATCATCATTGACTCCTGTGTCCTGGTCAATGGCACTCACTTGAAACACAGACTGGCCCTGTCAAAGAAGAATTACAGGATTACACTATAAAGTCTCTATATGTACATACAAACAATATGGCAACTCAAAACAGGCTTACTGTCTGTAGACTTGTCATGTCACACCATAATTAGCATTTTTAACTGTGTGGTAGAATACACAGGAGCACATATTAATTGCAAAGCTCTAATTTACTTTTCATTTACATGAAAATGAGAAAATTCAGTCCACACTGTAAAAAATAAAATTGTAAAAAAAACTGTAAAAAGTCTGGCAGCAAAGTTGCCAAACAATTACCATTAAATTACGGTACAATACCAAATGTTATTTTACGGTAAGTTTCCATTGAAAATTACAGTATTTTTCCATTGCTTCTCACTGTGATTTTACAGTGTATCGTAAAGTACCCAGAAGCCCCCAATGCACGCCCACTTCTCCCAGGTCACTACAATATAGAACAGATAATCTTAACAACTTAAAAAATAGTGTTACTGCACTGTTTACCTACTGGACCTCCCTAATGGAAACTTACAGGTTTATTTTGAATATTTTTCTTGCTTCTTTTTTTTTTGCCACAAAAAACATGGCAAATATCTGTAAAATTTCTTCTTCTTTTTTTTTACAGTGCAGTTAATCACACTTTCTGATGTAGCCCTTTGATAATAATCAATCAGCACTCACCTTAGGTGAATTCTCCTCAACTCTTCCTACATAGGGAAGACTGGTGAACTGTGGGGGCATATCCGGGATGTCCACAACCGAAATGATGGCAAAAGCAACGTTTGATTGGTATTTAATATCACTAAAATGACATCGGCCTCCACCGTCCTGTTAAGGAACAAACAGACAAAGTTCAAAATTGTTATGCAACTTGTACTTATAAATATAATAAGCCACATTTTCCAAATGTGTTTGTTTTAATTGTTTTATTTATTTTTATTAATATTGCACTATTGCTTTGAAGATTTAGAGTTTGCATAGCTTCCTGAGACCCAGCCTGTTAATTTATGTCCTCTGTAGTGGACATTTGTTTTAGGTCTATATTTTTTGACTCATACTAAGTCCTGATGTGCTCACTAGAAGACATTCTTGCCTTTCCAATGATATCTCATGTGTTTGGGTGGGATAAGGGCAACTTTGTTTTCATGTTGAGACAAAATGGACACAATGGACAAAACTTTTTTTCCTCAGTCCTCAAGAAGATATAGGACTACAACATCTTCAGCTGTAAGGGATGTTTTGCAAATACTTCACCTTTTCATTTATAGTTAATATCATTCAGAGCAAACATATATTAACTTGAAGCATTGTTACTTACAGTTGCGTTTATCTTCAGCCGATAGGAGGTGCCCAGTGCAGTATAATTCAGACCTCCGTTTAACTTGACTTCACCAGTTGTTCTTATGATGATAAACAGACTGACTCCAGCATCTGGAATAACCTAGAAAAACAGTACAGTTGATGGTTTGATATAGTTTATGTAACATCAGAACATTATGTTAATGAATTGATTTACTGAGGAAGCTTACTTGGTCAATGCTGTAATTAATAACACCAGCAGTTGAAGTGTCTCCGTCAGTGGCTTGCACTCTAAGCAGAACTGTACCTACACTAGTATTCTGAAGGGTTGGATGTGAATACAAACAAAAATAAAAATAAAAACAGAAAATTAGACACAAAAATTTACAACTGTATAAACAAATTTTGGCATTGTGATGATTTAGCAAAGTAGCAGGGTAGAAAAAAGAAAACTATGAACTTAAATATGTTTCACTCACTTCTTGAACCTCAACATCATATGAAGCATCGTTAAATATGGGTCTGTTGTCATTGGCGTCTAACAATATTATACTTAATGTTCCAGGTGTCTGAAATACATTGAATATTATATCAATATAATGAACAAACTGATCAAAAAAGGAAGATCAACACTAACTTAAATGTCACTTACGTCATTGGGGCCATCAGACACAATAATGTCAAGATCCATTAAATCACCGGTCTATAATAAAAAAAAACACAAGCACATAAACTAATTGATGAAACACATACACACATAACCAAAAGGAATTTGCTGAAAATGTGAGTCTCTACCACATCATACCTCTCTGTCAAGTTGCTTTTTGACTGTTACGACCCCAGTGTTTCTGTCTACTGTGAAGTACATACTATTGGTCCCAGTGAGTGAATAAGTCAGGGGGTCATTTTCTGGGTCTGATGCCATTATAGTAAATGCAACGGCACCTATGAAAGCAACATATGGGACATGTAAAAATTTGTGCATTACTTTTTAAGGCACAATATGACAAAAGTAAAATAAATTCAAACACACACAAATAGGTACCTTGGGGAGTGTCTTCACACACTTTATAAACAACAGCGTCTATTTGAGGACCTGTATTTGCTGTAGAAACACAGTATTTGAGATTTAAGAAGTGAAGTAAATGCACAATTATAAAATCACAGTAATGATAAATGGATGCTCACCATTACTTAAGCTAAAAAGGCACATCAATAGCAGACTTCCTGTGATATCCTCCATGTCTGCAAATGAAAAGAACAACCAATCTCTTGACTGTTAGATCAGTTGGTACTGGTACCATGCTCACTTTCATGCATAGGTTGACAGGAATATCTCTAGCTCTGCATATATTTGCTATTGGAAAATATAATAATACATTTTTTGCACTAGATGAAAGAGCAAGGCATCAACATCTTTACAATTAATCCTCCAGATACCAAATTTTCACAGATTCCATTAGTCACTAGACATGTCACTAAAACCAAATATATAACTCCGCTGGTGCCATTATAATGCAAAGATGTAAGAATACCCAAGTGATTGATGCTTTATGATTAATGACTTATGCTCTGGGGACGATGAATGTTGTATAAGACTTAATGACAATTAATTCTATAGTTATTCAGATTTTTCCAGTCTAGACAAAAGTGGACGACTGATAGACCAACAGTTAATTCTAAACTTGAAAAGTACAAAAGTATAAGAATCAAAATATCGTTACAGTACCAAAAGTAATACTCTACATTCAAGACTTAAAGAACTTTATTAATCATAGAGGGAAACTGCTTTGCCTTGTTACAGCTCCTCCCTGCTCAACCAGAAAGAAAAGAAAGGGAAGAACTACACGAAAACTAAAACTGTAGCATATGTTGATAAGAACAAAAAAAAACTAGAGATGAATAAAATGGTGTGCACCATAGACAGAGGTGGTAAGTAGTGCAATAGAGAGTGTTGACAGAGTGACATAAATAAAGATGACGGTCAAAGGTTGGATGTGATGGTGCAGTTAACATAATAAAGTCTGTTTATGATAAATATGGAGGAGAGGACATGATTGATTAATCTGGTAGAAGTGCATTGTACATTGATATCGCTTTAAAATGTTTTATGAGTAGCACCATGGTAAAAAAAAGACCATTTCTTAGTCTAGTTACAGTTCCAGTCCCCCTCCTGCTAACAGAAGTGGGAGGAGCACTCATTATTACTTGTTCTATATTAACAATATAGTTAAATATTGGTTTCTATCATAAGCATAGACTTGTACAATTGAACATTTCACTCAAACATGAGCAACATATGATTTTACAACAAAATCGGAGGATGTATGAGGATAATTTTTTGCAGTTTTGCCTCATATTCCCTACAGAATAGAATCACTATTTCACACTTTAAAAGTGTTGCGTCTATAAGATTTATTTAAGGAATTGTCTTTTAATAATTTAGGGATGCCTGGGTTTACACAGAGGAAACTTTTTGTGAATGATTAGGGCTAAAGTTTACCAATGTTCTAGTCACTCTACTTGATGTAAAAACCTGAAAGAATCTGCACTTGTGGCAGTGTTTGGATCTCATGAAAAAAAATTTTAATTTAGATTTAGATTTAGAATAAATGATTTTTAATGCCTGATTTCTGATGACTAGTTTAGTATTTACATGCTGATTAAAACTGTCCTCTTTTAATCAGTAGTGACTACAGGCTTTACAGTTTTTATGACATCAGATCGAACAGAGCGAAATATATTTCCTATTCAAAATCACCCCATTTAAGTACACATATATTTAGAAAGAAAAATCACATTTGTTCGATGATTGATCTAATGAATTAGGGAAATACACTAATACTTAAAAAAAGCTAAATCTAATGTAAAATGCAGCAGTTGGACTTACCTGACGGCGTTCACAGAGAAGCTTCGCACTTACTGATGTCTGGATGAGACCTTTGGCTCTTTCCCCTCCTAGTGATTATTGTCACACAGTTGTAAATATAAATGATTAACAAATACGTACAATAAGCAAAATGCCAGTAACACTCAGAAAAGGACCCAAGGGCATTTTCCTAGATGCAAAAAGCAAAATAGATCACACATGGCAATATTATGGCTGTTTAAGCTTAAGTAGTAATGAGAGGCAGGCTCCATGCGGCAAACTCCTCACTCCATCAAAGGCTGGCCAGCCCTGTTAGTAGGAATACTTGGAATTGTGCCATACTGGGTCACCAGTGTCCAAACCAGAACCTCAGGAGCTTGTGAACTGCTCTTTTGTCTGAATGGGTGCTTCTGTTGTCATGGCAACAACTGCAGTCCTTAAGCTTCCATTAAGAAAACCCAATGTACCCGGGACCCTTTTTAAAACGTGTCATCAGAACCATCATTTGACCCATAGATCCATGCACCTCTCTAATGAACTCTTCCCAAAAAGCTCCCCTCCCCCATCCGGCCTGCACTCCTAATTAAAGGGCATCACACAAAGAATTACTTTCTCTTCTGCGACTAGCTTCATTCATAATCAGACATTTGCCTCAAAACAAAAGCAGAAATGTGTTGCTGTACTGAGGGACAGCAGTGCTAATATGATGAGGTAACTGCTAACGTGACCAAAGTGTCCATGCTAATATGATGGTATATGCTAACATTTGCTAAAAAAACAACAACAAAGGGAGGCTGTTTGTAATATTACTGCAGTTTATCCTGAGATGAACTTGTATTTCGGAACTATATTTATGGTAGTCCATCCAATAGTTTGTTTCTCCAGTCTGAAACAGAGAAGTTGTTTTAAAACTCACTAAACTACTCATCACCCAGAGGATACTACACAAGTGTTGTATATTGCAATCCTTGAGAGTTCATAATGATGAGTTTGTCATCATTATAATCAGGTAGGGGGTTTAGGGGGGAATTAATAATAAGAATTTGTATTTGATATTAAGCCATAGTGATAGTATCATAGTATCATCCCAAGGTTACTCAGTCTCCACACTGATGACAGGCCTACCAGAACTTTGTTCCTATAATCTTATCCAATTCAACTTTGGTTTATGACTTACAGTACTGAATGCAACACTGACACTGACACTGTTACAGGAATAGAAACATATAAATGGGTGGGAATGTAATAAAACGCTGCCATAGCGATTCCAGTAAACAGAAACATAAGTAAACATACTGAATGAGCTCAGCTTTCCAAGCTGACAAGATGATAAAAGGTGCCTGCCTGATAAGCACGGACACACAAGTATACTGGCTTGTCATTTGAGAAAAATAATAAAAATTAAAAATTAATAACAGTTAACTTGTGTCAATACATCAGCATGTTGGACAGTCTCACACATGTTGTGATACTGTGTCTGATATAATTTTTAAAATCTAACATACCCTCTGTTGTCTCTCCCTTTCTCTTTTTTGGATTGAGAGGGAAATAGTTGTTTATGCTTTACAACAAGTTCAGTATAACAATAAACCAGTATTATAATAAAAGATGGCATTCTTCATAATGAGCTGTCTGAGTTTTCATATTTAAAATGAAGGTTGCTGAAAGCCTAACAGGTTCTGTTCTTAAGTAAACAGTATTACTACTTTTACTTAGATTAATGTTTTGGGTACTTCTTCCCAGGGGACAAATGAATGGTTTTTGTGGGAACTTTTCATTTTCATAGCTGATCTTTGATTCAGACTGACACACACTTTTTTCTGTCCATTACGGTAAAAATGGCAGCATGGCATGTGCTTTCTGGAAATACGCAGAAATGGGGGGGTTACAGGCAACAGCAGAAAACCAAAGCATCCGTGGGGCTGGATTACCATTTCCAAAACCAATAAATGTCGATTACGGAAGTAATTTCGGAAGTTGCAAATCAATTAAACCGCACAATATTTAGACAGCGTGTGCTGCTAATACGAGAGTCCAATGTTTTGCACCTTTTTTCCAGCAGTGGTGAAATCCGCGGAATGTTCCACACTGAAACAGCTGACCATAGGATGCCGCACTTAACCTAACGAGATGTGAGCATTACAAGAGAAATATCAGTGATCAGATGTTTGCATATTAACAATCAGGTAACTACACTCCTCCTCTTGTTATTGCTTCGTCTCGGTTGGATTTTGGAGATTTACGGTGCGTGTTTACGGGAGATGGTTAGACAGGTTATTAGGGCTGTCATCCTGCTCAACCTCCAGCCCCTCCTTGTTTTGCTGCTACCGAGCGCAATGTTGTAATATTTACCTTTAGTCTGTATTGTATACAGCTGCTTTTCTTCTAAGTGATCAATTGAATTGGCGCATTGTTTTAGGTGCATTCAAAAGACCACACGTGTTTCCGTGCTTTACAGTAAAACACTCAAAACAGACGAAGGCATTATTTATTAACTCTTACTGGTCAAATTGGGCCTGAATGGTAGTCTATAAAGGCCCGGAAAGCTTTATAATAATCCTATGCAGCATCAAATTACTTCTTTTGCAGCTGTATTCGCTGTCCTTCAAAATCATAGCCAGTGACTTTCGCATATTAGCAGATGAAAGGTGAAAGTCACTTGATCATGCAAGTGCAATCCCAGCAAACATTGGTCCGACGGCAACGTTGTGTCCCTAGTCACAAATAGTCGCGGTAACATGGCAAAATCAGTAAAACACACCTATAACTTAACATGATGTGAAAGTGCAAACATGTGCGTTTATACATATCTGTTTTCAGGTCTGTGTTGCATATGTAATTGTATATACCCTAGTTGTGAAGCAGTGATGACAGGACGGCCACTAGGTGACAGCCTTTACTCGTCCAATTATAGTCCATCGTGCCCCTCTATTACTAAGCACGAAATCCTTATGAAATCTACCAGAGTAACTGAGCTTACATGTTGTTTAATACTGCAATAATTAATTTATTAAGTGCTCCAAGTAGTTTTTAAGTGATTGAGAAAAAACGTCCACTGCCGTCCTTCACACGGCTACTTATAGCCCTGCAGGACAAGCAGAAAATTCTTTGTATCTATTATATGACACATTCTGTTTAAGTGATTACGTACATTGCATTTAATATCTTTATGTAATTTATACATACACATACAACAGACATGCATATACCAGAGATCTATGTACGATGATCGTTTAAAGTCAGATTGGCTGTGGATTGGTAAAACTGTGTTGACCGGGATGTTATAACAAATCTCGCGAAATCCCGCGAGGTAATGTCTCGTGACGTTACCGCATTTTTTCAATTTCTTTCTAGTGAGTTTGTGGAGGGCGCTTTGTTGTGATGCTAAAAATCTACTGTTGGGTAAGTTCATTTTGTAGTTTTTTTTTTATCAGTATGGTCGACTTTTACTTGTTTACACGAAGGAACTGTCAAATAATGCTCACAGTGTAAACTGAAGTGTACTAATTTGAATTTAATGTTAGCTGTAGTTTAGTAGGGTTAGATTTGAGCTGCCCTTCAAATAAACTTTATGCAATGTACTTTATACAAGTAAGCAAACGTTTTGGTGGTGACTTGATAACAAAAACTCTAAACTGAATTTGTGTCTCTGTGTGCAAAAAAGTTACAGTTAACCTGTGCAGCTTCATGCAATTGCGAGAAGATGTTGTAACAGATTAGCGGTTCTTAAACCTGGTGCTCAGAGTCCCCTGTCCTGCTTGTTTTCCATCTACCCCTGCTCTACTCACTGCTGATAAATACTGAATTAGGTGTGTTCAGTCAGCCAGAAGCTGGAAGGTCAGGAATAGTTGGAAAACAAGCACATCAGTGGCTATTATGGACCAGGGTTGGCTAAATAGTCTAAATCTTTGCTACGTCAACAATGTAGTTGATCCAAGTTAATCCAATATGGATAGGGTTGTCCTATCCAAAATTTAATTTACATTTTACACTTAGCTGCAAGTAAGAAGTATTATATGTCATTGAGCATCTCCACTGGTGGAGTTAAGGGTCTTTCTCAAGGGCACTACAGTGGTGTTGAAGAGGAAGGGGACAAATGATTTCTTTCCACTATCGTAGCACAAATTTAATGCAGGGTAACGTAATGAAATACATGTTGATCACCTTTGTCAATGTGCTTCGTTCATGAAACACTCACAGTTTTGTTCTGTCTATTTTAAATTTAGTGGTAAGACCCTAAAGAAATTTGGAAAATGAACTCAGTGTATGTCAGTTAGGTCAAATGTAGCCATTTATTCTGTTGTTTTGCACTTAAGATCTTGTTATTAATAATATTAATATTCCTTTCCCTCAGATGTTGTGAAGAGT
>JAUMHL010000002.1:7504004-7532860 GCA_032362345.1 Sandelia bainsii | reverse complement strand
GTAAATATGTAAATGATATTTACATATTTAATTTTTTCATTGTTTACTTGTTTGTCTGTTTAACAGTAATGCAAAATGGTCAAATATATTAACCATATTACAATATATATGTATTTATTTATTGTATCTGTTTAACATCATGTAATCATGAAAAATATTTTACACAATAAAACGTGCAGAATTTGAACATTCATCTTTTTGTTTGAAGTCCCCAAAAAACGTTCAGGCCTGACTGGACTGGAGTTCAGATATCTAAGAAACGTCAAGACAATCATAATTAGCCTTTCATGACAGTAAACAGTGATTTTATTATTATTTTATATGCAGTCTTATATATTAATTTTATTTATGCAGCAACACATCATATAAACACCCAGAAGATGATACATTTTGACGTCCAGGGAGGCACATAAAAAACGTCAAATTCACGTCCAGGTAACGTCGAAGACGTCGGTTCAATTTTCATTTCGAATATTCAGTTCATCTTTTCAATTCATCTTTATTTGTATAGCGCCAAATCATAACAAAGGTCATATACTTTTAGACCATGACGGGACGTTTTTTCAGCGGTTATTAAACGTTGAAATGTTTGCTGGGATGTTGCAATATCGACTGGGTCATGTACGGTAGAACACTGAGGCCTCTAGTAAGAGTCAAAAGTAGCGTGTTCTACAAAATAAACTGTGTCTCTGTTGGCTGAATATAATAAATAAGAAAACGATACAGTGATTACTAACGTTTTTGTATTTGGAACACAAGTTGGGAAATTCACACACATTTAGCACGATGGTTGTGGTTAAATATTAGACCAGTTCTTAATTTGAGAAGAGTTTAACAAGATGAATATGTTATTTTTGTTGCCATCTGCGAATAAATATTTCACCACTAATAAAAAAAATAAAATTATTATTGGATTTATTATTATTGATGCATTAACATGTAAGCAGTATTTCAGTGTATGTTGATGTTGAGCAACAAATATGTTTTAAAAAAAAGCCTACTGTTGGATAGTTTAATCCGTTTAATGTAGTATAATGCGAATCCTATTTTATCAACTGATTTGTATACAACCGATTGACTTGAAAAGCAACTAGTTACTTAATTAACAAAGATCAGTGATATAAAAAAAAGATATACTCAAGTTGCTCTACGTTACTTCCTATCAGTGGTGACTATTATTTGTAAAAGCACTGTATAGCTCTATGTGCTATAGGCGATAAGTTGCAGTAACAGGAAATAACTCACATCAGGGTGCCTATGCATTCTGTCCTTTGGTTTTCTATTAGGATGAGAAATGTTTAGTTAAATAGCGTTTTATTGTAAGTTTCTTGTCTTTTGTTCCTAAGATACAAACAACACCAGGAGCTTCTTGTTTTGATACATTGTTGCCAGCACTGTCTGGACGGCGACCGTCTGTGTTTGCTGCGCGCTGATTGGCCGACGAGAGCAGGGGCGTGGCTTGGTTATAACAATGCATTTCAAGGAACACACACGCGCCAAGGAATGTTTTCTATCGCTGTGTAGCTAACGTTACCTTCTCAGACCTCTAACGGTGTTTCGTGCTCAGGTAAACGCTGCCATTCATGGACAGGACATTTTACGGCTTCCCGAGAAATACCGACTTCCCTATGCAGCTGTTTGCAGCGCCTGTTGGCTGGCTATCGTTAGCGAGCTAAAAAAGCAGCCCCGTCGGGGACGTTGTCAGAAACCTGTCGGAGGAAACAGTCGATTGATATTCAGTTAACGGTAGTTTTTTGTTTTTTTTAAATCTGGTGATCATATCGATCAGAAGCGGTTGTATGCGAGGCTAATTTGATGGGATACGACATTTTGGAGGCTGAAACACCTGCCGTCTCTTCCTTCTCACCGAGCAAGCAAAGTAGCAAAGAAAGTAAGATGTGGACTGTGTGTTGTTGGCCAACTCGCATTGCTAATCCTGTCAGTACAATGCACGTCTCTGTCTCTGGTGTAACACGTTCATTTACAATATCCTGTTGTAGCTGAGCAGATGATCTAACTATGTATTAGCATGCTGGCTAAATATCTGTTAACTGCTTTCAACTGCAGCCGAGTCCTGCTACGTCTGGACAAAGCGTTAGCCTAGCTTGGCTAAAGTTAGCCACTCTCCTTCAACAGGGGACATCGAATTTGCCCTGACAATAAGGAACCAGCGGCTGCCACGGCGATAATATTTCTCGTTTTTGCAGCGATACGTGTAGGCCTTTGTACAGTACTTGTGGGACGCGGTGCAGTGGCCTCCTAAAATGTACGGCAGCGAGCGGTCCCGCTTGCTTGCCACATCTTTTGTTGTTGCTTTGTCTTTTGAGCACATGGCTTTCCATGTTTTTGTTCGGGCAGGCTGCAGCGACCCCTGTTCAGTCTGTTCCCGAATATACCGCATTAATAACACTGCCACTTGCACTTCTGAATATTTTAGCATTTTGGTTAAGCTCAATATATGTAACGATAACACCTTAATTATATCATTTAATGAAATCTATAGATGGCTATGTGTAAATTAATCGAGATATGCTTGTGCTAAAATGTGTTAACTGGGCACTTGTAACAGACAACGTTTTTATTTGTACTATAATTGGTGGTAACTCAGTCCTGTGTGTTTTTAAATGTACGAACCTTTTTCTGGTGTGTTTTCCATTAGTGAAGCACCAATTTAATGCCCTTCTGAGATCTTAAAGCAAGTATAAAAACTGCAAGCCATTACTTAATCCATTAGTGGAGCACCAAGTAGTCCCCATGAAAGACAGAAGTTACTGTGCCCGAATGAAAAAGGCATTGTGGAAGAAAATATTATCAGACTACGTGGAGTTTTTTGTGTACTGCAGCTTTCTGTGTCAAGAGGTGGCTTAAACTAGTCATGTAACGCTTCTGCATGTTAATGTATGTATACAGCGTTGGGGGAAAAATAAGAAACCTCAATAAGTAAATCAAAATCAAAACATAGCAGGGAAATTATTCCCTCAATAATAATTTAATTTGAATTTTTTTTTCCTTTTATGGGACTTATTTAAAATTGAATTGCTAGAGATTTACACTAATTGCTGTAGTCACCAAAATTGGGACCCAGACACCTTGAGTGATCCTCGTTGGCAGCATTCTATGATTCTGGTTTGCAAAATGATTTTTTGATCCAACTTTGGGAAGTGGTATAACACAGATTTAAAAATATTTGTAAATTTATAATGTAGCTGGAGCTGTTCATATTTAACTCTTGATGTCTGGTATATTGCAGTTGAAAAGCGTTAGTACAACTAGTTGCCACGATATTTTTCTAACTCATTTTCTATAACTGATATGTTGTGTGCTCAGTTACTAGACTAAGAAGCCAAATGATAAATTTGTCAATTGTTTTGTTTTTTTCAGGGTTAAGACAATCAGAGGCAACCTACAAGTGCCTCCACTGTACAGTTTCCTTTCCCAGAGTGTGACTCGTCTACACGACGTCACCAATGCGACCATGGGAAATAGCAGTAAATAGGCTGCCACCAACAGCCCCCTTAAACCCAAGGAGGTTCCTTGGAGAGCCCTGTAACGCCCCAGTGCATCTCAGGAGAAGGTAAAATCTTTGCCATGCTTCTCTTAAAGACAAGCTATGGTTTTACTTATTTTGTAGTATCTACCTTGGATGCATTAAAATCAAGATAGGGATACTTTCAAAATGTCAGCTAAATACAGTCTTTTTGTATGACTCACGTTGCCTTTCCGGATGCTTATTAGCGGATGCTTACTAATGAGTGTCTGTCATTAATTCTTTTTTAATTTCTTTTTTTTTTAGTTTTTATTATATCCTCCTCATTTATGTAAACGGGGTGGCCAAAACATTACCACTTATTTTTATAATGCACTCCAGTACGACACAACCGCCCACCATGACCTGAATAATAAACAGTATATAGTAAAATTATAACCTTTCTGATAGTTAAAATGAACTGAGTAATTATAACCTTGTAAAAGTAGAATTCATGGCAGAGCTGCTGTATAGGATTGTGTTAGATTATACAGGTGTATCTAAGAAAGTGTCCAGTGAGTGTATAAACAACTGGTGTGTTATATATAATCATTATATGTTTTTCTTGTGTGTTATAATATTCTGACAGAATAATAGAGAAACATTTGGCATATTTGACTGTTTTTGAAGATTTACCTAGAACCTTTTTATGAATAATGACATTATATTGTCATTATATTGCTAAATCGTTAGCTCTGTAATGATATGATAAGTTTTTTAAAGGGTTTCCTGTAGCAGCTCCTTGATATGGAACATTACAACCAGCTATATGCAACACGTTTCCCATTCTGTCTGCACAGTACACACAGAGTAATTAAAATAAGATTTTCAAACTCTGTAAGGCCCCACTAATACACATCAAAATATATTAAATATAGACTCAAACGTATGACTTGCTTTGTCAAAAATATTTAAAACTTTAAAGAAAAATGTTATATGGGGAAAGTATTGCTAGATTGTGTATATCGAGTTTATGCTAGTAATTATTATGCCAGCAACAAAAGAAATATGTAACTTCTTTTGTTTTGAATGCACATAACCATTACAAATTTGTGTTAACACATATTAATTCATTTTTTTAAATGGAAAAGTTAAAAGGTAGTTCATGTGGAGTTTATTTTAAAGAAACATACTCTTTGTCTATCTGAAAAGAGTCTGTCCAGAAGTATTATACATTGTACCGTCTGTGTCAATGATTATATTTTCTGTACGATCTCATAGCCCACCAGTGAGACGCCAGTGGGGGAGACGAGACAGACCTGTACTGCACACCTCACTGGGCCAGGATGAGAATTTCCATCATCTGCTTTTCTCCCAACATCACCAACAGGTTCCTTTAGATGAGTCCAGACAATACAGCCACACCAGCACACCACCACGCATGCTTCACCCTGCTGCTCACCTGCCCCAGCAGAGCCCCATCATGGTGGATCTACATGACCAGGTAAAATAACGAGAACAACCTGATGGGTAAAGAAGTTGTGACATTTAAATATCATTTTCTGTCTTGCTTGAACAGATGTATTCCTCAGTAATATGCATAGTTATTATGAAACATGCACTGTATATATTTTGGGTATAGTGGTTTATGATGAGATCTTTTTGGCAGATAGGCTTTTGTTTTAAGCAGATTGTGGAGTCACCCAATCTCCCTCTCTCCACTTTTTTAAAAGATGCACCAGGGATCAGTCCCAATATCATATACTGTTACAACGGTGACGACCCACGGATTTCCCATCCACACCGGGCAGCCCCTTCCAGGGTGCAACACACAGCAGCTCCCAGCATGCTCGGTAATGTTCAGCGGACAGCTCTCTCTGCTCTGCTGCCTTCCTCCTCCTGTGAGTTTGAAAAGGAAGAGCCCAAATGTCAGTGGCATCCATGTAGCACACCATACCAGCCATGCAATCTGTCACTGTTCATGATTAACAAACAAGCTGCTGCTGTTACTGTGCAGGATTAGTAATTTAGTTGTGATGTTACAGTTATTAGCAGCAACAATTATGCAACTGTTGTACATTTAGTCTGTTATTTGTAGAAACAGGCTAATAATTAGTGTGGTGTTGCTGTAATGCTGTTAGTGCTGTGGTTTTATGTATGCATCAGTTCTGTTCACTACATGCTTTCATTATAAATGCCTTACTGTGAATATAAGGAGCACAATTTCCCTTGGTTAGGTGCAGTCTGCTTTAAAGTGGTGGGTTGTATTGATGGAAATCAAACAAGGAAATGGATTAGCATAAATTTATGTCCCTTCTTGTCTGTTTTGCTCTCCTCAGCTCATACAGGCCTGTACCATGCAGCATATGCCAGTGTCTTATCAAGCCTTTCCACCGCTGATCTCCAGTGAACATTTTGTATTGCACCCAACCCCATCTGTACCCCCCCACCAGCCACCGCACCTTACTCCTTTGAGCCAGTTTGTCCCTTTACAGCCACAGCACCCACGCATGGTGAGTAGTATGTTAATGTTAATTGATGGAATCACAGCCCAGTGGATGTAGAGTGTAGTCACTAGTTTGTTAGTTTACATTCACATGTTAGGTCTAACACCAAACTTTTCACTCTCCACTCAGCCTCTACAGAGGGTAGAGAATGAAGTTGACCTAAGAGGGGACCAGCACCCATTAGGGACATTCTCATACCCT
Source organism: Sandelia bainsii (assembly GCA_032362345.1). Lineage (NCBI taxonomy): Eukaryota > Metazoa > Chordata > Actinopteri > Anabantiformes > Anabantidae > Sandelia > Sandelia bainsii. The sequence goes on along the minus strand of JAUMHL010000002.1, from coordinate 7,526,686 downwards.
CCTTCTCATCATCCACCAGCGCTGCCTCCTTCTATGCCCCTACAGTATCTTCCGCAAGAGACTCTGCATCAGGAGCTTCCCTTTGGAGTGGTAAGACAGACAGCCTCTGAGACATTTTCTGATCTTTGTTTTCCAGAGACACTGACAGTGCACTCAAGACTATAAGACATTTTGTTGGCTTCACATCTGTTTCCAACGGTGCTTTCACAACTGGAGGTTGCCTGGTACACAAGGCACCTACAGCTCTTGAAAATTCTTAAAAGGTATTGAGTTTAGTTATGTTAAAGGTATTAAAAACTATACTTTTTTTTTTATTCAAACTTAAACTGTGCTTCCCTGACATGCAGGAGAAGTTGTTAAATGATTTTATAGATAATTGTGGGTCAGTAGAAGTTAGATTCTAGTAAAGTAAAAGTGGTATCAGAAGTTGAGTCAGGGAAACTGGACTTCTTTCTCTGGAAGTTGCCATCACTCAACTTTCAGATAACTTTGTCATCTGGATGACTGAGAATCTTTCTCAACTTACAAGTGGGATTGTTTCAACAGTGGATTGTGCTTCAGGAGGCTGTTTGAACAGCATTTCAGTCAGCACCATCAGACCTTTAGAAACACAAACACTGTCACTACTGCTAGCTACAAAAGCTATAAACACTACTCTCTCTTATGGGGAAAGTGCTGATTTGAACAAAGATTAAGATGATTTTGTTATTGTTAATTGGTTAATGTATCCATTCATCTTATGTCACTTATCCAGGTCCAAGTCATATTAATGTAACTAATCAATTACATATACATGAATACTTTCAGTGGTATGTTTGAGTACAACTGGAACACTGGCCATTGAGAAGCTCCACTGCGGCAGGCTGGGCCTAATTAACATGCTCAGAGACACCTTGGTGCTGGCTGGGGGACTCACTTAAGAGTGTGCATATAAGCAGGGGGGTAATACGTAAAACTAAAGTTAAATGCACCCTTTAAAAGTGAAATGGTAAAATTACTCACACTTTTTCAGCTATCTCTGTTGAAATGCTGAAAAATTAATTAATCAAATTTATTGTGGAACCATAAAGTAATGAGTGTTCTGGTTGATTCATAATGCTCAGTGACATTTCTATCACAAGATGGACAATTGTTTGACAGGGTAGGAAAAGAAAAGCTCTCAGAAAAGTTGAAATTTAACTTTAAGGAAGCTGATCTTGATGCATTTTTTAGGGACTGTTACAAATGTCATCAGAAATCAGAATAAAACTGTACAATTGTTCTTTTATTTGCTGTTCATACAGGTCAATCAACGTCTTGTTAATGCTTTCGGTTTTCTTGAGTTTTCCTTCTATCATTATTTATTATTCTATCTTTTCTGTTTCTGCTATTATGCAGTACAGTCTCTTTAATCACAGACTTATGTTTACATAAGTCCATTAATATGTGTGTTTCTCCTCAGCCATATCCCCACATGTTGCCCCGGCGAGTGAATGGACAGAGATATCGGTTGCAGCAGCCGCTCCCTCCTCCTCCACCTCCTCCATCGTACTACCCAGGCTTCCTCCCTTACTTCCTGTGAGTACCTGCAGTTTAAGCATTCTGTAGTAGGATACTGGCCTCTACAGATGTAAACTGTCTTCTGCTATTTGTCTGAACTCAAAAGTTTGCTCAACAGATTGACTTTCTCCATTTCTGTTCAGGTCAATGCTTCCTGTGCCTCCAACAGCCGTGGGACCAGCCATCAGTCTCGACCTGGATGTGGATGATGTGGAGATGGAGAATTATGAGGTTAGTGCGGTGGTTGGAGGAAAAGCCAAATTAGACAGTGGGCAACCTCTGTTTTTCAGATTATAAACACCAAAGGGTTTTGCCCAAATCTGACCTTTTTTCCCCCAAAGTGAACATTTATGGAGAAGCTACTGTTTAAGCGTTTTCATTTAAAATAGTAATAAATGACACTAAACACAATCAGCACTGTTCTCTGTGTGTGTAGGCATTACTGAATCTGGCTGAGAGGTTGGGTGAAGCGAAACCACGTGGACTCACAAAAGCAGATATAGAGCAACTTCCGTCCTACAGATTCAACTCTGAGAATCATCTATCTGAACAAACGCTGTAAGTCTTTTCCTCAACTTTTTAATAGAATGAACCACTTATATCCAGCCTATATACAGTAGATGGGGGTTTTTTTACGCCCTGGCTACTCCTTTCTCTCCTTTCCCCAGATGTGTTGTGTGCTTTAGTGACTTTGAGTGTAGGCAGCTACTTCGGGTATTACCTTGTAACCACGAATTCCACGCCAAGTGTGTGGATAAATGGTTAAAGGTAAGTTGACGGCTGTTTGTATTTCATAGTGTTCACATGGTTTTGTGAGAATTTGATACAGGGCTTCATATCTTTGTAATTAATATTTCTGTTTGACTTCCAGACCAATCGCACTTGTCCTATCTGCCGAGCCGATGCTTCGGACATACACCGGGAGGCGGAGTGAGAACTGTCTCTGAGTGCTGAACTGGAAAGCTGCACACACGAGAGGCTGCCCCTAAGCTGGGGACACCTGCCACCTAACCTGCGTCCTCCAGTAAATATAGCTTACCAACCCACTATTCCTGCCCCCTTCCTAAATAATGAGCAATCCAGGATTGTTTCTGGAGCCTGTTGTACCTCTGCTGTGCTTCATTGTCCAAGTCTCATGAAACCCACTGCCTATTGCAGCCTATAGCCAGAGTTCTGGGATTGCCAGCCAGTTCTTTCTCTGCCCCCTTGTTGCAGATTCCAAAGATTTTCCCTACAATGCATTATTTGCTGCTTTTGTTTACAGGGTTTCATTTTTATGTAGTGGATTTGGTTGTGGTGTTCATGAATAGTGGGAGTCCTTTATTGGAAGAGGTGAGTTCGGAGCCAGGAGGATGATAGGCTGGACACCATGTGCAATTAGCAGAAAAATAATAGGAATACTTCAACATGGGTATCTGTGTTTGGAGGCGGCGCCTGACCATCATAGATGCATGTTTTCTTTAGGTGTTGGGCAAAGTGATTTGTTAATAATGTATGTTCTGCAATAATGTATCGATCATTTGAACAGTTTAATCCCTTATTTGTTTTAGATTTTGCCGATGCTATTGTGAAAGTGTGACTTGCTGTGGTTAAATGCACATTCTGTTAAGCCTGAGGTTATGGACTGCAATTGATGGGACATGCAACTGTGGGGTATCTTCTACCCCAGATAAAACCCTCTGGAACACAGATCTGTACAAAAAGCAGTCACGGATTAACGACTGCATCTTTTTGAGGTCATCCTGCATAACTGCACAAGTGCTACATCCACTCTCCACGTCAGCATTGTTCCTCTGGCAAATGTGTGCGTGTGTGCGCGCGCGTGTGTGTGTGTGTGTGTGTGTGTGTGTGTGTATGTATATGTTTGTCCTGTTCACAGAGCCAATGCATTGTGTAACCACTGGATACAGGGCAGCATGCTAGGATTTGCATGAACTGTTGATTCAGATTAGCAATATTTTAATCAAGCATTGCCACCAAAATGATCAAATTTTAAGAAAAAACAAGAGACAAAGAAGCATACTAAAAGAACTGCTTGCTTATTCAGAAAGCGCCATGAGGGAAGACTAGCATGTGGTTCCACCCTGACTGCATTTAAGGATGGAAGTCCTCGTCTGAAGGCTGTACTGAGGCCTGTGCAGAAAGCAATATGTGCAGTGAGTGGCAAGTTTTAAATGAACTTTTTCTTCCCCTTTTAGGAAGACTGGGCTTTTTATTTCTTTGTGAGCTAAATCCAATATACAGATATAGCCTACTGTTCAAGATTTCAGCTCTGCCTTCTTATGACCTTGACAAGCACAAACCTATTACTAATCCTGAAAATACTTTGTCATTTCCACTTGTTTTAAAAGTATGCCATTTAAAAAAAAAAAGTTTATTTATTGGTTTTATCTTCTAGACTCTAGAGAAAATGCATCGAAGGAAAACGTCGGAGCACTAACAATGTTTGTGTGTTATGGTATGTGTTATATTCTGGTAACTTGGTCAGGTCACTATCTTAGGCCATGGTAATGGTGTTGTAAAAGCAAAATGTATAGCTTCAGTGTGAATGCTTTTAGATAAAATGTTTGAAGACAGAAGAATGTTGAAAACCCTTGTAGAAGTCACTGGTGACGCTCCACGATCTCTGTATTCCACTATGTACAGGACAGGCTTCCAGTGACAACGAGCTGGAGTGTTCAGTAGTGTAGAAACACTGTCAGACTTCTAGTTCCCTGCCTGTGCTCACAGTAAAACAGGATATATTTGGGGTGGGAGGGAAAAGAACAACAAATGAACCTTTGCTTTGGATTCATTCTGGTCTTTTAACTGCCCCTGTAAGCACTAACAGGCAGTTGTAACCTTTTCCTTTGTGCCACCTTCTAGAGAAAAAAGAAGCCATTTAATGAGTTAAACCCACAGCTTTGAGAATTAACCTATGTGTACATATCTATTCGCTGGCATATATTGTAAGTTTAAAAAAAATCACTCAGGGCCTCTCAATATATAAAAAATAGAGGAGAACAGTCCATTTCAAATGGAAAGGATGCCATGAAAAGGGTATATCTGAATTTAGTTTGGTCGTTTTCCTCAGACCATAATTTAATGTAATCAATTATAATATTCTGTTTTGTCTGAAATAGTAGATATTACATCATTTAACGACAGGCATGCAAGAAAAAAAGCAGTAAATATGTTATTAATATTCACTGAGAAGAGGCAATGTACACTGCAACTCATTACAAGTGTATTATTCAAACCTGTTTGACTTTTGTTCTTGTACTCAAACCATATGGTGAGACATAGCAGTTGTGATCCCATCTCTAAATGTGCCGCAGTGCACACTATCCTACCTAATTCACTCCCAAATCTACTTCAGAGGTGTTTGCATGACTTAAAAAAAAAGTAAAACAAGTGTGATATAATGGAGGATATCTCAAAATCTGATGGGGACCTATTTAATGGTGCACAATATGCATGCTTGTCAACCAGATCCCAACTGATTTTTAGTTATAGTTGGCTTTGGGTTCTGGGGGTTTGGATCTTAATGCTCAGCTGATAACTGCCATGCATTGTACTGCACACATTTGTAATAGAACTGAATGACTACAAGATTTTATTGCGCTAATTTCATTTTATAGGAAAAAAAAAACTGGTCTTGAATCCAGAACTTCTTACATATGTTGTGTTACTGTTATTGCCCTAACGACTGAAAATACATGCTCTGAAACTACTGTAGTTTATCAAAAGCCATAGTGAAAAGGTGCTAGATGTTCTGCTTTTAGGTATGAAAACTCACTTGCGTGAATGCAATAGTTTGTCATGGATCCCATGTATTCTTAAAGCATGTTATACTAATACCCCTTAACAATGTCAGTGAAAATCAATATAGTTTAAGGGATTTAAAAAAAAAGAATAAAGTGTTGTCATACTTACTTCAGTGTAGTACTGTACCTGCCTACCAGGCTCTTGCTCTGTGTATCAATATCTTAAAATGTATTGTTCACATATAGATACCTTAAGTCATGTTAATGTTAGCACTGTTATTTTTGAAGTAAATATTTAATTGACAATATCCAGCTACCCTATTAAATAAAAAGAGAACCTCCCATTAAGGCCTAGGTAATGAGGTAATTTTTTATGACAACTGAGAATAGAGTCTTGTAGTCTTTCTGTTAAGAAGAGTTAATGAATAATCTCACAGCTTGTGTGGTGCAAAAATGTGTTCCAATAAGCAGCTAAAATTTATTTAGGATTTGTGATTGATTGCTCCGTAGACGCCATTTATTGTTTACCAATGATTTTTGCTGTGGTGGGATAATGGTTTACTGTTCTTACTCTCCCTGGCCTCTAGGGGTCGTTACCTGAACACCAGACTACCCACCCGCCAACAGAGCCAGGGGCATGTGTTCTGTGTTAGGCAGATATTTTGCTTTGGTACTTGCACATTTACAGTTACCTCATTTTTTTTCCATGTTTGTATGGGGGGGAGAAAACAACTAATATATATTATATATAGGAAATGGTTCTTATTAATGTTATAATTTTTCATTCCATTGGAATCATATTGTTTGTAGCATTTAACATAACTAGTTAGTGTATTATATATACATCTGTATACTGTTTGAAATTTTTAAGATTTGTACTTTTTTTAAATGAAAGTTGCTAGTTATGCTTTACCAAGTAGTGCAATCATTTTTTTTTTTTTTATTGTGGCTGATTTGAGAGGGTTGTTCACTAATAAATGTATGATGTATACCAATACACCACCTGCCTCGTTTGACTTTGAAAGGTGTTAGATTAGGTGCAAGTTAAATGTAGTCATATTTAAAATTGCGTTAATCCCTCAGAGGATTTCAAATTTCATTTCAGTGAAAATAACTACTAAAAATATTCCACTCACTAAAATTAGTTTATCTTCAAGGTGGTTTCCTGGTCTTCAGTTCACAGCACAGAGAAAAGCTGCTTATTTGCTTGACCTCATTGCAGAAGCAAGTGTTGGAACATTCTCAAAAACACATTTTTAAAATGTTTTTAATTTATAGTTGGAAAATTACATCTTTACATGAGCCCATTTAGATGTTACAGGCAAAACAGGCATCTATGAGTAAACACAGGCACACTATGGGCAGACTTGTATTATACTAGACAAAGCCACATGTAAAAGCTGTGGCTTCTGTTAAATATCTTCTTTTTAAACTTCGTGAGCTTGAGGCAGTCTGCTTTACATAGTAACCAACCTGCATTTGGTCATTTTATGACACAGATCAAAAACAAAACAAAAGATAAATTTGTAGGTTTTAAATATCCAACTTATGTACAGGTCATGGCTCATTAAAAACAGGGTTCCCATATTTCCTTTATGTCCAAATCCACCAACCTGCTCCCTGAAGTACTACATGTGCTCTCCACACCACATGGATTAACAATCACAGCAGCACGAAACCCAGCTGAGTATGTCAGCTGTGTATGTCAGTCACTGTGGAGGAAGCATGTGTAAACTTAAGGCAAAAAGGGTGCTGAATTAGGACAAATGGATCAAACATTAAGTCTTAGATAAAAATAGTCATGGTGTTCACACCATGATAGAAATACATACTTCTCAATGCTGCATCCTGTGTCTATCAGTAGGTATTAATACAACCCGTCTTCCTCAGTTGTCCAGACATGAATCAATTTGGGAAATGGTTCTGGTTTTGCACAAAGCTATGCTACTGTTTCAGTACATTTGAGTAGATGATTAATCTGCTGCAACAACTGCTGGTGAGGAAAGACAGGTATTAACTGGTAACTAGTACTGACGATGGAAAACAAACATTTTTGTCCACATGGATACAAAGATGAGTTCAAGGAAGGCCTTCAAGAAATATTTATTTGATAAAATTCAAGACTTTCCAGGCTATTGGGAACCCTGTAAACAACCAAAGAAGGACTGGGTGCAGGGTGGTTTTCCAGGTTAGGATTTTATCTCAATGATCCCTTGTGCATAACGGCCATTTAGCAAACAAACAAGAAAAAGAAGATGGGGATGTGAGTGAGCATTGCAGGAAAACGTGTTTCCATGTGGAGGAGGTATGTCATCTACTAATCGTCCGTAAGATCCTGAACAAAAAGGACCTCGGAGCGGCTGAGTCCCGCCTCTTTGAGTGTTGGAGGGTTGGGCTGCTCTTCAGTCGGAAGGCAGGGCAAGACTCGGCGAGGGAAGTTTGTTACTATCTGAAACTTCTCTGGAGTTTCTTTCAAAGAGAAGAGGAAGTCGTATATTACCTGTGAATGAAAAAAAATGCACGTAAACAGTCAAATCCCAAGCATGATGTGTATGATTGGCTGGAATGAAAAACTCATGTTACTTTGCTGGTTAAAATGTATTTGTCAAACCTACTGAAAACCATTGAATAAGATCAATCAACCAGGGTCTTCAACTGAAAACTGTAGTACTCACTGTCAGAGACTGCCCAAAGAGAAATCGTCTCTCTACTCGTGTATCATTGGGCAGCTTAAACACTATTTTGACACTTTCTGAATCATCTGCAGGTGGCTCTGGAGGAAGACATTCTGACTTCCTCTCCTTCTCTTCTTCAAGTGTCTGAGGTCACAACAAAAATTGGCATCACGATCAGGGAAGGATTTTATTTATGTCAAGAAGTGAACATCTAAGGTATTTATTAAGGGTTCTATGTGTAGACTAGCAAAGGGAATGGAGAACAAAACTCACTCTTCGTCTCCGCTCCTCAGCAAGAGCACTCTGTCGGACCTTCTCCTCTTCTTGCCTCCGCTGTTCCTGCTCCTCCTTTTTCTTTCGTTCCTTCTCCTGATCAGCACGGAGTGAGGCCAGATAAGCCTCATCCTGCTGCTGCCTTAGCACTTGGGTCTGGTTCCTCTCCTCTCTGAAACAAAAACATTTAGTATTCAACTGTACACTCCTGACCTATATAATACACTAGCGGAGTGTGTGACTGTAAGAGAAGACTGTTTTGGACTAAACAAAACTGAAAATGAACTGACTTGCAAAATCATTTAATCATCAACTCCAGACTGTCACACGGCTTCAATCAAATCCATAACATGCAACTTAAAGTCTTCCTTACATAAAGTGAGTTAGAATATCTCAAAGTAAAGCAATCTAGTGTGGTTTTATTGACTTCCTGTACCGTTCAAGACGCTCTGACATGAGATATGTTTGGTTGGCATCCATGATAAAGGTGAGCTGATTGATTAGGTCCTCTGGCTGAATGAGGCCTTCAAGCCTTCCCACTACTGTCATCTTGCGGTCCTTCAGCATTATCATGGCCAGGAATGGATAGGTGTTCTCTCGCAATGCTTGGGACACTAAAACACACAACAAATACTGTATAGCCAAGTTTCACGGTTTACATAGTGCTGCTATTACACAAGGTCAGTTCACTCATATATAGCAGCAAGACAATTTCCTGGTTTTCTGCATGAATTGGTTCAGTCAGCTTATCCTACAGCCGGGTGGCTCAGAATGACTCTAACCCCTGAAGTAAATCTACTACAGCAGAATGGCTTACGAGACACAAGATCAGCTTTTTGACGTGGCCCAGTCAGAGCCCAGACCTCAACCAATAAAGATGTAGTGGAATGATCTAACGAGAGCTGTTCACACCAGACACTCTTAAGATATGTCTGAGCTGAAGCACTTCAGTGAGGAAGAATGGTTCAAAATTCCTCCAGAACATAGTGCAGGTCTAATCCACAGCTACAGGAAGCACCTTCTTGAGGTTATTGCTGCCAAAGGTGGTTCAACCAGTTATTACAAAACAGTTTCACTTAATTTTTTGTTTAATGTGTGTGTTCAATAAAGACATGAAAGATTATCACTGTTTTATCAGCTTAGAAATATTCTTTTTATTCATATTTGTGACTTTGGTGAAGATCAGATCACATTTCACACTGATCGTGTGACCAATTCACACAGAAAACTGCACTTACTTTTTCTTGCCATTGTAAAACAACTCATATCCCACTCAGTCCATATAGTATTAGTAGTTTCTGCTTTATGTACCAAAAGTCTGAGTTCTACACTTCTGTTGCCACCCAAACAAAATACCAGTGAATGGAATTTTGTATGTGGATTCAAAGCATAAAAAATATTTTCAATAAACTCAACATGCCTGTCTTTCTCCACCTATTGTATCCAGCTACTAAGGATAACCCAGAGGTTTTGCTTATCCAATGTTGTGATGATTTTCACAAGACACACCAAAATATCACGGAATATAAACACAATCAATGAAAACAATCACTGCTTCACCTTTATTCTTTTGTCTTTCCTCAAGTTAGAAATAAGGAACTGCAATTTGTTCACTTTCAAATCTGCAGTTTGAGTTTGTCTCATGCTTTATTCAAACATGCCTCTGATATGACATTTTTTTATGATCAACAACCCACATTATACTAACAACTGACAACAAATGCTGAGTTAAATAATAATACATTCATACCTCTGTAGCCCTCAGGCTTGCTGGTTGAACATGCCCAAAAGAGCATTCGTGTGTTGAGGAAGGTTATAACCTCTTCTGTACATAATGTGGAGCTAGAAGTGAGAGATCAGAAGCACAAACAAAATTTACCAGGAAGGCCTTTTTATGTGCACATGGTTAGAAAACATAAATTCTGAAACCAAGGCCAAACCCGCAATACAAACATACTAAATGTATATAACATATTCTGATGAATGTAAGAAAAAAATATTATACCGGCAAAATTCATCAGTGTCTTGATGATCATCCCCATGAAGGTACACTAATAAGTAGCGGAGCTCCCGTTTGGCATCATTCAGTGCCTGCATGTGTCACAGTAAACAAAAGCAATGCAACATATCGCAGTTTTATTTTGTTGACTGAACTTGGAACCGAGCAGAAAAAAATTTGTTTCTATATGAGCATCTACACTCCTTATCTCTGAACTTACCTGGCTGTATGTTCCCTGGTAAAATACAGGGTGTGACCGACCATACTTCTCCTCAAAACTATGAATGAAAGACACAACATCTCCTACGGGGTCTGTCACACGACCACGAGGATCTGGCCTGATGAACCGCAGGGCAAACCTATAAGATGGAATTTAAAAAAGGACATTGTACCAATCAATAATCTTCCTCTATCCAGCAGCTACAAGATTAAATAATAAATTAGCTTGATTTACCTGAATATGTCCAGAAGTGTGTAATATGTAAATCTGAAAGGTAGCATTATCAAGTAGTAACTCCATCCTAGTAATCCCTAAAAAACAGAACCAACCAACACAGCCTATTACCATTTAAATAGCAGAAGCAGAACACAAACTTCCCAGATATGAGATCTACAGGTAGTGCCACAAAAATAAAAATAAAAACACCTAAAATACCATTAATAAATAAATATACAACACATTAAGAAAGGCCAGCTAAAATGTGGCTATGTGTCAAGAAGGAACAATAGTTTTACAATATACTGTACAGGGATTAACAGGAATACAAAATGTTTTGTTAAGTGAAAATATTCTACTGCAGTGCAGAGATATTATGCTAAACCACAGACACAAAAGCATCCAGACCTACCCTGGGTTGTGGCCTTGAAACGATGTAACTATATACTCTATGGTCTGCTGTATTGACCTGTAATGGCCTGGATGGTGGAGGGTTAAACACACTGGGCACTCCTTCCTGCTCATTAAGTCTGTCTTGTACTGCAGCCTGAAACACATAAAATCAAATCTATTATACTTAAATTTAAAGTCCTCCAATTGAAAAGAGGCAGGTAAATTGAAGCAAGCAAGTACAGTTCACAGAATCTAGGAATGAAAAGAGTAAATAGAAATGAAAATGTATACAACTGTATATCCTCTGAGACTATGAAAAGATATTTTACCTCTATGTTCCAATTATGTTGCTCTAATGTTCGACGACATTGGTCCATTGACTCCAAACCAGTTAGGTCCTGTTATGGATAAAAATACAGTCAGATTGAAGGCATTTTCTCATTAAAGCGGAAAAGCAAGCAGTTTGTACGGATATTGACAGGACTTCTTTTCCTGGCTTTTATGGTACAGTACTGGGTTTCTGTGCCAAGTTCTCATGACTAAAGTTACCAAGAATCATTCACAACAAATCAACTCGATTGTCAAACAATGAGCCTGAATTAAAAGTTAAGTAAAACAATTATTGTGTGTTAAGTCAACGTGAAAGAGAAACAGTAATTTAACGGTACTCCAACCAGGATATTAAAGGTTAGCTAGTAGCTCTCCAAAATATCAGTGATGTTAACCTTTCCAAATATACGCCAGGCTAAAAATCAAATACAAAGGAAGAGGAACAATGCACCGTTGTCACTGTCATAAAACTAACGACCTCGTTTAGCACAGCTAAAATAGTTATGTCACTGAGAAACTTCACTAGCAGCTCGATTATGACTGCTGTGCTAATGTTAACTCAGCAAGTGTTTGAGGGAGCGTCAGTGGAAACCTGACGTTAGCCAAGTAAAGTCAAAAATTACATAACCAACGCGGCACGAGTAATGTTGATTAACAAAGTTAGACTTGGTATGTGTCTATGCGTAAAATATAACTAGCGTTAGGCTATTAAAGCCCACCTGTGGCCCTGTGGTTGGTAGCTTAGCTAATGTTAGCCAGTTTTGCTAACGCTAGCTATGACTCAAGTTGACGGGTAACATTATGGAGCTGGGGGTAACGATAGCGAAGTTGACCATGCTGAAAGGATTTAAACACGCACGGCCCCACCTGTTTCATTATTGACGATAACGTATTAGCACGTGAAGCCTCAAACTGAGACGTGTTATTGTGGAATTTATGCTGTCTACCTGAAACTGAAGGAGTTTTTCGGTCTGCGCCTGAGATAACTCTGGCTCCTCTGGCGCCGCCATTTTACCTCGCCAATCATCTAGCAAGGCTTAACAACGTCAACTGTCTTTTCCTGATGCTGCCTGTGTTGCCACGACCTCTGCGGGATACTGCCGCCTAGCAGTCTGGGTGTAACCCTGCAGGATCAACACAGCACACATGCATCGTCCTTTTCGTGCAAACACGCCAATATATACCCGGTTTTCTTCGTCTTATGTGATAATGATCTGGAGCTTTTTTCACTTTTCTGTAAGCTTTTATTGCCAAGCTGAGAAACTAATAAGCAGATGAACTGATAACTGTTTGATCAATGATTAGTTAGTTGCAACCCTACTCAGTAACAATACCCAATTCTCTTAATAAATGTCAACTTTGTTCATATTATTTGATCTTTTTATCTCATATTTAACAACTAAAATATAATATTTTAATTTACCCATTATACCGTATAACAAAACAGGTAACTTTAAGTAATCTATAATTAATATAAAAGCTCAATATCAATATAAATAAAACCAAAGAACTCGTAGTGGACTTCAGGAAGATCTCAGTCCCCCTCACCATCCTGGGAGAGAAAGTAGAGATTCTGGGCTGGGGCAGAGTAGACTGTTCTGAAGATGTTCTATCAGTCTACAGTTTCAAGTGCTCTGTTCTTTGCAGTTGTGTGTTGGGGAGGTGGCATCAAGGTTGGTAACAGGGCAACAGACCGAACAAGCCGATCAAAAAGGAAAAGTCTGTGGCAGAGAGGAGGATGGTGGATACGCTCAGCGCCATCCTGGACAATCCGTTTCATCTGCTCTGTGATGAACTGTGGCAGATGGGAAGCTCATTCAGCCACAGACTAATTCCACCAAAAAGCAAGACGGAACGTTTTAGGTGGTCTTTTGTTCCCACTGCCATAAGACTGTACAATAGGATCTATGCACCATCTCAAGATTAATATGCACATTTATGTGTGTATCTATGTACATACTGTATATATTTAATGTCAGCTCTGTATTATTACTTTTATTAATACTTAAATTTAGACATTTCTTTTAATATCATATTTACCTTTGTTATTACTTGTTACTTTTTGTTAATGTTATTCACATAGTCCTATTCTTTTGTATCGTGTTCTATTGTGTTACTGATATTCTCCTTATGTTGCTGTAACAAATGAATTTCCCCCTTGGGGATCATTAAAGTGTTATCTTAATCAAACCTTTATACTCTTATTTTACCACCATTGCAAATGCTAGTTATATTTCTGGAATTTAAGAATAACAAGTTGTCACTGTAATAACACCTGATTTCTAAAAGCAGTAAAAAAAATTAAGACCAACTTCTTTAGACCAAGTCTGTCACCCTCAAACATACACAAACAAACCTTAAACATTTTGTACTTAGTCAATAAAAATGCTTTTATTTGGCTATTGGTGGTTTGAGTTCCACAAACATTATCACACTGAAAATGAAAATCGAGTTAATTGTATGAATGTAAAAGCTTGTAAAAATATTCATTCAGGTTAAATTGTTAGTGTGGTACTGTACATTTTACAAAGACAACACAGACACTTTTTTTTCACACCAGGATAATCTTTTCTTATTTTTAAACATTTAGCAAAACATAAAGCAAACACTGCATGAAAAAGTGAAATCATAATACAGCAAACTGAAATTTGTATGTCCTAAATTCAAATGTTAGGCCATGTCGCTTCACTTTTTCCCCTCTACCATAATGATATGGTACCCAAACTTTGTCTTGACAGGAGGGTCTGTATAGACAGGTTTATCCATGGAACTGACAGGTAGGGCAAATGCTGCGTCCTGGAAAGGTCCAACCATCGATCCTCGAGTCATCCACCCCAGATCGCCCTGTTATGGAAAAAAACAAACAATCATGAAGAAAACACGTTTTATTAACCCTATATTGTACTGAGAGAAAAGTGACTGAAAACTAGTAACAAAAAGCTTTACTGTAACATTGACAAGCACTTATTTCTAGCTTCTAATTTCAAATGTAATTTTATTCATCTTCTGTTTTGTCATGCCGTCAGCATCGTTAATTAGTATCTGTATTATTCTGTTTTTACCATATTCACCTGATTATTCATATTTCTGTGTGATTCTAACATGATCAGGTTACTACTCATCTGTGTCTTTGGTGCATCTACATTGTTAATATGAGCTTTTCACTTTTCACATGATATATTTATTTTAAAACAGTTTCATGCACACTTTAGACTTGTACCAACAGAGTGGATATCAGTTTGAACATAGTGGAGCAAGTCATTCCAGCAGAAAACATCTGGATTTATTGCTGCTACCTTTATCAAAATGCCTGGATTTGCCACCTCGTGACATCATTAACAATACAGTAACTTCAGAGCAGCCCAATAGTTTATCATTATAGGCTTTGTTGTGTCAAACCTACAAACTCCCTGACTACTGATTTAAAGTGGTGTCATTCATATTCTACATCCCGGGGGTGTGAGCGATTTGGGAAGCTCCACATTAGTGTAGTTGGTTGTACTATAAAAATTGTTCCATTATCAATGAATGATTTCCCTCCACACTACAATAGCATAACATCTGCAGGGAACATATGAAGTAGTTACGCGAGACTGTCACATGAAGGTCTGAATGAATGAACTACAGTGTCAGAAAAGTTAAAAAAAATAAAATAAAAATGGCAGGTTATGTGAGAGTCAGCTCTGTCTGTAGAGTCCTCTCAGGTGTTTAACCAAGTGCTTCTTGTAAGGGTTCACGCCTTACATTGAAAAATGTAAGGGGTGCACTGGCCGTAGACTTCTTAAAAAATAGACCAGAAACAAATGCAAAACATTTCTCCCGCATTTTAGCACCCTCCAGCTGGTGGTGTCCCAAGTGATCACCTATATTTCCAGTGCCTAAAAATGGCCCTGGGTCACATAAATGAGGTAAACACTTGGTTTCAATATCAATTACTTCAACAACTCAAATATTTATGTAGTTCCCCTGAGTAACAGCCTAATCTCCACTGAATTTTCCCAGCAGCTAAGAGTGTACCAGTGTAGGTGTAGTGGTAGCGCGAAGACAGGAAAGGATATAGAGTTGGTGAAACATTACTCATGTCATCTGCCCATCTCTGTGAGTAACGGAGAAGTACAGAAATATTATTCATCGAAAATTAAAGACTCATCATTAGGTTTAAGCATATAGATCATATTTAGCATCTGTGACCCCTTTCCTATATTTATCACTTATTAAAAGCACAATTAAGAAGAAGCAGTGCCTCAATTTGGATGTAGCTTTTAATGGTTAATACGAAAAGACCCAGTCAAAAACAAAGTAATTTAAGAAAACAACAGATCAAAAACACACAACTGAGTGCATGTTCTTACTCCTTGTCTGGCTTTGTCTTCACTGTATTGTGATGCTACTTCACTAAAACGGACTCCAGCCTTCAGTTTCTCCATTGCCTCCATGCATTTTCCATGTTTTTCACAGAGAATATGCCGCACCTGGGGTAAAACACAAAAGTGAAAAACACAGTTAGACTTCTAGTAACTGTACTGTACTGGATTGTACACACACACACACACACAAAGATACTTAGATGAAGCATCCCAATGGTAGATCGTCGTGCATGCTCCTGAACTCTTTAATGGTTTATTGCTGAACTTCCTTTTCTCTGTGACCCAGTACTCATATTTACACTCACTGGCCACTTTATTAGGTACACCTGTTCAATCTAATGCAATCCAATACAGCAGCTCTGCTATGAATTCTACATATAAAAGGTTGCCATCTCTCAGTTTTGTTTAGTTTATGTCAGAACGGTGATAATTCTATTGTATGTTTATTATTGAGGTTATAGTGGGTGGTGGAGTCGGAGTCCCAAGGGTGGCCAATACACCATTCACTATGACCTCAATACTTAAATAATATGAAAATATATAATTATTTCAATATCATAATACACTTTATGTCTGAACCACACTATCATCAATTAAAAGGTAATGGTTGTTACAAAAGACAAATTCATTTTTACAGGTGACACCAGAGCACAGCAATTTGTGTACTGCCTTCAGTTATTCACCTCGTGTTACTTCTCGGCAACAAAGTGTGAATGCGGTCACCTACTTTGAGTCTACAAACACTTTGAGTCATCACTCATCCTAAAGTGTCTTTGTGGGGGGGGGAAAGGTCGAAGCAGGTCATTGGTTGGTTGGAAAAATCCCCTGTTGTAACACAATTGACTTCTGCAGAGGAGCTTGGGCTAAAAATGGAAATATGAATGTTACCTTCACAGCAGTGCCGCCTTTGGGTGTTTTATCTTTCTTATCAGCGTCTGCACTTCCGGAAGCAGCCCCTACACAGGTTCAATACAGTGACAACACAACTATTAAACCCCAAATAACCGCAACATGGTATCACAAGTCGTACAGGTCAACCTAGACAGATATGACCACAGGGAAGCGTGTATTACAGCTGCACGCTGCAGGCTAACAAATGTAGCTGACTTTAAGCTAAAACCACACAATACATAACAAACAGTAACAAGTAACGGACTAACCTTTAGCAGCCTTGCCACCTTTTCCTTTTGGTGGCATGTTATGTTAACGAGTATTGACTTATTCACAGAATGACGAAAAAAGGAAAAGTTACAGCGTGTGTTCAAGCAATGTTATGGTTAATATGCGCAGTAACCTGCGCAGACAGCTCAAACTACTCTTCTTCGTTAGCTCGTTGTCGGCGGACTACAGCCAGTTAATGTTGATAGCGCCACCTAGTGCAAAATACCAGAAACGATACACTGCAGTTCATGAAACGGCCTTGTTTTTTAATAGCCTATATTCAATTAAAAAGACTTTTACTTTTCATATGAGAAGAAGGGGATTTATATAATATTAATAGGCTACTGCCTACACTTATTCTAGATCTGAACTGTCTTTTTCATGTGAATAACCTTGCTAAAATGAATGTACATATTTGACTTATTTAACATGTACATGTCATTTATTTATACTGCACATTAATTAACATTTATTAAATAATAGCATATTGTATTCGTTGTGCTTTATTTTGATGGCTATTAGCCGCTACTGACAGTTATTTTTCCTAGGGCCATGGGGAAAAGTAACTGCAACAAATCAACTATTAAAATTAAGTTAATTCAGCTTTCATACATATACATTCATATATAGCAACTATTAAAAATAAAAGCATGTTTGCCTATGACAATCGTGATAAATATTGTATAATTTTCCATCACAACAGAAATCACTAAATCGTTGGTCAAGGTAGTCTAAATGTTTTTCTCTATTTTCTTTTTATTTGTATTAGACTGTATCACACTGTTACTTAAATAAAATATTTGACTGGTCTTTTAAACACCGTGCCTCACCTTATGTAACGTATTTTTTATTACATCAGTAGCGCACTGCCACGTTGAACTGTCAGTTTATTGGAAAACTAAATCAAATGTATTTACATGTAATCTTGTAGCTGATGAAGTTACTGATAAAACGTTTATAGGAACACTAAAAGTCATATTTCAGGTCTCTAATTGTCCTGCTATCCAGTTTCAGAGAGGTGGTTACTATGGCAACGAGGCTGCACACAGACGCTCGGTGACGTGTGCTGACAGCTGTGTTGTGCTGAAGCGCTCCTCTTCTCCTCTTACCTCGACACCGCGTTTACTTACTAAAAAAACATTTTTTGTTTTTTTAATTTTCTGTTTGGAAACATGGAGAAGTACGAGAAGGTTTTGTGTTTGGGGAGAGGAGGGACAGCAGAGGTGTTCCTGATGAGACACGTGGAGCAGAAAAGCCTGCACGCAGTGAAAAGGATCAAACTGGAGGACACAAGGACAACAAAAACACAGAAGGCAATTCTCCAGGAGGCTGAAATCATCCGGAGGTTGGAGCACCCTCATATAGTGAAATGCAGCGATGCCTTTGTGAACTCCAATGATGGATTTATTTACATTGTAATGAACTACTGCGATGGTGGGACACTAGATGACAAAGTAAAACAGAGGCAACCAAATGAGTTTTTCACAGAGAATACTGTAATGGGATGGTTTGTGCAGGTTACCACGGCTGTAAATTATATACACATGGCCAAAATACTACACAGGGACATAAAGACCTCAAATGTGCTGCTAACAAAGCAAGGTGTGGTAAAGTTAGGGGACTTTGGGATTTCCAGAGTAATGACCAACACAGCTGATATGGCCTCCACATGTGTTGGGACACCCAGCTACCTCAGTCCTGAACTTTGCCAAGATGTCCCATACAGCTCCAAGTCTGACATCTGGGCTCTTGGCTGTCTGCTGTATGAGATCTGTGCTCTCACACCTCCGTTTGCAGCCACAAACCTCCTGAGTCTGTTTTATAAGATCACCAAAGGAGACTACAGTCCTGTACCTGACACGTTCTCAGACAACATTTCCTCTTTGATACAGATGATGCTCTGTCTCAATCCAGAAAACAGGCCCAGTGCTGCTTGTATACTCAGCCACGCATATGTGCAACGTCACGTAAGGTCTGTTACACACAAGGAGACAGCGCCTGTAACTGAAGTTAAAGAGGAGGACTGTGACATTAATAGAGAGGTAAAAAACAAATATATAGAGACCACAGTGGAGCACCTATATGTAGAAGAGGAGCACTATACAGAGGTTAATCTCAGCAATGTGGAAGATCATGATGCCTTGTGTGTTGGAGGACAAAACCATTGCGACTGCCACTATACTGAGGACTTTGATGAAGATGATAGTTTGTCCTCCTTAGATGAACACAGTGAACACTCAGGATCTCCAACGCAGAAAGAGTCTGCGGAGCCAAGTGGTAATGTAGTGCTGGAAATGAAAAGTGAAACAACTTGGAAGAAGTGGTGGAAGAAGTAGACTTTTCTTAAGTACCAATATCACAGTGTAAAAATATGCCATTAACTAAAAGTGCTGCATTAAAAATGTTGCTTAAGTCTCAGCAAAAATACAGTCAGGTCCAGATGCATTTGAACAGTGACACAATACTTGTAATTTTGCATGTGGACAGTGCATTTAAAATGAAGCAATCAAGATGTCAGTAAGTCTATTAATTTTGTTTTTAAAAGCTTCCTTCGAGATGCTTTGCCAGACCTTTGCTACAGCTGCCTTCAGCTGCTGCTTGTTTGCGGGTCTTTCTGCCTTCAGTCTTATCTTCTGTAAGTGAAAAGCATGCTCTGTGGAGTTGAGATCAGGAGACTGACTTTGCCAGTGAAGAATGTCCCATTTATTTGCCTTGAGAAACTCTTGGGTGGCTTTCGCTTTATGTTTTGGGTCATTATCCATCTACAGTTTGAAGCGCTGTCCAGTATGTTCTGCAGAATTTTTCTAATCTAAGCAGACTATAGCCCTATTCATACTTCATCCTGCAACTTTTATTAGCAGCCTCATCATCAATTGGCATTGGCAGTCATACATGTCCATGCCATAACACTGCCTGCTTGGCTTGGTGTTGTCAAGGGGTGTTTCTTGCATCTGACAAGCTGACAAAAGAAAATGAAACCGGTCATCTCCGGAGTTGTGACAACTGTCACAACGTCTGCATCCCTCTTTTATTTACTGTTATGTTTTTGCCTTGATGTCTCATCTCAAACCATCCAGCAGTCGGCAGCTGCCCAATCCATCCAGCATGACATGAACTGTCCATTTACCTTTGAGAATGATTAATTCAATACTTTTGTTAAACCCCTTGAATTAAAGCTACACTTTGTTGGCATCTTGATTGCTTCATAGGCAACTAGTGACCTGGTGTACCCCGCCTCTCTCCCAATGACAGCACGGACACAATCCTTAAGAGGAAAAGAGGTCAGGATTAGGGATAGTAATAGGTAATAAGTAAATAGAAATAGTCAGCTAAGTACAAACATCCCAAAATATATATATACCTGAGTGCAACACTTACATTGGCACTTGAAAATTTGTGAACCCTTTAGAGTTTTATGACCTGTAATGTGACCAGTCCTAAAACTAGATGAAGAGAACCAAATTAAACCACAGCGACAAAAACATTACACTTATTCAATTATTTATTGTTAAAAATGATCTAATCTGAAATACATGTATTTGTGTGTAGCATCTGTGTGTGAACATGTACCTTTGACCCGTTTTAAAACCATTCTTTGGTAAAATGACTTATGTGATCAGGGCAGTTGTCTTGCTGCTCAATTGCTTGCCACCAAACATAAATGCTTCTCATCCGCCCACAGAACATTCTTCTAATAGCCTTCCGGCTTATCCATGTTGCCCTGAGCAAACTGTGGACAGGCAGCAATGTTATGGAGAGTAGTGGCTTCCTCCTTGCAGCTCTGTCAAGCACGGCCTTTACTTTCCTACACATAACCCATGAGTTACTCAGACTATTACATGCCTAGCCTTTGGTGTGATCTTTGTTGTTGTGCATGTTGTCCATTTTCACACAATCTACAAACCTACGTTTTCAAGATCAGACTTTGATAGTGAATACCCAGAATAAGGAAGGGCCTCCAACACTCACAACTGCTATCACATTGATTGAAACACCTGACTCTAATTTCCCTTTCAAACTGATTAATGATAATTATTGGTATAATAATTGGTAAATGAACAAACAAGTGTAATATTTTGTCTCATTTGTTTAATTGGGTTCCTTTTTCCTTTACTGTATCAAGTTTGAAGCGTTCACAAACTTTGAAGTGCCACTTTATACTGTCTTCTACTGCTTCTTATACAGTAGAAAGGTTTAACTGGATACTAGATTAAACTGTCCGTCATTTTGAACTCTAGGTGACACACACCTCTTAGCAGTCTTTAATTCTTATTTCTTCTTAATTTTTCAAGTCACCGCAGATAATAAACAGGTAGCAGTTCAATGTTTTTTGACAAATTAAACCATAACAATGACCATCAAAATATAATATATATAAATATATAATAGGCATATGCCATTGAAATATTAGTATAAACTTGTTCTTCTCCTTTTTTAACTTCTCTTAGGATTTCCAGAAACTTCTGACGTTTCCGAACAAGTCGATTATCCTGATGACTTTGAGGAAGATGATGAGAAGGAAGATGGTGACGACGAAGCACGTTTCATCCCTGCTGCAACTCTTCAGCAGCCACATGATGACGGACTGGAGGAGTTTCAGCTCTGTGATGCTGGAGGACTGGCCATCACACTGAAAGCACTTAAGGAAAAAGGCTAAAAATCTTTACATATTTAAAAAGCTTAGAAATAAAAGGATCTTGATATGCATTTATTTTACAAATAACACAGGGCCATCTCTGTTGGTTGAAAACCTCCCAGTTTGCATTTGGGAACCTGCTGAGATTATGGGGCTGAAAGTTATTTTCCTTTAGTGCTAGATAATGTTCAAAACACTTTGTGGGGCTAGAGAGAGTAAATGAAGTCCTGCTCAGTGTCTGCTGTTTGTATCGTCTCTTAGGGACACAAATATTCTCAAGGTTTCTCTACGTCATTACAACATTGTGGTTGTTAGTCGGTACTGCATATGTCAACTCAATGGCTAAAAGACAGAAGGATGTAATATAAAGATTTTTGATAAACTGCACAGCACCTGGAACAACTTTGATTGCTGCATTCTTACAATACGATTAGCAAAGAACAAAAAAATTCTTAAATTGTAAATTACATGTATGAGATCATCAATTTCAACAGTGACATCAAATCACTACCAGTTCTCACTACAACTTAAATTTGAATTCACCACCCTCTTCATATGTCTTTTTTTAAATCTGTTATTACACAATGTGTGGTATGAAGCACAGAGGTAAATAAGGTACACAAACTTAATATTCAAGTAGAAGTAGAAGTACTTTACATACTTTACAATAGTACAATTACTAAATAGTACAATTACTACATTTACAATTTAAATTTACATTTTAAAATTGAAACTACTCCACCATGAAAACAGTGTGTTAGAAACTGTTTTGATTTTACCCACCTTATACTAGCGACAGGAGCAGTGGCAGCCCGTCAATAGAGGGCGGTGGGGCGCCGCCCCACCTGTCTCACATGAAGAAGAAGAAGAAGAAGAAGAAGAAGAAGATAGGAATCACATAAAATAATTTTTAAAAAACATGAAAATTAAATAAACGATCTATACATTATACAGACCATGAGTACTGTGTATAATCTGCATTCATGTGTAGTTTTAAAATGTTCTCTCACTCATTTACCGCGAGTGAACTGAACCATTCCACAGAAGAACCCCCACAGGAAAAGCTTTGGCTTAAACAGCTTGGACCCAAACAGCAGGACATCACAATCACTCAGTCTTTCTCCAGA